>OY776112.1:73769338-74269338 GCA_963675035.1 Allygus modestus | reverse complement strand
TTTGATGAAATTTGGTATAAACGTTTAAAGCAACATTTATGACTTTAAGTTCGAAAACCAGCCAGATCGCTCTACCCGAAGGGGTATTTTGGGGGGGTTTTGTACCCCAAAAATGTTTTTTTTTTTAATTTTTCATATGTAATTTTTGAAAAAATCAATTTTTATTTTTCATCATTAGATTCAGCTTAAAAAAAACACACAATTTGGTATTTTGATATTTTCTCTACGTCAATTGGTTACCGAGATATTGAAAGTGCTAAACACAGTACGTTGTCTAAAATGTTATTCTTATGGAGGAAAATAAAAATTTTATATCTCGCTTATTTATGAACGTATACTGACTAAACTTGGTATATGGCTTCATCTGGTTGTGGTCTATTGATATTTGCTCAAAAAAATAATTTTTTACCAAAGGATCCCGTAGCAGCAAACCTGCGTACTCATCCCCATGTTATTCTTATGGATAATAATTAAAGGTATGTCTCCCTTAATTATGAACATAAATTAATAAAAACTGGTATATGACTTCACCTACTTCAGTTATATTGATATTAGCATAAAAACCCATTTTTTGTGTTCCTTGTTGCAACGAACCTGCGTACTCAGCCCCAATGTTATTCTTATGGAGAATAATTACAATTGTATATATCGTTTATTTGTGAATATATTTTTATGAAACTTGATAAGTGGTTTGATGTAGTATTAAGACATTTATATCTCTATTGGAAATTCGCTGAGTATGCAGGTTTGCTGCGACGGGGGTATTGTCTTATATTGCGTTTAAGACTGATTAGAGTGTTGGATTTGAACTGAAAAACATGCTTAATTAATTACATCATTGTTAAAATTAAAATAATTTATTTCATATTTAATTTCTCCGAATATTTTTAATATACAATTTTATATTATTTTATATTATATTTATATTTAAATTATGTATAATTTTATAGCATAAGAGTATATTTTTTTGCTGCAAAAGATGAAATCAGGGTATACGTTCCTGAAATACCTGCTTAATTTAATAAATTATTGTTAAAATTAAAATAATTTAGTTCATATTTAATTCCTCCGAATATTTTGAATAGAATTTTTTTTGTCTCAACCACATTTATCTACTGCATATCAGAATTTGCTTGAAAGCCAATTTTTTGCATGATAACTAATAAATATTATATTACTGATTTGACGTTTTAGCGAATTTCCCCTATAGGGAAGAAGCTATTACCGTAGTCGGCATGGTAAGACCTAGGCCCGGGACCATGATAACTTTTCGTTTTGAGGTCCCCAGACCCCAAAAACACCATTCGTTCGAAACTGTATATTTGAAATAATTGAAATTTGAAATAATGATTTATTCCATCCAAACTTACAACACTCAAACACATTAATTTTCTTGGAATTACGTTGTCACATCAACCAGTTATTGTGACAACGTTGAAAAAAAACAAACAAAATAAAATTTACATTAACAACTGAGTCCAGTCCTTCTATGCACAAACACATCTTGCCGCTCTCCGTGGCGTCTGACATGACATCAACTTAATATTTATCTCTCCAAATAATAGTAAACTTTAACACACTTAGTATATAAATGACATCAAAAAATAGTTTCAATATAAGTTTTAAGTAGTGCAATAAGCAAATATAGGTTAAATTAATACATTATTCATGAAATCAACATTCGAAATTTTAAAAAGCCATTTTTTTAATTGCACAGAAAAAGATTTAAGACTCAAGCAGTTTTTAACTTCTTGTGGGAGCTGGTTGAAGTATTTAGGTCCGTTGTACTGATAAGAGTGCCTAAATAATGTTTTGTTTACTTTGGGTAATCTAAATACGGCTTGATTACTACTTCTTGTATTGTATGAAAGATTTTGTGTACCGGTATTTCCACTTCTAAAATAAAAAAGTCTGAGCACTTTATACGCATACAAATGTTGGACAGGAAGTATTTTTAATTCAACAAATAAAGGAAAAGAACTATCTGTCTTACGACTGTTAGTAATTAACCTTAAAAAATGATTTTGTGTGATTCTTACTTTTTCAGTGTAGCATTTATATATATATATATATATATGTGTGTGTGTGGGTGTGTGTCTGTGAGCACGATAACTCTCGTAAAAATTATTCGATTTTGATGAAATTTGGTATGAACGTGTAAAGCAACATTTATGATTTTAAATTTGAAAATCAGCCAGATCGCTCCATCCGAAGGGGTATTTTGGGGGGGTTTTGTACCCCAAAAATGTTTTTTTTTTAATTTTTCATATGTAATTTTTGAAAAAGTCAATTTTTATTTTTTATCATTGGATTCAGCTTAAAAAAACACACAATTTGGTATTTTGATCATTTCTCTACGTCAATTGGTTACCGAGATATTGAAAGTGCTAAACACAGTACGTTGTCTAAAATGTTATTCTTATGGAGGAAAATAAAAATTTTATATCTCGCTTATTTATGAACGTATACTGACTAAACTTGGTATATGGCTTCATCTGGTCGTGGTCTATTAATATTTACTCAAAAAAATTATTTTTTGCCAAAGGCACCCGTAGCAGCAAACCTGCGTACTCAGCCCCATGTTATTCTTATGGATAATAATTAAATGCTGTGTCTCCCTTAATTATGAACATAAATTAATAAAATCTGGTATATGACTTCACCTAGTTGAGTTATATTGATATTAGCATAAAAACCCATTTTTTGTGTTCCTTGTTGCAGCAAACCTGCGTACTCAGCCCCAATGTTATTCTTATAGAGAATAATTAAAATTGTATATATATCGCTTATTTGTGAATATATTTTTATGAAACTTGGTAAGTGGCTTTATGTAGTATTAAGACATTTATATATCTATTGGAAATTCGCGGAGTACGCAGGTTTGCTGCTACGGGGGTACTTGCAATTATGGCCACAATACATGTATTACGCCATTCAGGAGTGCAACTATAAACACCAGGCATTATTAAAATACTAAAGGCTAGGACTACTTGGTTTTAATTATTATTATCATCATATGCTTAAATAAAAGTGAAAATTATATATCCATACAAAGTTTGAAGTTATTTTATTGACTGGCTAAGTAACTAAGCGAATCTAAATAACTAAGCGGCCATAAACTATGTTAGGTTTCCATGGTTATGGTAAAATTTGCATCAAAACTACAATTATATTTATATACTAGCTAAGTACCCGCATCCTACGCACGGGTTGGATGTATAAATAATAGATTAACTAAAGAAAATAAACACCCATATAATTTTAAAATATTTAAATTACATTTTACATGTTACATGATATTCAATTAAAGAAAAGTTAAAGAAATATACTGGCAGATAGTACTGCTGCCAAGTCGAGGAACTCTGTCGGCTAGTAAACGGCGTGGTCATGGTTAAAAGAACGATGTTCAATAATTGAACATGTTCGTTCCTCGCTCTGCAAGTGACCTACCTTTTTGTTGATCTCCGTTGCTTGTTCATTCGTGGCCGTGAGGGTTGCACAATCACGGTGCCAGGCATTTTCCAAATTAAACTTTTTTATGAACTTTAGTAAAAACAACTGTCGATCAGTAAATCCGGTGATTCAACGATTGTGCCGAGTGAAGGAGAAATGTTTATGAGACTACATTTGTTTTTCAATGTTCCGTTCTCAACTTTTAAAAGGGCATAAGAAAACTCCTCAACCCAACCCCTTAATCTTCTCCAAAATACATTTCCGTACTGTTAAGTTCAGTTATGTTCCGTATTTACTGTTAAGTTCAAACCTCAGTGGTAAGCTACATTAAATATATTTTTAGAGAGGCGTAGATCTCGTTCAACCATGTCTTAAGCACGACCAAGTTACTGTGTGAAATCTCCAGAGAAAACAACACCGAGACTCCTCATTACAGTCATGATGTTGTTTCTTATGTCCTTTAAATTTCCAATTTTAAGCTCTATTGGTTGAGTAATTGGTGTATGAGGATTAACATGCTTATACTAAAGGCCAGTGGGCCAGAGCCCTTAAATCCTGACAAATGTCAGCTCCATCAGTTCAGTAGAAGGTGCAAGATTGTTAAAAGATTGTATTTTGAACTTCGGGGGGCGAAACCCTTAACCATTTCCGTAACGGGAATATAGGCTTGCGTTTTAGCGAATTTCCCCTATAGGGAAGAAGCTATTACCGTAGGTCTCATGTTAAGACTTAAGCCCGAGACCATGATAACTTTTTGTTTTGAGGTCCCCAGATGCCAAAAACACTATTCGTTCAAATTTATATATATATATATATATATATATATATATGTGTGTGTCCGTTAACACGATAACTCGAGTAAAAAACATCCGATTTTGATGAAATTTGGCTCAAACGTGTAAAATGACATTCATGACTTTAAGTTCGAAATCCAGAAAAATCGGACCATGGGAAAAGGGGAGTTTATGGGGGTTTTAAATTTTCCAAAAATCAGTTTTTTGCATTTTTCACCCACAAATTTTTAAAAAACTTAATTTTGGTTTAGTCCATGTTATAGAGCTTAAAAAAACAAATAATATAGTATTTTGAATTATTATTGCGGAGAAAATCCAAAAAACCTACTCATAAAATCTCCCATGTTAATCTTATGGGAAAAAGGTTTTTGGCTTTCCCTCAGTTTATTTTAATGTAAACTTCACATTTGCTTTTACCAATCTGTTCAGTTCCACAAAACAATCATTTTGGTGTTTAAATTGTGATTCTACGCCCAACCGTTGCACAGATATTCAAAGTGCTAAACACAGTACGTTGTCGAATGTTATCCTTATGGAGAATAAATAAAATTGTATATCTCGATTATTTATGAATGTATGTTGATGAAACTTGGTATGTGGCTTCACGTAGTACTGGTATATTGATATTTGCACAAAAAATAGATTTTTGTTGATTATTCCTGTAGCAGCAAACCTGCGTACTCAGCCCCTATGTTATTCTTATGGAGAAAAGTAAAATGTATTGACCCCTTAATTATGAACATAAATTAATAAAACTTGGTATGTAGCTTCAATTGGTTGAGTTATATTGATACTTATATATAAACCCATTTTTTTGTTCCTTGTTGCAGCAAACCTGCTTTCTCAGCCCCCATGTTATTCTTATGGAGAATAACTAGAATATTATAAAGCGCTTATTTATGATTACATATTGATGAAACTTGGTATGTGGCTTCTCCTAGTTAAATTATATTTATATTTTCATAAAAACCAATGGTTTGTGTTCCTTGTTTCAGCAAACCTACGTACTCATTACCAATGTTATTCTTATGGAGAATAATTAAAATCGCTTATATGTGAATATATTGTTATGAAACTTGGTATGCGGCTTTATGTGGTATTAAGACATATATTATGCATTGGAAATTCGCTGAGTACGCAGGTTTGCTGCGACGGGGGTATT
The DNA here is from genome assembly GCA_963675035.1 of Allygus modestus. Lineage (NCBI taxonomy): Eukaryota > Metazoa > Arthropoda > Insecta > Hemiptera > Cicadellidae > Allygus > Allygus modestus. Next base: position 74,263,929 of record OY776112.1, on the reverse strand, counting down.
GTTCTAATGTATTAGTTATGTCCCTAACGAATCCTATACTCTAATATGAGTAAGGTTTCCTTGTATGTTTGCTTACTTGCGACACTGATCTCATAAACGGCTCCAACGATTTCCTTCAAATGTTCGAAATAACTAATTTCTGGGATAAAAATAAGTTCTAGTCAGGCCTCATTCCCAGTAAAAATCAAATAATGTAAAAAAACTAAAATGAAAAATTAAAAAAATTAACATTGGTCTTATAAAGTTTCAAATCAAAACAAAAGCTGTAACAGCTGTTCATAATCAACCAGGGAACTGTCAAAATAATACCATTGATTTTTTTTATAACTTTATTAACTTTACAATCTGTTCTTAACTAGTTTGAACGATGAGTAAATAATTTGTGAGATATAATACAGAAAATAACATTAAAACTTGAGCTAGTTGCTAACCACTTGTTAGCGCTAACAAAAATCACTAAACAAATCTGAAAGGCAAGTCCAAGATTGTGGATCGTTTCAATCTGTACACAGTGGTTGAATTGTCGAGCAAGTTCATAGCAAGATGATTCGGGTGGTATTCTAATTTGACAATATATTTTGCACTGAACCTAGTGATCTATTCTTTAACTGTTGGGATGTTTAAGTCATGATGTAGCGTTTTATTGGATACAAACCAAGGTGCTTTGGCAATTTTTCTTAGCATTTTTGATTGGTACCTTTGGATTATCTCCACGTTTGAGTTACTCGCAGACCCCCAAAGTTGCACACCATAAGTCCAAACTGGCTTTAAAATAGTTTTGTATAACAATAATTTGTTTTCTAAAGTTAGTTTTGATTTAATTCCGAGTAGCCAATTTAGTTTGTTTGCTTTTAAATTTAGTTGCTGTCTCTTCATCCAAATGTGAGTTTTCCACGTTAGTTTGCTATCAATATGCATACCTAAATATTTAACTTCAGTTACTTGAGGTAGTTGATTATTATTTATTGTTACTGGAGGACAAGAATTTTGATTTAAAGTAAAAGTTATATGAGCTGATTTATTTTCATTTATTTTTATTCTCCATGTCTTAAACCAGTTTGTAATTATGTCCAAGCTTTGTTGCAAGTGGACAGAAGCTTGAGCTGGGTCAGTATTAACGGATAAAATTGCAGTGTCATCTGCAAAAGTTGCAATTTCAGTATGTTCACTTCCTGGGAGGTCTGCAGTGTAGAGGATGTATAAAAAAGGTCCAAGTACACTTCCTTGAGGAATTTCCGATTCAATAGGATGCAGTTGAGTAATAAAATCTTGATATTTAATTTGAAAAGATCTATCCGTAAGATATGACTTTAATATAGGGAAAACAGAATGTGGTAGATACTTCTTAATTTTGTACAAAAAGCCAGTATGCCATACCTTATCAAACGCTTGGCTGACATCTAAAAAGGCAGCCGAGCAGTAGTTTTTATTTTCTAAACACTGTCGTACTATGTCAACTACCCTGTGGACTTCTTCTACTGTACTGTGTTTCTGCCTGAAACCAAACTGATGGCCAGGAATCACTACATCTACATCAATCAGAGTTTGTAATCTTTTGAGAAAAAGTTTTTAAAATACCTTTGATATGACTGGTAAAAGACTTATAGGTCGGTACGAATTCAGTTGGTTTAGAGGTTTCCCTGGTTTTGGTATGACAATTAACTGAGATTTTTTAAATTGAACAGGAATGCAATCTAATCTCAAAATAGCATTAAATAATAAAGTTAAGAATATTATACCTTTTTTTGGAAGTTCCTTCAACAATTTTCCTGTAATTAAATCGTAGCCAGGAGATTTATTAGGATTAAGCTCGTTGGTTATGACTGATCGAACTTCAGATGGTTTAAATTTTCGTAACGGAAAATCAAGTTGAAGTGGAGAATCTAGAAACTCTCGTATTTCCTCTTCGTTGTCAATTAAAAGCATCGTTCGGTTTGAAAAAATTTGAAAAGCATTGTGCAAATGCTTCAGATTTTTCAGTATTACTTTTCGCCCAGCTTCCATCAGATTTCAGAATAGGTGAAATGGATATTTTGGGTCGCTTCATCCTTTTCGTGACCTTTCATAGCGAATAGTTTGTAGCCTCGGTAGCTGTCAGAGATTGGGTGTACTCTTCAAACCACTGGTTTTTCGTAATGAACAATAATTTTTTTAAATGTTGAGCTGCTCTATTAAAATTTGCCTTGTCTAATGGATTCCTGCTATTTTGCCATATCCTTCTTCGTCTCCTTTTTTCAGCGATCTTTTTCTTGATATAAATAGGGTAGTTAAGTCCTAATTTGGTAAATTTTGAACAATGGGTTACGGGGTGCCTACCTGTTGATCGACAAGTTATTTGGTCGCAGGGACAGTTGGTAGGGTTTTAAAAAATAAATATTAATAATTAAATAAAGTACTGAAACGCACTGAACGACATGTTAGTTGCTCATAGGGACAGTTCGTAGGGTTTTAGAAAATAAGTATAAATAATTAAATCAAGTCCTGAAACCCACTGATCGACATCTTAGTTGCTCGCATGGACAGTTGGTAGGGTTTCAAATAATAAATGTAAAAACAGATTGGCTACTTGCTAGATGTACCTGTTGCTCGCGCCCCCCACTCTGCCTTCCAAAGAAGAGGGGCGAGGCGGAGGCTTGTAGCGGAAGTGTGTAGCCCCACCACCAACTCAATGGACTCAATGTTTGACCGGCGGGACCACGGGACCACGCAGGACGCAGGTGCGGTAAGAAATTTGCTGAACCTTGAAACAAAATTTCCCCGATGTTGCGGCGTATAAGGCAGTTCCGACGGCAACGATTGCTACCTCACCTTACTCTCTGAATTGTGCTCCTACCTTTTGGCGCTTTGGAGAACTACGTCCAACTAACTTGTTACGCAGTACAACACCATACGGCAAAATTTATATTGGTTAGTTGTGATTTCAAAATATTACCGCACCCATTGAACAGTTCGCTGCACACACTAGCAGCTAAAAAGAGGCACGAATCTCCTGAAGTGGAGACTTTGTATATGTGGTGCCTCTAGCTGCTCTAGAAACAGGGGCAGTTTAGTCAGCGTGTTGTTTTTGTATTTGCACTCTTATAATTTGGCGTTCTCGGTAACTGCATATACTTGGCCTAGTGGGAAATGGAGTGCTGGATGTGCATAGTAGTAATATGCTACAATTTGGGGAAGTCTTATTATCTTTTACATTGGTTTAAACGACTGTAGATGGGGAAAGTGGCCGTAAAACGTGTATGGTACAATGGAACGCATCCTTGCTTGAAGTTGTTACATTTGTAAATTGGTAATTGTAATTAATTATGGAATCAAGACGTACAAGGTATTGTCCAATACTGCAGGGTCATCTCGCTGTAATAAATTACAATTTGCAAGGGCTGGGATTCCATTTGAATACACTACATTAAATGTTGCATTTGAATCTGCTTCTTTATTGATGACAGCTAACAAAGAATGCAAACTTTTATCCTTCTAATTTTAATATTACTAATGTGAAAGTTTAAAATTATGGATATTTGTAGTTCCATCACGCATAAACTACTGGACCGGTTAAGCTGAAACGTTGCATGAACTGTTGAATGAACAGCTTAGATATTGCATTAAATAACAACACAAATCCAACCTGATAATGTCCACATCCAACCTTAGGGTTTCACCCCACGGATCCTGTAAGTTCCAATGCAGATCTTATGCGAGTATACCTATCTATCTATCAATCTATAATGTTATAAAGAAGAGGTGGTTTCTATCTGTCTGTCTGTCCGTCTGTCTGTTTATCTGTCTATCTGTCTGTCTGTCTGTCTGATGTTCCAGGTAAACACAAAAACTACTGAACCGACTGTGCTGAAACTTTACACAAAGCCTGAGCTTTACACTTTTCATCTTGAGCCCATGCAACACATAGGCCTATTCATTCCTTAAAATCCCCTCGGGCTATGCCCCGTGAACGCTCTAAGTTTCAATGTTTACATTTCAGAAGAAAGTAAACATCTAGAAACTGTAATGCGAACAGCTGTTGACACTTGCATTTGACAGCTTAAAGAACAGAAGCAAGAACAGCTGTTTCAAGCTACCTTACCTTTCTAACCCGTGCGAAGAACGGGTACATTCAACTATTCATTTATAAAATTACCAGCTGTAGATGTTTGTCAGAATTTGTCGCGAGTGAAGCCGCTAGTATTAAATAAACCTTGAAAGTATAAATTCGTCCAGTGAAATATATTGCAATTAAAAGAAATTAACTCCTTTACAACCCGTTTAGCGAATTTCCCCTGTAGGGAAGAAGCTTTACCGTAGACAGCCTGTTAATACCTAGGCCCGGGACCATGATAACTTGTCGTTTTGAGGTCCCCAGACCCCAAAAACACAATTCGTTCATAACTGTATGTATGGGTATGTGTGCGTGTGTGTGTTTGTGTCCGTGGGTGCGATATCAGTCGTAAAAAATATCCGATTTTGATTAAATTTGGTAAAAAATATCCGATTTTGATTAAATTTGGTACAAACGTGTAAAGGTATGACTTTAAGTTCGAAAACCAGTCAGTTCGACCCATCCGAAGGTTTTTTTGGGGGGGGTTGGGGGGGGGGCAATTTCTCCCCAAAAATGTTTTTTTGAAGTTTTACAAGTAATATTTTAACAAATAAAATTGTAGTTTTCACCATTGAATTCTTTATAATTTCTCTACGTCAATTGGTTACATCGATTTTGAAAGTGCTAAACACAGTTCGCTGCCCACTGTTATTCTCATGAAGGATAAGACAAGTTTTAAATATCTCTTATTTATGAACGTATACTAACGAAACGTGGTATAAGGCTTCATATGGTTGTTGGTTGTGGTCTATTGTTAGTTCCACCAACAAAAAAAAATATTTTACCGACGATTCGCGTAGTAGCAAACGCATGTGTACTCAGCCCTCATGTTATTCTTATGCAGAATAAGTAAGCGAAATCTAATGTCTCCCTCAATCATGAACATAAATTAATGAAACTTGGTGAAACTAATTAATGAAACTAATGAACTGAAACTAAAATGACAAAAGTCAAGACTGCAACCCTCACCATCGTAGCGCAAGCCGAGGGGCTCGTGACGGCGCTCGGAGCAGCGTATGGAGGAGGTACCACACACTTCCGAACCCCGAGCAAGACATCGGACCTATCTTTCTTTGATCTTTCCTCAAAAAACCGCCTCGAGAGCGCTCGGTGCTCGGTCCAAAGTCTTGTTCGATGTAAGCCCGCCAGCGAACCTTACGCCGTACCGAACCCCGACGCGAACCGTCGCGCGAACGTTCGTTAGTGTAAGGTGGACTCCGAAATCCGACGCGAACTTCTGGGCGAACAAAAATTGGTTCGGGGCGAACTACCTGGAGTCGGTTTTCTGGCGACATATCAAATAAATGTTCGCGATGATGTTCGCGTCGGGGTTCGGTAGTGTATGGCGACTCCCCTTGCTTTGCTCTTCCTTGTCAGCAGACAGCAGTTTGTTTTTATGAATGGAGTAGTCCCCCAATATTACACCACGTCCTCCTAATGGCGAGCACATTTGTTTAGCTTATATTTGTCTTTTTTATGCATGTTTGAGGTAACTCCAGTTGTTATTATATCTCAATATCCCTTTTATTCATTTCGTACCGCTTTATATTTATTCTTCATTCAATAGTTTTTACAATACACTTATTGATTAAACCTCAGAGTTACAACTGACTGTTATGATTCTTTAGTTTTGATTTTTAAATCCATAAGGTACATTTACATATTTTAGTTGTATTATTACTTTTATTACATTACTCGAGTTTATCAAGAGAATGACACCTGCCTGGAATTTATTTTTATCCTAGAAGATTGATATTTCCTACACTTTAGGACATCACTGGAGCAGTTTAAAAAACTCAAATTTACAAGCAAGCTATAACCTTATTCATATTAGAGTATAGCATAGACAGATTGATATTGAATTGGGGGGGGAGGCAGTGCCCTTCAGAACGTAACTGACGAAACCCTTTATGCCCAGCTACGTTCAGAACCAGATTTACGGTATGTAGACACCATGTGGTGCGGCCCCTTGCTGTCCACCGCCAAGGTTAACTAAATTTTTGGAGTATGGTTTTAGGTTGTTATGATTTATGTGTAATACGGGCCACTTTGTGGATCGGGTCCCTAAGCAATTATCTATGTAGCCTAGGGGGGAGGCAGTACCCTTCAGAACGTAACTGACGACACCCTTTTTGCCCAGCTACGTTCAGAACCAGATTTAGGGTATGTAGACACCATGTGGTGCGGCCCCTTGCTGTCCACCGCCAAGGTTAACTAAATTTTTGGAGTATGGTTTTAGGTTTTTATGATTTATGTGTAATACGGGCCACTTTGTGGATCGGGCCCCTAAGCAATTATCTATGTAGCCTAGGGGGGAGGCAGTACCCTTCAGAACGTAACTGACGACACCCTTTTTGCCCAGCTACGTTCAGAACCAGATTTAGGGTATGTAGACACCATGTGGTGCGGCCCCTTGCTGTCCACCACCAAGGTTAACTACACTTTTTGGAATATGGTTTTAGGTTTTTATGATTTATGTGTAGTACGGGCCAATTTGTGGATCGGGCCCCTAAGCAATTACCTATGTAGCCTATGACTAACTCCGGCCGTGGCTACGAATCAGGGAAAACATCAATCGTTATTATATATTCATAAATAACGGAGGCATTGTCTATCAAATTACTCCTTAACGTATGTATAAGATGTATACATATATATAGATCATATCTGATACAATCATAACATATTATGGGTATAAAATAATTTACACTATTTCGTTCCTATTTCTATTTTGTGTCATATAAATACAGTCACATTAACGGGTAAATTGATATCATACGGGAAATTTTGGTTGTAAGTGTTGGTATCTCTGCTCAGTGACGATCAGCTCCACGCTAAGTTACTCCGCTACTTGGGCGCGCCTACAGCTATGAATGGAAGTGACAGTTCCTGTAAATCCGCGCGAATATCCGCCTCTCCCCTCTCTTCGAGACAAGGAGTAGGGGGCGCGAGCAACTGGTACATCGAGCAAGTAGCCCATCTGTTTTTACATTTATTTATTTGAAACCCTACCAACTGTCCATGCGAGCAACTAAGATATCGATCAGTGGGTTTCAGGACTTTATTTAATTATTTATACTTATTTTCTAAAACCCTACGAACTGTCCCTGTGAGCAACTAACATGTCGTTCAGTGCGTTTCAGTCCTTTATTTAATTATTAATATTTATTTTTTGAAACCCTACCAACTGTCCCTGAGACCAACTAACATGTCGATCAACCGGTGGGCCCCCTGGGTTACGGGCGTAGAAGAATTAGCAGAATTTTTAAGGCAATCGATAAAGTAATCTACAGCATGTTCTAAATTTTCAACTCTATGCAGTTGGACGTTTAAATTTATGTTTTCATTTTTTAATTGGCGAAATTTGTTCCAATCAGTATTCTTGCTGTACAAAGTTTCTCTCGGCAATTTTTGAAACACTTCTGTGTTAACGATTAGTATAATCGGCGAATGATCAGAGGATAGTTCGAGACAGGATTGGATATCTGTGTAATTTTGGTTAATGCCTTTTGAAACAAAAAAGTCTAATAAATCCGGTATTTTTCGCAGATCAGTTGGCCAGTATGTAGGTTCGCCTGAGGAAAAATTATTGAAATGGTTATTGTTGCGTACAAACAGAGAGTGGAGTAATCACATTTTAAATCCATCCTGTCTAATAATATATTCCTTTGTTTTGCACAACTTGTACCATCTGACTTTTCTTATTTTGATTTTATCATCTGTTTTTATTTTATTGTTTCATTTGTTTTTGTTTTCAAACAACGTCAACATGAGTTCATTATTATAATTTGTGGATCCCTTACCAAAACACCCTTTCTTAATTAACAATTGCATGCATTTTCTCTTTTTGAATTCAATATTAGTTTTTGCTTGTCCCCTAACATGTACTCACTACTCTCTTTCACCCTATATCCATATTCTTTAACAAAGTTTAATTTAAAGTATTTCAACTTACAACTCCCTTCCTTTCTACCTTCAATGTCACCCTTTGCTATAAGTGAATGTGTAGAACAAATGTTACAACAAACCAGAAATATGTATAATTTGAAGAAGTGAATATGTGCGTGATAAACTGTTGAGCTTGGACTTATAGGCAACATCTATGAAGATATCAAGTAACCCAACATTCATCACTGCTGCTACTTCTTCGTAAGTCAATCGAACTAATTTTGTGTGTTAAATATCAATACCTCATGAACATGTTTAAATACTGAATACTATTACAACCAAAATAGTATTAATGAAAAGAGAGTTTCCTACCTATTTTTTTTATTTTGATATATTTTGTACATTTTCTATGATAATAAATTCTCCATGATTCTATTAATTAAACTTAATTGATGTAATAAAGGAATCATCTATCATTATAATATGTATGTTTTTTTGTTCTTTTTGGGAATTTATCTAAATTCCCTGGTCCTCCACATATGTTAATCTCCCTAATTTAATTCTTTGCTGTTACTCAAAGCTACTCAATTCCCCCATTTTTTGGTCCTGACGGGCCTAGATGGTATCAAAGCGATTTGGAAATACAATAGTTCACTTTATAGATTCCTTTATTTCAATTTTCCTATATGTCTGTTACCTCTCTCTGTTACGCATCCAAAACATACTAAAGAACTTGTGGAAACTGATATTTGATTATCCATCATACATTTTATTCAACTATATTTATTTGTACTATTATTCATTATGGTGCCTCCAAGAAATACTGATTTCAAAGCCGAGACATACAAACGGCTTACTGCCTTAACAAAAACACGGTTGTCTAATATTAAGGTTTCAATTGACAATCTGTTTGCGCAAACTGAACCACTATCCGTTGTCCAGCTTAAAACCCTAAATGCTTACATGAGCGAACTACAAAAGAAAAAAAAATGATTTTGAATTGAATCTACAACGAGTTCTAACGGTTTCGGGTGAAGATGCTTTATCTCATGAATCTACAGATCAAGATGAAATTAACGATCTATACATTCACATCTTGAGCCATATTGAAGCTTTGATTCCAGTTAATGAATCGCAAACTAACGGTGATAGCAATAACGGATCATTATCCACTGCGCATTCACAAGTACGGTTACCTAAGTTTGAACTCCCTAAGTTTGTCGGTGAATTGACGTCTTGGACTTCATTTATCAACTTATTCGATGCGACAATACATCACAACGACTCACTATCTGACGTGATGAAATTTCAATATATTTTAAGTGCATTGGGTGAAGAACCACTTAACTTGATACGTAGCCTTAATCTCACCGCACCTAATTACACAGTTGCGTACAATTTACTCAGGGATCGGTATCATAATGATCGTCGTTTACAACTGATCCATCTTAACAATTTGTTGGATTTACCTCGAATTACTAGCTCACACACATCTGGCATTCGTCAGTTTGTCAATTCCTTTCATGAAAATACTCAAGCTTTGGTTGCTCTCAAATGCGAAGTATTAAATTCGGACCCTTTGATGGTAGCGACATTATTACGGAAAATGGATGTGGAACTTCGCACTAAATTAGAATCTTTTCGCGCAACTTTATCGTTACCTAAGCACACGTTGCCTACTACTAAAGAAATAATTGATTTCTTGACTACCGAATGCACCCACCTGGAAGATGCGACATTGTCACAAGGTATTCAGACAATGGCAACTTGTTCATCTTCTAGCTACTCCAAATCTATTAATCGCATTAAATTTGATTCAAAGAAACCTGTTAACATGGTAGCCACTCATTTCTCTCCGCAAATTTACCATAATGACCACTCACACACACCTTGTTTCGCGTGTAACCAGATTTCTCATAAGATCTATGCTTGCCCTGCCTTCAAAACTAAAACACCTCAAGAACGTTTTCAATTGGTCAAACAGCACCGTAAATGTGTTTCATGTCTAGGAACTCATGACGTTAAATCATGTAAATCACAATCATCATGCAAACTTTGTAACAAACGCCATCACACTTTGTTACATTTCAATGTTGATACGACTCATAGCAGAGAAAATTATTCCAATGTCGGAAACAGTTTGTTTTCTAAGAAATCGTCAAATGGTTCCGTACGAGATTCTACCTCTAAATCAGAATCTATCATACCTCACAAAATAGTCCCCCTTCATCAAGTATCAATACTACAGTGTTACTAGGTACCTTATTAGTACAACTCAGCTCATCTGACGGAAACTCACACGTGTTTCGTGTGCTTCTTGATTCTGGAAGCATGTGCAATCTTATCACTGAACACGCTGCCTCAACCCTATTGTCTAGTATTGACTAGACGACACAAATCTGATATTCAACTCTCTGGCATTGATAATCATGTAACTAGTAACAGAGGACAAATCTTTGTCGATCTGAAAACGTTGTCTGGGCAAATCATAGCCACTAATCAACCCACATTAGTCCTTGACAAACTAACGGTTGATCTTCCTCGCGTACCTCTTTCAAACGACTTATTGAAACAATATAGATCATTCACTCTCGCTGATCCTACATTTCACATACCCAGTCGCATCGATGTTGTCATTGGTGGCTCACTCTTTCCTCAATTGTTCACTCAAGAGCAATTCTCTCTTGGTCACAATATGCCATATGTTATGGGCACTCATTTCGGATATGTTCTCATGGGCACTGCTCCATGCATGCCGACTCAATCCAAGCCTTCTACTTCGTTACCGCCTACTACACTCAACGTGTGTCTCCATTCGATTAGTGAGGCTGATCTTCATACGTCGATACAACGGTTTTGGATCCAAGAAGAGCCTCCCACACGTTCAATTAAAACACATGAGGAAGAATTATGTGATCTACACTTTATTGAGACACATACCCGCGATGCCAACGGACGTTACATAGTGCGTCTTCCATTTAAGGACTCTAGTACTGTTCTAGGTGAATCGAAAACTGCCGCGGAATTGCGCCTATATGCGATGGAACGCAAGTTCAAGTCCAATAACCGCTTTGCTCAACTATATTATGATTTTATGGATGAATATTTGTCTCTAGGCCATATGTCAGAATGTAATGACATAAACCTCTCACACCCGCATTACTTTCTTCCCCATCATGGAGTACTTAAGGAAAGTAGTAGCACTACTAAATTGAGGACTGTGTTCGATGCTAGTTGCAAAACTAGTTCCGGAAATTCTCTTAACGGAATCTTGTTAACTGGGCCCAAACTACAAAACAACATTTGCGACTTGCTCATGCATTTTCGTAGTCACAAGGTTGTATTTTGTTGCGACATCCGACAAATGTACCGCCAAATTTCGGTCCATTCAGACGATCGAAATTTCCAATTAATATTGTGGCGAACACAATCTGACCAACCTGCATCTATCTTTAAGCTGAACACCGTTACGTATGGTATGAATAGTTCCCCCTACCTTGCCATTCGAACGTTACATCAATTAGCTAATGACGAAGGACAAGAATTTCCGGATGCTGCCCGTGTTTTGCTTAACCATACTTACGTAGACGATATCATCACTGGTGCTGGTACTGAAACAGAAGCTATAATGCTACAACAGCAACTTACTTCACTCTTGAATCGTGGATGTTTTGAATTACGAAAATGGGTTTCAAACTCGCCTAATTTATTAGGTCATTTGCCTGAAAATCATTTGGAATCCCCCAAGTTTCTTCAGAGCTCTGATGATACACCTCATTTCAATGTATTAGGTCTTCAATGGTCTCCTACTACTGACGCCTTTTCATACAATGTTCAAATTCCTAATACTTGTAAATTTCCCACTAAACGAATTGTCTTAAGCACAATCGCACAAATTTATGATCCATGTGGATTTCTCGAACCCTTTATCATGCTTGCAAAATGCTTCATGCAGCTAATCTGGTCTAAAGGATTATCGTGGGACACGCCTTTGCCTCTTGATCTCCGTTCACAATGGTACTCCTTTACCGATAACATCAAATGGTTGACGAACATTTCGATACCTCGGTCATTAAATTTTTCATTGTCATGCAACATTCAATTGCATGGGTTTTGCGATGCTTCAGAAGCTGGATACGCTGCAGTAGTTTATTTAAGATGTGAATCTCCTAATCATGATGTATCTATTAAGCTTATAACAGCAAAAAGTCGAGTATCTCCACTAAAACGTGTCACAATACCGCGCTTGGAATTATGCACAGCACACTTATTAGCCCAACTTGTAGCTCATTGTAAATCCATATTTTCGGATAAATTATCGACAACAAACATCCATTTATGGTGCGACTCAACCATAGCATTAACTTGGCTTCAAACCCCGCCATACCGGTTAAAGACCTATGTTGCCAATCGTGTGTCGCAAACGCAAGAACTCGTTCCAACCGAATCGTGGAAACATATTTCTTCAGAAGACAACCCTGCTGATTGTGCTTCACGTGGACTACTCGTGTCACAATTGACCAACCATCACCTATGGTGGAACGGTCCTGCTTGGCTTACTTACCCTTCATGTAATTGGCCGACACCTAAGTTCATTCCTATCTCACTTGACCATTCACATGAGCTTAAAGAAACCCCACTCACTGTTTTAACAGCCACTCCACAAGAAGAATGGTCATTATTAACAAAATTGTCATCATGGACTAAACTGAAACGCGTTATGGCTTATGTATTGCGATTTGTTCATAACTGTCGTACTTCATCACGTCGCCAAGGATATCTTGTAACTAACGAACTTCAAGAAGCTGAATTGAAAATATTTGCTTTGGTTCAGCGCACAACGTTTGCAGAAGAATTAAAATTGTTGCCAAAACAGCAGAATTGTTCAAAACGTGTTCAACGACTAAATCCTTTCCTCGATTCAAACAATCTAATCCGTGTTGGAGGACGACTTAATCATTCTTCACTTCCTTATGACACACGATACCCCATTTTATTGCCTAAGTGTCATCATGTTGTTGATATAATTATATTTTTGTTGTATACGTCAGGTTCTAGGTCAATGAAAAAAGTGACATTATGGTTTTTTGTGAATCTATTCTGCACATTACTTAGATGTCTTACCTTGTGGCCGCGTTCCTCAATCGCGGTTTTCAAGTCGTTGATGCATGTCGAGTAGTGCATGTTCTTCAAGACGACCCTGTATGCCCGTTCCTGTTTTAGCTGGTATGTATGAAAACTTACGTTCAAGTCCGTGAGACCTCTTACGATTTTCCGGTAAGTGTCTGAGCTTGAAGGAAATAGTTTAATCCTGTCTTGATTGAGACATTTGTAAGAGTATCCAGCGTTGGTTGAGTCTAGAGCTTTAATCATTGGCGTTACATTGGTCACTCCGGGGAGGAAGATAGGAGGTGGTTTTGACCCCTTAGTTGGACTGGTAGCCAAGTTTTCATCGTCCATTGAATTTTCAAGATTCGAGGACAGAGGTTCGTAGTTGTTTTTGAGTGGGATATGGACATTAGATAATCGCCCGTCTACTGCACTGAGACCATTGCGATGGCGCTTTTGGTCGTGATCTGGTGACGAAGTTAGATTTCTCTTTGTCTTTCTTGTTGTTACAGTTTGCCAATTTTCCATTGAATGTTCATTATCAGAACTATGTCCATCGGAGAGTTCCTTAGTATTTGATAACGTCAAATCGGCACTAGAATTGGTCTTAGACGAGGAAATATAGTTATGGTGATGTAAGTTCACTGCCATAGTTGTAATAACAAATAACTAACCTAAAAAAGCAACAGAAGAATAAAGTTTGTTGAACAAATATTAAACGAAGAACACACACTGACTTGTTACATGATTAATTTCATCACTTTAAAACGAATAAGAACACTAAATATTACAAAAATTAAACAGAAATAATTAAAAGATTGATTATTTTTCAGGAGAAAAATAAACCGTGTATCTTAGTCGGCATCCAACAGCTGATATACCATTGATTTTGAATACATAATCAGTGTCTCCACCACATCAACATCATTTTACCCTAAAGGTCCTTGAAAATTACCCTAAATTACCCTAAAAAATTTCAAATTACCCTAAAGATTACCCTAAATCTGAAAAGCTGTAATTTATATACATCTATTGATAATATGGCCTAGCTAAGATCAATGAATGAGTTCTTTAGGTATTACACTATAATAATAAAAATAATTTAGCTTTTAAAAAATTCAAATTTAATAAATAAAAATGTTAGCATAGCAATATTTTTTCCATTTAACTTTCTTCATTACTTAACTAATTTATAAAGGTCCAAAAATATGTTTATGTGATCACGTTATTAATTCCAATTATAGGAAATTTACGAAAGGAATAAGAAATAGATTTAGTTGAGGGCAAGAAACAAATTACATGGGTTATTGTTTAATATCCGGTAAACTCTTGGATTTTGATAAAAGCTCTTTGTTCTTGAACTTGGGGTGTTTTTGTTTTTATTCATAGGTCTAGTAGTTTATTAAAGCTGCTATAAAGTGTTGGCTTCAAAACATTTTTCATAACTACCTACGGTCGACTTACAAATTTTCCTATTTTGTTACTATAGTTTTTATTTTTTATCTTAGGTACCATACTAAGCTAAAGGAATGACTAATTTGCATACTTCACTTAAAGAAACTGATGTTAAGACTCGTGTGTTCATTTCATCTTAATTAAATTTTATTATTGTTTCAGTGCCTCGCTCGAATAATTGTTTTCCAGTAATTTTCAACAGGTTTTCAGGTCAACTTATTAAAATAAGATGAGCTAATTATGATTATTATTAGTATTATTTTTATTTTATTTTTTTATTATTGTTATTAATGTAAGACTCTGATATAGTCTGAAACTCGTTTTTTATATTTTTTAGAAGTTAAATTCGTATTAATGTTCAGACTATGTTAGCTGTAGGGCTAGAAAAATACATTTTAAATAACATTTTGGGTCTCTGATTTTACCCTAAAAATTACCCTAAAAACCCAATTACCCTGACCTTGCAATATTACCCTAAAAAAGGGTAATTACCCTAAAAGTGGAGACACTGTACATAATACTCATGTTGTTTATGATTATCAACATGTGGTTTCCAGAGAGCAGGGATTAAAAGATTTAGTGAAGATGTCATATATAGAGTAGTAAAATATATCAAAGGGACATTGAGCTATAAATAACTACTGGAGTGACCTTAAAAATGTAGAATGTAAGCAGAAACCATTTTAATTATAATTACACTGATGAGGAAAATATGGTACTCGTACGATAAATATTGTGTTTCCAGCAACACTGCAGATTGGATTGGTGATCACGTGACCTTCCAGCTGTTTTTACGAGGTCTCTTCCGGTTTTAGTAGAAAACCCTAAATAGATCGACTCAGCACACCTGGTCTGAAAGCTCTACGAACCTTGGGTGTAAAGGGCAGTCGGCCAGTCGCGTCGTTGCGTCAGTGCAGCCAACTGTCAGGCATCATCAGAACGAAATTATCACTCCCACTAACTGTTTACACTTAGTTCCACAAAACTTTAGTATGCATGCAGACCCAGGAGTTCTATTGGTATTACTGGAGGTAACACTGACGAAAAAACTGCGAGCCGTTATTTCCAAATTTTGTTGAGGCAAAGAACTACTCGCTGAAATTGAACGAGTCGGCAAAGTGACTTAAACAAATAACTACTCATGGTTTTAACATTAATAAACTTGTATTTGCTTGTTTGCTCATAATTTATCATTTTCACGACAAGAGTATATGCATAAATCAAACGAAAAATGAATTTGTTTCAACTTGTACTACTTTAATTCTAGTGACTTGTATGAGTAGATTCACTTATGGGATTAAAACAACCAATCAGGATAGTTCAAAGAACGATAAATTTGCCTCACCAGTTGCAACATTGTTGCAACATTGCCTCACCTCATTTGCCAACCTGACAATATCATCGGCTCGCTTTTTCGACAAAAATAGTGAAGCAGTGTTACCTCCAGTTATACAATAAACCTTCCTGATACAGACCGTTTAGAAAAATAACCTATAGTAGACAATGTATGAATTGGATTGACGATACAGAATGAATTGCAACACATATAACCCGATGCAAATTACACAACAGCACTATTTTAATACAGCATATAACAAACATTTCTGAAATTATTTCATGTATTCTACAGTTAACAAAGTTTATTGGAAGCTTTAATTTGTCTTCTTCTGCAGCACACATATTTCTTCAGTAAAGTTCTAAAATGTTGCTTTCCAATATTAAACGGTTCAAAAAAGTACAAAAGTATCGAAAGTATCGAGCTTTGCTCGGGGAAGGCCAGTCAGTTTGTTTAGATGACTGGGAGTACTATTTCACGACTTCCCCCTAACTGATTACCATATTTTTATAGCTCATTTGCCTCTTTCCTGCATTTTTAAGGTCCCTCCAGTTGTTATTTATAAGTCAATGCCCCTTTGATTTATTTTACTACCCGTATATATGTAATCTTCTCTCAAATCTTTTAATCTCTGCTCTCAGGAAACCACATGTTAATCCTATACTCTAATATGAGGAAGGTTTGTTTGATTGCTTGCTTGTGACACGGATCTCAAAAACGGCTCCAACGATTTCCTTCAAATGTTCGAAATAACTAATTTCTGGGATAAAAATAAGTTATAGACAGGCCTCATCCCCAGGAAAAATCAAATAATGTAATAAAACTAAATTAAGAAGTTAAAAAAATTAACATTGGGATTATGGAGTTTTAAATCAAAACAAAAGAATTGTAACAACTGTACATAATCAACCAGGGAACTGTCAAAGTAATACTCATGTTTTTTGTTCATAATTTATTTCTGGTTCAACGTATTTACATTATACACAGAATTATTAATTGAGAAGAATGGAAAACATTAATAATAACATAGTAGGTTCGCCCTAATCAGATACACATTGAGACTATTTTGAAAACTAAAATGAACTTAATAAAATGTTTCTTTTGAAAAAAAGATAAAAAAGAGTTTAAACTAAAACAAACTAAATAAAACAAGGTTTACATGTTTGGCAAAATATCTTGGTACAATCTAGGTTTCAGTCTTCTGTTTAATAGTTGCAATCCAATTCCAAAATGTCTAGCTCCCGGTACATGAGGCAGACGGTGTGAAAACTTTGTTGTAACTTTCTTGACGTGCGTATTCCGTTATAAAGTCGACTCCAAGTTCCCGGTGTAATTGAATGTTTCGGATGTACCAAGGCGAATTTACAGCAATTCTTAGCATTTTGTTTTGAAATACTTGAATTTTTGAAAGTTTGCTTGTAGAAATAGTGAGTCCCCATACCTGACAGGCGTACAGTATAAGCGGCCGAAGAATACTCTTGTATATTAAAATGGTACAGGAAGGTTTAAGAGGAGATCTTCTGTTAATGAGAGGGTAAAGGATGGATAGTCGAGAATATGCTTGGTTTAATTTTGAATTTACATGAAGGTTGAAATTTAGTTTTTGGTCCAAAAGAACTCCCAAGTATTTTACTGCCCGGTCTGAAGGGTTCCAATTTATTGTACTGTTATTAATAACAATTCCCGGTGGCATTTGAAATTTTCTTAATGAGAAGATTTTTGCTTCGGATTTTGTTGGATTCAAGCATAGATTCCACCTGTTGAACCATTGAACAATACCATCAGTTGAAGCTTGAAGTTGTTGTTGTGCTTCGATAATGTCCTTGCTCTGAGTGATAATCGCAGTGTCGTCTGCTTACATGGCCACAGTGGCGTCTAGTGGAATAGGAATATATCATACATATGAAGATGTTAAAAAGTAATGGTCCCAAAATTGATCCTTGGGGCACCCCTGCAGAAATCCGGCGATATGAAGACGACGAGGAATTAATTTTTACACAAAATTGTCTGTTGAACAGAAATGATTTTAGTAAACGTTTTAAATTCAATGGGAATCTTAAGCAATCAAGTTTGTAAATTAGACCTGCATGCCATACCTTGTCGAAGGCTTGTGAGACGTCAAGGAAAATTGCAGCAGAGTGTTCTCTTTTTTCGAATCCTTGTACAATATAGTTTCTGTTATACGCTGGATTTGGTGAGTGGTTGAATGTTGGGGTCTAAATCCGAACTGATGCGGAGGGATTGCATCACTGGCTTCAATGAATTTGTTTAATCTCCTCTGGATAACCTTCTCGAACAGTTTTTGATAGACAGGATAGAAGACTTATTGGTCTGTAACTGGATGTAGAAAATTTTGGTTTGTTTGGTTTGTTAAAAAACAATAATTTCTGCCTTTTTCCAAAAGTCAGGGAAATATCCTTTATGTATACAAGAATTAAAAATACACCCGTCGCAGCAAACCTGCATACTCAGCGAATTTCCAATGAATATATAACATAACACTTAACAGGATTCATAAGAAATGTATTCACAAACAAGCGATATTTAAAATATTAATTATTCTCCATAAGAATAACATTGGGGATGAGTTCGCAGGTTTGCTGCAACAAGGCACACAAAGTAATGGGTTTTTATGCAAATATCAATAGAACTCATTTTAGTGAAGTCACATACCAAGTTTCATCCATATACATTCATAAATAAGCGATATATAACATTTTAAGTATTTTCCATAAGAATAACATGGGGGACCAAGTACCTAGGTTTGCTGCTACAGGAACCATAGGCGAAAAATTGTTTTTTTGTGCAAACAACAATAAACCATAACCAGATCAAGCCATATACCAAATTTTGCCAGTTTATGTTCATAAATAAGCGAGATATACAATTTTTCTTTTTCTCCATAAGAATAACATTAGACAACGTACTGTGTTTAGCACTTTCAATATCTCGGTAACCAATTGACGTAGAGCAATGATCAAAATACCAAATTGTTTTTTTTAAGCTGAATTCAATGGTGTAAATTAAAATTTGATTTAAATTAAAATTACATGTGAAAACCCCAAAAAACACATTTTTGGGGTACAAAACCCCCCAAAAACCCCCCTTCGGATGGTGCGATTCATCTGGTTTTCGAACTTGTTCAAATAAATGGTACTTTACACATTTGTACCAAATTTCATTAAGATCGGACCTTTTTTACGAGAGTTATCGTGCTTACGGACACATATATATATATATATAAATATATATATAAATATATATATATATATATATATACATATATAAAAATTTGAACGAATGGTGTTTTTGGCATCTGGGGACCTCAAAATGAAAAGTTATCATGGTCTCGGGCTTAAGTCTTACCATGAGACCTACGGTAATAGCTTCTTCCCTATAGGGGAAATTCGCTAATAGAGGTTAAAACCGATATTGCTTTTGAAGTGAGGTTTTTTAGAACAATATTTGGGATAAGGTCAGGTCCAGGTGATTTTCGCAAGGGAAGCTTCTTTATTAGCTCCTTTATCTCGGATGGGACGACGTACTTGATGGGTAGCTCAACTTTTAAGGTTTCACTTGTAAAGTTGTCGTTGACGAGGGCTTCAGTATCATCATCACTTACGTTATTAGGAGAGAATGCTTCTTCGAAGAAAACAGCAAGGACGTTACACTTCTCAAGATCACTTTCATAAACATTGTTGTTATGTCTTAGTCGTGGGATCGCGGTGGAAGTGCATAGTATCCGTTTAGTAGTTTGCCAGAGACTAGAATCACTTGGATTGATATCACTGACATAGCTTTGTAAGACATAATTATGTACTCGTCTATTTCCCGTTTTTCTTGTCGAATAAGTTGGTTAAGTCTCCTCCGCATGTGAGGTTGCCTGTATCTCATCCATTGACGTCGAGCTTCATGCTTAGATTTAATTAAATCAATAATACGTACAGGAGGGGTTAGGAAATTATTGTTTTTTCTTGGTAAACTGCTTATAAGTAGCCAGCAGTTGCTTATAGGGACCAGCGTTGCTTTTTGGAGAAATTTTGTGAAATTTTGGATAGCCGTGTCGATACCAGCAAATGAATCAAGGTTTTGAGGTAACTGAAGACATTCGTCTAGTTTTACACCAAAGATTTCCTAGTTCACACTCCCTGTTATTAGCCTACTGGCAGGTGTACTATTTTGAGGTTGGACAAGAAAACTAATTATAACGGGTAGGTGATCAGAGTCCAGTTCAGGAACAACATTGTGTAGAATGGGGGATGTAAAATTTTGAAACAAAACAATATCCAGAATGTCAGGTTCACAGTTTAATTGAAATGGATAAAAAGTGGGCTCATCAGGAGCAGACACATTCATAATTTCATCCGTGATAAATTGAAAGAGACGTGTGCCATGTAGGTTATTAGTGGTTCTACAACCCCAATTTTGGTGTTTACAGTTTATATCACCAATAAGTAATGTAGGAGACTGCGCAGTGAATAGATTTGCCATATTATTTAAATTAAGTCTTCGATTAGGCGATTTATAAGCAGATATAATATTTATTTACAAAACTACCACCATCCAAGTACAATTTCACAGCAGTGGCTTCAATAGATACAAGGTTGTGTAAAAATAAACTGCAGTGATTAATGGATGTTTTGATTAAAATAGCAACGCCCCCTGAGGCAAAAGGTCTCTGTCTTCCCTATAAACATTATAGCCGCTCACCTTAAGTGCCTCATTATTTATTAAGTGAGTTTCTGTGACACAAGCAATGTCAATACTATGACGAACCAACGGCAGAAAATATTGATTTTTGCTTCTTTAAACCATTTGCGTTCCAGTTGAGGATTTTGAAATTTTGAAAAATAATCCTATTAGATTAAGCCATTTTTAATAAAAGACGAGATTACGTTGGTCAGAATAGTTTTGATCATTGGGATTAAGGACTTAACAAGTTCTACTATAAGAGTTTCCAGATTATTTGTGCTTGACTGTTCGATATTACCAGACTTATTTGAGTCATCTTCTAATTTATTAACATTTGAAGAGGGAGAGCGGGTTCTCAGGGGTATTTTATATGAATTATGTTTACCATTTACGACGTCAGCGTAGGAGGCTTCGTGAATTTGAGGTCGGGCTTTCTCAGTTGATTGGGGATTCATTTTAGTCCCGGAACTATTTCTTATGACCTCTATGGATGGCTTAGAGTTTAGTTGTTTAGGTTTTGGTTGTTTTGAATTTTGTTTTGAGATAAGAGGCTTTGATAATGTGTACAACCTTTGAAATTGGCGGTGTGATTTTCACCACAGTTGACACATTTCGGTGTCACAGCTTTAGAGAGGGGACATTCAGAGTAGTGATGATTGTCGGTGCAGCGAACACACCTGGGGTCGAGGTGACAAAAGTTTTTGGTATGGCCATATCGTTGGAAGCGTGTACATTGAGGAATGTCCTTATGTTTTCGCTTTGGCTCAACAGAAACTAGAGCGTGACATAACTTGTCAAGTTTAAAGATTTCTTTTCCGTCGTCTTTATTCTCTAGCTCGATAATGCACAAAGGTATAACATATTTTATGTTTATTAAGCAGCCTAACTATACTATACATACCGGGAACTTCATACTGAGAAGATCAGATTTGATTTCATCCTCAGTTAATGAGAAAGGAACGTTTCTGATTACAACTTCTAGTTTGTTATCAAGAACAGATTGAAATGTATGAAATTTAACATGAGACTGTTCGTAAAAGGATGTCAGAGTCCGAAAATCTGTGATATCTGTCAGGTTTATTTTAAGAGACTTTCCTTTAACCGCAGTTGAAAACTCGTGAGACACGTTATTTTTAATGTCCTTAACAATTTCTTGATGATTATTTACTTCATGAAGAAAAATTGGTGGAATTTTATTATGAAAGCTACTCTGTTGTTCAGGACTATTTTCGGATGAATCAATTTTACTAGTTGAAGCATAACTATGATCGGAAAGTACATTGAACTGATTTTGTTTGCATAGTTGCGAGGGATCCAAAACGTACCTTTGGTGTGTAGAAATTAAAGCGCTACCTTTGGCTATTTTACGTTTTGGAGAGACGAATGGTTCGCCCTCTTCATGCTGTTGCTCCGTATTACTTGGATTTTCATCAAAGAGATCTTCGTTGGTAAAGAACATGGCTGAACTACTATCGTTAGGTTTAACGGGTGAACATATTGTAAACTTCTGATTTAATGTTGTTTTGAGGTTAGATTTATGTTTGAACAAAGAAAGTTTTTTATTTAATGGAGCAATTACTCCAAGTTTCTGTTAAAAAATTAACTTTAACACGTTAGATAAGTGTCGGTGACAAGTTCAAAAGAAAAAAAACTCAAACAACTAATAATTATTTAAAAAAATATCACTAGCAAAAATGACAACAAACTTTGCTGCCAAATCGGACCAATCTTATTAATACTCATGTTGTTTATGATTATTAACATGTGGTTTCCTGAGGGCAGAGATTAAAAGATTTGAGTGAATTTTACATGAAAAGAGTAGTAAAATAAATCAAAGGGACATTGAGCTATAAATAACAACTGGAGTGACCTTAAAAATGTAGAAATGAGGCAAATGAGTTATACAAATCTGATTATCAGTGGGATGAAGTCGTGAAATATTACTCCAAATCATCTAAACAAACTGACTGGCCTTCCCCCGAGCAAAGCTCGGCCCCCAGGCACTAATCATAAACAACATG
This sequence comes from Allygus modestus, assembly GCA_963675035.1. Lineage (NCBI taxonomy): Eukaryota > Metazoa > Arthropoda > Insecta > Hemiptera > Cicadellidae > Allygus > Allygus modestus. The sequence continues at coordinate 74,241,338 of OY776112.1, read as the reverse complement.
AGTCCCTTTGACAAATTCTCTGGTTGGTTACGAACAGCTATTACAATTCTTTTGTTTTGATTTGAAACTCCATAAGCCCAATGTTAATTTTTTTAACTTTTCATTTTAGCGAATTTTCCCTATAGGGAAGAAGCTATTACCGTAGTCGGCATGGTAAGACCTAGGCCCGGGACCATGATAACTTTTCGTTTTGAAGTCCTCAGACCTCAAAAACACCATTCGTTCGAAACTGTATATATATATATATATATATATATATATATATATGTGTGTCCGTGGGTGCGATAACTCTCGTAAAAAAGGTCCGATTTTGATGAAATTTGGTACAAACGTGTAAAGCAGCATTTATGACTTTAAGTTCGAAAATCAGACGGATCGACCTATCCAAAGGGGTATTTTGGGGGGGTTTTGTACCCCAAAAATGGGTTTTTTGAGTTTTTTACATACAATTTTTGAAAAAGTAAAATTTTATTTTTTTTCATTGGAATCAGCTTAAAAAGACGCACAATTTGATGTTTTAACCATTGCTCTACGTCAATTGGTTACTGAGATATTTAAAGTGCTAAACACAGTACGTTGTCCAATGTTATTCTTAAGGAGGATAAGAAAAATTGTATATCTCGCTTATTTATCAACTTATCCTGACGAAACTTGGTATATTGCTTCATTTCATTGTGGTCTATTGATATTTGCACAAAAACCCATTTTTTTGCCGATAGTTCCCGTAGCAGCAAACCTGCATACTCAGCCCCATGTTATTCTTATGGAGAATAATTAACGTGTTATCTCCTTTAATTATGAACATAAATTAATAAAACTTGGTATGTGGCTTTACCTAGTTGAGTTATATATTGATATTTGTATAAAAGCCCATTTTTAGTGTTCCTTATTTAAGCAAACCTGCATACTCAGCCGCCATGTTATTCTTATGGAGAATAAATAAAATGTCATAAATCGTTTATTTATGAATGTATATTGATGAAACTTGGTGTGTGGCTTTATGTGGTATCAAGATAAATTAATATGCATTGGAAATTCGCTGAGTATGCAGGTTTGCTGCTACGGGGTATTAGTTTTTTTTACATTATTTGATTTTTCCTGGGGATGAGGCCTGTCTAGAACTTATTTTTATTTTTATCCCAGAAATTAGTTATTTCGAACATTTTAAGGAAATCGTTGGAGCCGTTTTTGAGATCCTTGTCGCAAGCAAGCAAACCTTACTCATATTAGAGTATAGGATTGATTAAATCGTACTTGAGATAATCAACGAAAATACAAACAAATTTGAATGAATTTTAGTTAAATATAAGAAATCACTTAGTTTATCCATTGTCTATATACACAATCCTTTTCATTCTATTATCAGTCTTACTCTTTCTCTCTTTCTGATTCTATACTCTTTGTCTTTATCCATGTTTTCGTTGGTGATCTTTTTTTTTATTGTTTTACTGTCCATCCATGCCATCCTAGTGATTACATACTATCGATAGTTTTCGATAGTTTTATAAAAACTATCGATAGTACTATCGATAGTTTTGCGATTTTCTAACTTAATGTTCTTAACCGGTTAAGGAGATTAAATAAACTTCAATAACAAATCAGATAATACGAAACATAATTTATATTACTCAAATTACATTTAAATCTAAAAAATAAATTAAGTTAACATTAAATACATGTTACCATATTCTAATAATAAAAACTTACAAGAAAATGGATTAGAAAACGAATACAAATTTCCTAAATAAAATTACCGTACTCAAGTTCAAATTAAAGACATATGTTACGACATTTTTACTTTCTCCCCCTATACATAGTATATGGAGAAAGTATTGTTTTCGTAAAAATTTTCGAATTTGAGTTGTTAGTGGAAATATTCGTTTTGGTGCTCCCTGAACCCAAAAAAGTGGTTTTTACGTGATGTCTGTCTGTGTGTGTGTGTGTGTGTGTGTGTGTGTGTGTGTGTGTGTCCGTGTGTGTGTGTGTGTGTGTGTGTGTGTGTGTGTCTGTGTGGATGTGTACAGAGCTAGAGCCCTAACCTATGGGCCGAATTTTATGAAATTTGGTATGTAGGTACTAATCCACGATATCTCCAGGCGTTTTTTTCATTTTTTTGAATTTTTGATTTTTAAGGGTAATTATCCGCCAAAAACCGCCAAAAAACATGAAAAATCCAAATTTCTCAAAAACGGCTCTAACGATTTTGATTAAACTTTCGTGGTTTGTAGAACTTTAGGTTTGCAACAAAATGACACCACCCGCATTTCTGAAAAAATTCGGGTTCAGAAATTACAGGACTTAAAACATCCAAAATTCAATTTTTTGGATTTTTCATAAAAAATCATAAATGTTAAAAAAGATTACTATTCACCATTAAAAAGAGCTCAAAAAACTAAATAAATTAGTATTTTAAATTACTATTCTACGATTGCTAGTTACGGAGAAAATTGAAATTTTCATTTAGCGGTAAACACAGTACGTTGTCCAATGTTATTATTATGGGGAATACAAATATAACTATTTCTCTCTTATTTACTGATCAATTTCATTAAAATTTGATATGCAGGTCAAGTTAGCATTGACCAACAGATGATGTTCGAAATGTGTTGCTATTTAACCCTGGGGGGGGCAAGGGGGCATTTCCCCTCTCAAAACCACTGTGTGTGGCAACGGACTCTATAGTGCCTCCCAAAAAGGGATTTGGGTGGATATTTCTGAAAACAACTATTTTAGACAATTTTCTGTACATTTATCTGTACTTCATATTCTATATTTAGTAAATAAAAAATTTTCATTAAAATTTGGCTAAAAGGGAGAAAGTATGTGTCAGTTTCCTGATACCGTTTATTATAATATACTTAGACCCTAATAAAAATTAAAGAGTTGCTACTTTATTTATAAATAAATATGTACAATTTAATCTTAATTATCGTTATAAAACTTGAGAACATGTTGTTATTAACTGTTAGTGTTTAAAATAAACAGTTTAATCATAATATAATTATATACTTTACAATTTTAGTGAGTAATATACTATAAATATTAAAAAGTGTATTATTATAAAAAAAATAACATCCTATTAAACTATCGATAGTTTTGTTTCGATAGTCTGACTATCGGGAAACTACCGATAGTAAAAAACTATCGATAGGATCGATAGTGCAATCGATAGTATGTAATCACTATGCCATCCATCCATAGTCATAGTCCTAGTCCATAGTCCATGACCATGACAATATTTTCATTTTTATTATTTGTTGATTATAATTAAGCCTCAGTTTAGGTTAGAAGTTGGTATGTAAATGTAGACCTGTGAAATAGGTTTTAAAAGTTTTAAGTAGGCAAGTTTTAACCCTTTGAGTGCCAGAGTTTTTCGGTCGTCATATCCCTAGAGTGCCAGAGTTTTTAACAGAGTATATCCAAATACTCCCGTCGCAGCAAACCTGCATACTCAGCGAATTTCCAATGAATTATAACACACTAAGCCACTTAACAGGATTCATAAGAAATATATTCACAAACAAGCGATATTTAAAATATTAATTATTCTCCATAAGAATAACATTGGGGATGAGTACGCAGGTTTGCTGCAACAAGGAACACAAAATAATGGGGTTTTATGCAAAATATCAATAGAACTCAGCTAAGTGAAGTCACATACCAAGTTTCGGTAATTATTTCCTATTTCCCCTTCACCTCCGATCCTTTTACTATTTCAATATATTGTTCTTATGACATTAAACGTCATAAAATCGCAAAAAATTTTTTTCGCAAATTAAACATACTCACGAAACAATTGTCTCAAGAGTACTAACCCAGTCAATCTAGCAGACACTTTGGGAATCCGAGATAAATCTATCGGATGAAAATATCGAACTTACTAATATCGAGAAGCAACTATTGTTATGATATTGCGATATAATATTCGCACACCCCCGCTCCTGTGGGGGTAGTGTGGTCTTGTTTTGATATTGAGATATAATATTCGCACACCCCCGCTCCTGCGGGGGTAGTGTGGGTCCATTTTGAGTGCATACTGCTGTAGCTAGCATGTCAACATGTGATATATTTATTTATATTTATCATAACCTAACCTAACCCAACTCCTCAGAGCGATGTATGGGAATTTTCCCATTTTCGGTAAAATTGTTCAAAAAGGGAAAAATTCCCGGAAAAAAGGAATATTTCACATACAGTGCTCTGCACTGTTATGTGCAGGTTAGGTTAGGTTATGATAAATATACACAGATTATCTGTATTTGGTAAATAACATAACCTAACTTAACCTAACTCTGCAGAGCGCTATATAGGTAATTGTCCCTTTTTTGGGAAATGTCCTAAAAAGGGGAAAATACCGGAGTAGAGAATATTTAGGTTAAGTTAGGTTATGATATTTACCAGATACTGATAATTTGTGTATATTTATCATAACCTAACCTAACCTAACTCCGCAGAGCGCTGTATGGGAAATATTCCCTTTTCGGGGAAGTTTTCCTTTTTTGGGAAATTTCCCCGAAAAAGGACAATTTCCCATACAGCGCTCTGCGGAGTTAGGTTAGGTTAGGTTATGATAAATACACACAAATATATCACATGTTGTCGTGCTAGGTAGTGTGCTCTCAAAGTGGACCCTTACTACCCCCCGCAGGAGCGGGGGTTAGTGCAAATATTACACACTACCCCCGCAGGAGCGGGGGTTAGTTCAAATACTATACACTATCCCCGCAGGAGCGGGGGTGAGTGCAAATACTATACACTATCCCCGCAGGAGCGGGGGTGAGTGCAAATACTACACACTACCCCCCAGGAGCGGGGGTTAGTGCAAATACTATACACTATCCCCGCAGGAGCGGGGGTGTGCGAATATTATATCTCAATATCAAAACAAGACCCACACTACCCCTGCAGGAGCGGGGGTGTGCGAATATTATATCTCAATATCGAAACAATAGTTGCTTCTCGATATTAGTAAGTTCAATATTTTCATCCGATAGATTTATCTCGGATTCCCAAAGTGTCTGCTAGATTGACTGGGTTAGTACTCTTGAGACAGTTGTTTCGTGAGTATGTTTAATTTGCGAAAAAATTTGTTTGCGATTTTATGACGTTTAATGTCGTAAGAACAATATATTAAAATAGTAAAAGGATCGGAGGTGAAGGGGAAATAGTAAATAATTACCCAAGTTTCATCCATATACATTCATAAATAAGCGATATATAACACTTTAATTATTTTCCATAAGAGTAACATGGGGACCGAATACCTAGGTTTGCTGCTATGGGAACCATAGGTGAAAAATTGTTTTTTTGTGCAAACAACAATAAACCACAACCAGATGAAGCTATATACCAAATTTCGTCAGTTTATGTTCATAAATAAGCGAGATATACAATTTTTCTTTTTCTCCATAAGAATAACATTAGACAACGTACTGTGTTTAGCACTTTCAATATCTCAGTAACCAATTGACGTAGAGCAATGATCAAGATACCAAATTTTTTGTCTTTTTATGCTGAATTCAATGGTGAAAATTAAAATTTGATTTTAATAAAAATTACATGTGGAAACCCCAAAAAACCCATTTTTGGGGTACAAAACCCCCCCGAAATCCCCCTTCGGATGGTGCGATTTGTCTGGTTTTCGAACTCGTTCAAATAAATGGTACTTTACACGTTTGTACCAAATTTCATTAAGATCGGACCTTTTTTACGAGAGTTATCGTGCTTACGGACACATATATATATATATAAATATATATATATATATACATATATAAATACCCCCGTCGCAGCAAACCTGCATACTCAGCGAATTTCCAATAAATATATAACATAACACATTAACACTTGACAGGATTCATAAGAAATATATTCACAAACAAGCGACGTTAAAAATATTAATTATTCTCCATAAGAATAACATTGGGGATGAGTATGCAGGTTTGCTGCAACAAGGAACACAAAATAATGGGTTTTTATGCAAATATCATTATAACTCATCTAAGTAAAGTCACATACCAAGTTTCATTCATATACATTTATAAGTAAGCGATATATAACATTTGAATTATTCTCCATAAGAATAACATGGGGACCGATTACCTAGGTTTGCTGCTACGGGAACCATACGTGAAAATTTTGTATTTTGTGCAAACAACGATAAACCCCAACCAGATGAAGCCATATACCAAATTTTGTCAGTTTATGTTCATAAATAAGCGAGATATACAATTTTTCTTTTTCTCCATAAGAATAACATTAGACAACGTACTGTGTTTAGCACTTTCAATATCTCGGTAACCAATTGACGTAGAGCAATGATCAAAATACCAAATTGTTTGTTTTTTTAAGCTGAATTCAATGGTATAAATTAAAATTTGATTTAAATTAAAATTACATGTGAAAACCCCAAAAAACACATTTTTGGGGTACAAAACCCCCCAAAAAACCCCCTTTGGATGGTGCGATTCATCTGGATTTCGAACTCGTTCAAATAAATGGTACTTTACACATTTGTACCAAATTTCATTAAGATCGGACCTTTTTTACGAGAGTTATCGTGCTTACGGACACATATATATATATATAAATATATATATATATAAATATATATATATATAAATATATATATATATATATATATATATACATATATAAAAATTTGAACGAATGGTGTTTTTGGCATCTGGGGACCTCAAAATGAAAAGTTATCATGGTCTCGGGCTTAAGTCTTACCATGAGACCTACGGTAATAGCTTCTTCCCTATAGGGGAAATTCGCTAAAATTTGAAGGAATGGTGTTTTTGGCATCTGGGGACCTCATAATGAAAAGTTATCATGGTCTCGGGCTTAAGTCTTACCATGAGACCTACGGTAATAGCTTCTTCCCTATAGGGGAAATTCGCTAAAAGTGCCAGGCACAAAATCAACATTTTGCAAGGGTTTGCAAAAAAATTAATAACTTTTTATTTGGTAAGATATTATGAAACTTTTTTTGTTTCGTAAGTTTAAAGTTTAGCTATAATATTATGCACATATATAATATTTAAAAAATATAAAATAAAAAATTTGAATACATATATGCATGTGGGAAATTTATTTTATTTTTTTTTATTTGTTTCAGGTAAATAAACATTGTTCAAATATAAGATTTTCACCAAATAACTACTAGGTTTATAGAGGACATGTTTCCCAAAATATTTCCTGAAAGTTTCATCAAATTTGGGCTGTAGGCGGACGAGTTATTTCCATAAATGTAAAAAAATATAAAAACGGTAAATTAGTACACAAGACAGTAGCCTAACTTTATTCAAGGGTTTAAGTTTTATTACAATATTATTTCATAAAGCAAACTAACTAGGCCTCGTATATTTATGGAGTATATGTTTACCTGAACAAATCCTGGAAATGTCCTGGAAGAAATAATAAAAAGTAATGACGTAAGAAAAATTTTCTATAACAACGATACACAAAATCAACATTTTGCAAGGGTTTTGTACATAAAATCAATAACTTTTTTATTTGGTAAGATATTATGAAACTTTTTTTGTTTTGTAAGTTTAAAGTTTAGCTATAATATTATGCACATATATAATATCTAAAAAATAAAAAATAAAAAATTTGAATAGGTACATATTATATATGCGGGACATTTTTTTAGATTTTTTTTCGGATAAATAAACATTGTTCAAATATAAGATTTTCACCAAATAACTACTAGATTTATAGAGCTAGAAACTATCCTGGAAATCAGCTGAAAGAAATAATAAAAAGTAATGACGTAAGAAAAATGTTCCATAACAACGATATATCGTTGCAATGTATTTTTCGGTAAGACCACCGACGACGATATATCGTTGTGAAGTATTTTTCGAATGTTCCGTGCACAACGATATATCGTTGCGTGGCACTCAAAGGGTTAATGCCACATTGTATTTTTTGGAGTGTTAAGAGGTAAGTAGACTAGGGCCCTATGCAGTGTCATCTATGAATCCTGAATTTCAATCTTAGGCTAGGCCTGTGCAATAATCATATTAATTTACTTATTATGATAATAAAGTACCACCACAGTAGGTTTGGGTACATTTTCTTAAGCATTTTTAATGTTTTACTGTATCTGTTTCAGTATTTATCACATTTTGTTGGTTTCCTTTTAGCGAATTTCCCCTATAGGGAAGAAGCTATTACCGTAGGTCTCATGGTAAGACTTAAGCCCGAGACCATGATAACTTTTCATTTTGAGGTCCCCAGATGCCAAAAACACCATTCGTTCAAATTTTTATATATGTATATATATATATATATATATTTATTTATATATTATATATATGTGTCCGTAAGCACGATAACTCTCGTAAAAAAGGTCCGATCTTAATGAAATTTGGTACAAATGTGTAAAGTACCATTTGTTTGAACGAGTTCGAAAATCAGATGAATCGCACCATCCGAAGGGGGGTTTTTGGGGGGTTTTGTACCCCATGTAATTTTACATGTAATTTTAATTTAAATCAAATTTTAATTTATACCATTGAATTCAGCTTAAAAAAACAAACAATTTGGTATTTTGATCATTCCTCTACGTCAATTGGTTACCGAGATATTGAAAGTGCTAAACACAGTACGTTGTCTAATGTTATTCTTATGGAGAAAAAGAAAAATTGTATATCTCGCTTATTTATGAACATAAACTGGCGAAATTTGGTATATGGCTTGATCTGGTTGTGGTTTATTGTTGTTTGCACAAAAAAACAATGTTTCGCCTATGGTTCCTGTAGCAGCAAACCTAGGTACTCGGTCCCCATGTTATTCTTATGGAAAATACTTAAAATGTTATATATCGCTTATTTATGAATGTATATGGATGAAACTTGGTATGTGACTTCACTAAGTTGAGTTCTATTGATATTTGCATAAAAACCCATTATTTTGTATGCCTTGTTGCAGCAAACCTGCGTACTCATCCCCAATGTTATTCTTATGGAGAATAATTAATATTTTAAATATCGCTTGTTTGTGAATACATTTTTTATGATTCCTGTTAAGTGTTTTAATGTGTTGTGTTATATATTCATTGGAAATTCGCTGAGTATGCAGGTTTGCTGCGGCGGGGGTATTTATTATTTCTTTCAGGTGATTTCCAGGATAGTTTCTAGCTCTATAAATCTAGTAGTTATTTGGTGAAAATCTTATATTTGAACAATGTTTATTTATCTGAGAAAAATATAAAAAATTTCCCGCATGCATAATATATACCTATTCAAATTTTTTATTTTTTAGAACTTTAAACTTACAAAACAAAAAAAGTTTCATAATAATATCTTACCAAATAAAAAAGTTATTGATTTTATGTACAAAACCCTTGCAAAATGTTGATTTTGTGTATCGTTGTTATAGAAAATTTTTCTTACGTCATTACTTTTTATTATTTCTTCCAGGACATTTCCAGGATTTGTTCAGGTAAACATATACTCCATAAATATACGAGGCCTAGTTAGTTTGCTTTATGAAATAATATTGTAATAAAACTTAAACCCTTGAATAAAGTTAGGCTACTGTCTTGTGTACTAATTTACCGTTTTTATATTTTTTTTACATTTATGGAAATAACTCGTCCGCCTACAGCCCAAATTTGATGAAACTTTCAGAAAATATTTTGGGAAACATGTCCTCTATAAATCTAGTAGTTATTTGGTGAAAATCTTATATTTGAACAATGTTTATTTACCTGAAACAAATAAAAAAAAATAAAATAAATTTCCCACATGCATATATGTATTCAAATTTTTTATTTTATATTTTTTAAATATTATATATGTGCATAATATTATAGCTAAACTTTAAACTTACGAAACAAAAAAAGTTTCATAATATCTTACCAAATAAAAAAGTTATTAATTTTTTTGCAAACCCTTGCAAAATGTTGATTTTGTGCCTGGCACTTTTTGGATATACTCTGTTAAAAACTCTGGCACTCTAGGGATATGACGACCGAAAAACTCTGGCACTCAAAGGGTTAAGGAAAATATGTATCGACTAAACGCAGTATGTTGTCTTATGGGGGTTTTACTCTAGAAAAGCCTGTTATTCCTTTGTTACAGTACTTTTATCATCCTCAACAACCTCACGCCTACTTTCAAGCCTGTCTGGACCTTCTCCTAACCTTATAATGCGCAGAATTGTATTCCCAGCTTTGCAAGTAAATGAAACCAGGAGTATCAGAACAGCCAAAAAATCAATGTTTTTCAGATTTCAATAAAAATTAGACAAATGTATGTTTTTACACTGATTTTGAGTTGTAAAACTTTTTATGTGGAAATTCACTTCCCTCACGTCAGCGTGCTGCGTGCAAACTCGTTTTTATTGAAATCCAATTTTAGTTTGTATCATTGGATTCAGGGTACAAATGCATTGTGCATACAATATTAGATTCGTATTTTTTGTTTGGTAACGTAATCAATTTTGACCCTCCTGAACCAAATAAGGTAATCACATTTGATTTTGTCAGAAACAATGGTAAAGTGGTAAAAATTAAAAAATAAAAACATGAGTTTTGTTTATAAATGTAAAGGTATCTGTGGAATTTGACATTTAACGTTTTCTTTTTATGAGGCTTCTCTCACGAAGATAAATAAATGATTCCGACGTCCCTGGATCAGTGCCACTTGTGTATTTTCGTTTATCTCCGTCGACACCAAGGTGGCTATGATGCAACGATATGCGATTGATGCGATTGTGACTTTTACCGTGATGAGATTGAGATTTGTATCGTGATGCGATTGCGATTGGTACTGCAAAATTTGAACAAAAATTATACAGGAAAGGAGAGATAGCACTTTTTCTATCCTATTTTTCCTATTTTTTATAGCCTCTGGCTATAGTTTCCATTATAAAATAAACCTGTTGCCGAAGGTGACAGTTCATCATGTCGTAGGCCTGACCCAGAGCATAACTAATTTTAGATTTAGTTAATAACTTACATCTATTATAATATATCTCATCACTTGAATTAAGCCAAATAAGTGACTTAAGAGGCCCCGACTTTGGGGAGGCACTGATAGCCTGGCCATAGTTTTCATTATAAAAGAAACCTGCCGCCAAAGGCGACAGTTCTTCATGCCATAAGCGTGACCCAGAGCATAACTATATTTAGATTTATTAATATCTATTAGGTATGTATACTATACAGTTACTGTAATTCTCTGTTTGTACAAACACAGTAATTAGTTGGTTGGTAAGAAGCAATCTACGCGTAACAGCGTCTGATTACTCTCTAGAATTATACTGTAGATGGAAATTAGGGATCAAACAAAACAGAATGAAAGAACCTATGTGATATTTGATATCGGTGACGCTGTTTTTGATTAAACGATGTACTTGCTATACGGTGATGTGATTGCGATGTGATTAAACGCATCGCCGTACTGCAACTCAGCAGTTGATTATATCAGTGCTATCCTCGAACAGGTGATTAACTACGTCTTGTTATCCCCTCCAAATTTTAGTCGCCAGCGAGAAATAGAATCGTCTTGCAGCCGCCATGGAGCACTGCAATCTTCCAGTTCATAAATAAATGGAATCTTTTTAAAGTTAGTTTTTTTTCCATGAAACCAATATTTTCGACAAAAATTTATGTGATTATCTTGTTCAGGAGGGTCAAATTGATTAAGTTATAAAAAAATACGAATAATAATAATAATAATAAATCATTTATTTGCCAAAGAACATTACCGTATTGACAAAGTCTCTCTCACAGCATACAGCTAAGTCAGATAATCACTATTCCTAACATAATAATATTATCAAAGTGAACATAGTAATGAAAATTAAGAAAAGGATACAAGATAAACTTAACACAATCTGATATAGCCATCCACTATGTATTTTTAACCGGATTCAGCTTAACACTTTGAGGGCCACAGGCTTTGATTTTACCGAACCCAGAAAGGCAGGCTGTGCCACGTGTGTGCATCTCCAAAAGTGCCAGACCATTTTTGAGAATTTCCCTTAAAAAATATTATAACAATCGATTTTCGATATATTGATAATAAACAGTTGAATAAATTGAATCGTTGAACTTTCGACTCAATGTTGATATATGGGTTTAAGGTATCTAAATATTCATTCGGTGATTCAGTAGTTTTTGATTGTGACTACCGTCTAATATGTCGGCAGTTGGCCTTATTCGCCCCATAAAAATAGGCCCTAAGCATTTTTTGAATCAGGACATTGAGTAGAGAATTTCGGGGGTAGACGTTCATAAGCGGACCAATATAATGAACCGAATGAATTAGGTCGATATTTTTATCGATGTTACAAAATATTTTATAGTCTGTATGTTAGTTATTACTTAAAGACTTACCGGTACATCATGTTTGTTCATAAATTATACTTAAAATTAAAATAAAATAAACAAACATGACAATGACATGATAATGTTGTTCCTGGCATTACATGTTTAAGTAATCGTGGAATCAACGTTTATTATCTGAACAAATTTGTAGAAAGTAGATTGAAACATAACATAACCGAATAACCTAAATAATCGTTTTACCGTATCGGACAATTTAATTCGGTTCTTTATATCGATCCGCTTATAAAGTCTACCCCATTTTGGAAATGCTTACTATCAGGGGGCATGACGGGTATTTCCAAATTTTAACTTCACATACCGGTACCTAGCATATATAAAACTGAGACCTATAGAATTTGTGATCTTTTATATCCTTTGTTTATTTTCAGTTATCCAGGATGAATGAAGATAATTTTCTGGTGAAATTTGTTCCCTTGAAGCACTGCTTTATGCAGTTCTCCAGTAAATGGTTCTATAAAATAAATAACTCTAAGGTTTGTATCCTGATTTCATCCATCAATTTCTCAATTTTGTTTGTAGCCTAATCCCACATTGAAGAGTATTGACCATCATCACGTAGCCTAGTTTAATTTTATCCTAGTGGAGTTTAGGTATATTATTGGGAATAATTTTCATTGAAATACTTATTCAACTGTCATTGGTGTAAAGTTGTATCATTAAAAACTAGGATTAAAATAATTTTGGGATACCAACCTCGAACATTTTATAGATGGGGGATGTTTTTATTCGTTATTTTAGAAGTAAACATGGAGTTTGGAGAATTTTTTTGTATTCTTTTCTACAAAATGATGTTCTTAATTATTGTTATTATATTAACTGTCATTACACAATCAAGTAACGACTCCAAGCATTTTACAAGAACTAAATCCTGTGATTTCAAGTTTCTCGTCTGGTTCTAGATCTTCTGAAGGATGGTGTTTATTTTTCTGATCACAGTATTTTCTTTGAGAATAACCATATAATTCTTTATTTAGGTTTTAAAGCCCCCACAAAACAACTTTACTCTAATTTTAATGGCAAGCCACCAGTAAAATGTTAGTAAAATGTGGCTTCACTCGCCACTAACAGAATAATATTCTCTTCTTTATGGTCGGAGGATTTACAGTTTAAAAATAAGCTACATTAAACGGAGTTAAGTTATCTGTTGTGCAGTGACATTAGTTTCACAACTAACTGTTATAGAGCATTCTATTGAGAAAAAGTGTAAATGGCAGCAGTAGGTATTTTAACTTCAGTAATAAACACTACCTTAAAGGTACTTAAAGTTAAACGTTAAATTTATGAAAAGAATGATACAATTTGATTTGTGTATCATATTTTGATTTCAGTAGGCCTACCTAACTTAACACCATAATGTCAAACTACTAATAGTGCACTACATAGAAGATTGCATAGTAAGTTGAATACTTTTTAACTTTTTCTGTGTTTGCAGTATTCGTGTCTGAGGCTTATGCATCCAGTGACTAAACAAAATCTCTACTTCTCATGGGCACCACAGCCGGCCTATGCGGCACTGAATGACTGTTCTGTTGGCATTAATGCCACGTTCGCTCAAGCGCTCAACCTTCAGGAAGGGGAACTCGTGATTGTGTCCTCTGAAGAGAACGTTGCCTCACTGCATCAAGTACACTTAACTCCTGTCACCGCAGACGATTATGAAATATTGGTAAAATCTATTGGTTTCTTGGCTTTCGGAGTTTTTCTTGGGAAAAATAAAATGAATTCTGAAGCCCATCAAAGTCAACTAAATCACAATTGAACTTTTTTTTGCCAGTGACATTTTTATATACGGTACTTTGGTATTATACGGATGCCACCCTTATACAGCGCGCTGCGGCAGTTGTTAGGATGGGTTATCATAAAAATGATTGTAGGACTTTCCTTGTTTCGTTACAAATCGAATGATACCTGATGAGTCATACTTCAGGCCGCCAAACCCTCTCCAAATAGGCCAAGGTCAGGTCGTTGACCGGAGCGCGCGCGCATCACCTGTCACCGCCTGTATCTGGGTCAGTGTCATGAGTGATTTATTGCCGTGCACTACGTTACATTTGTTTTCATAATGAGTGACGTTCTTTTGGTGTGGGCTTTACCTCAAAATGAAGAGGAAACCGTACGTATTTTTATGATAACCCATCCTAACATAACTGCCGCAGCGCGCTGTATATTTTGCGGAGTACATGTGGCGATCGGGTGTGGCTGCTAGCGGCGGCGACGCATTCAACACGATCCTAGCGGACATCGCTGCCTTTTGGGAGGCACAACACAAAGACCGCTCATCAGAATGATGTAAAATTTTTACAGTAAGTCAATAAAAGTACGTTTTTTCGAATTATGTAGTTATCCTTTGTATCCGGTAAAAATTAACCTCCAAAAATAGTGGCATCCGTATAATACCAAAGTACCTTATATACTTTTGTTAGAGTACAATTGACAAACTTCATAATGTAATGGTTGGAACCCCAACTTTAAATTTATTTTGGTTAGTAAATTGGGGTTTGCTGAGATAAAAATTACTTAATTTAGATCAGTATATATCAAGTTAATTGTTATTCTAGTAGGCCCCTTAACCATCTTCAAATTTTATTTAGTTTTATAACTTTTTATTGAAATATTGAGAAGCATTTCATGGAAATTTGTTAAATGTAATGTTAAATTAAAAACACAAAAAGATAAGAAAGAACCCTGCTGAAAGAACTTGTTGTCAGGTTAATATGTATGACGTTTGGTCTAGGTCCAAATATTCACGAACATTGATTTATTTACCTAAATTATTTTTTTAATTTGTGACTTTAAAGCCATTTGCATTGAACAGTAAAAGTAAAACTACTGAAAAACTCAAAACTCTTGTTGAAATAAAAATGTAAATTCTGTTAACATTTAAAAAAGTAAAGCTTTTCACATTGCATTATTTCAGGAGCTGAGCAGGGATGTTGTAGAAATGTCTTTACTGAACCAAATAAGGATTGTGTTTGTTGGTCAAGTAATCGTGGTTTGGGTGTCAAAAACCATGCACTTGAAGCTTACTGTCGGTGAGTATTTATTTACCCTTTGAGTGCCAAGTTGTAATGGAGTGGTTGAATCTGCTGTGTTTTGTTGATTTTGTTATGTCTTGAAAGCCTGATCATTTAAAATTTTAAATTAAGTTATATGCTTTTGGTGGACATACTCACTATAAAGGTTCAGTTCCATTATGCCTTTTTTCACGTGTCTTTCGTCTTGCTTTAAGGCGTCAACATGAGAGACGCACTTTGATAAGTAGTTCAAAGTATTAAGCTGGTATAGGTAGCCACAAGTTATGCAAGAGACCGACAGGGAGCATCTTGCAACACTGGTGCTTCACTAGTAGTTAAAAGACAATCTCTACCATTGTAATTTCATCTTCCTTCAGGTTTGGTCTTTCTGTTTACATCAGGAACACATTACCTTTTGGACTAGTTAATACTGAATATCCATAATTTTCCATGAATTTCCATTTTGGTAGTTTATTCATTGGAGTGGAATATTGATAAAACAATAGACTTTATCAACTATTATCAGAAAAACCGTTGTTATGGTGAGTAACCCACATCGATTAATAAATCAAGATCAACACTCAACACCCTGCCACCAATTAAGGTTGATTCCTAGTACTTATTAATAACAAAATCAAGTTTTCCTTTTTTTCTGACTTAAATTGACAATGGTTGCAGCAACACCAGTAGCACATACTTGTGGCTCTGGCGGCATTCTTAAACTGAGTGGAATTGGCACATGGATAGTGGAAATACAGAGGCAAGAGGCATGTAACATTGCTTGCAACATTGCACAGAATCAGAGGCATAGTGGAAACGAACCTTTAGGATAGGTAAAAAGTAGCAAAAAAACACTTGATCATAGTACAGCTCACAAATATTTCACCCATCCCATCAGCTTGGACCTGAGCTGGAGCTTATTATAGCATATGAGTATTAATTTAACTAACCCTTAAGTGCCAAGGGCCCATAAGTCAACTTTTGAATCTACCACCTAAAACACTGTTGATTGTTGTATAAGCAATTGTACCGTTACAATCACTGTCTGCAATCTGTACCTTGCAGATTCTTGCAGATGTCTTGTGGTGTAACCTGAAAGACATGAACTGAACTAACTTGTCCAGAATGTTTTTGCCGCCCAGTCCAATACATCTGCTTGTCTGATCGGTGGCTGAGCGGTCTAAGTTCTCCCATCCTTTCTGAAATATTTCTTTTGCTTTTACTGTTGGGTCTCAATTTGTTTGTGACAGGTTTCTGTGATGTATTGTTTTTGAAATAGGTTAGAAAAGTTATTAGCGAATTTCCCCTATAGGGAAGAAGCTATTACCGTAGTCGGCATGGTAAGACCTAGGCCCGGGACCATGATAACTTTTCGTTTTGAGGTCCTCAGACCCCAAAAACACCATTCGTTCGAAACTGTATATATATATATATATATATATATATATGTGTGTGTGTCCGTGGGTGCGATAACTCTCGTAAAAAAGGTCCGATTTTGATGAAATTTGGTACAAACGTGTAAAGCAGCATTTATGACTTTAAGTTCGAAAACCAGACGGATCGACCTATCCGAAGGGGAATTTTGGGGGGGTTTTGTACCCCAAAAATGGGTTTTTTGAATTTTTTACTTACAATTTTTGAAAAAGTAAAATTTTATTCTTTCCCATTGGAATCACCTTAAAAAGACGCACAATTTGATGTTTTAATGATGTTTCAATGTTGATGTTTGATGTTTCAATTTGATGTTCACGGAAAAATATCCAAGTCAAAATTAAATAATTACGAGAGTGAATAATTTATTATCAATTAATCATTGATGTTCACCCTAGTGCCAGTGACTTCATGATTTTACCAATTAAAACTGCTGATTGTAGTATCAGTTGTCTGCGTTTTGACGGTACAAAATTATTGTACCCGTCTACGTCTTATGCGCTGCGTTTTGACGGTACAAAATTATTGCACCCGTCTACGTCTTATGTGCTGCGTTTTGACGGTACAAAATTATTGTACCCGTCTACGTCTTATGTGCTGCGATTTGACGGTACAAAATTATTGTACCCGACTACGTCTTATGTGTTGGCGTCTCACCAACGCCACAGCTTGTCAGTGATTAAACTGAAATAAACTCTGCAACGTAAAAAGCCGGGTAGACGTTAGCGATCCTGGTGCCTGGTAAAAGAAACCAGAGCGTTTGGGCACATTAGTTTACTTTAGCGCCAATCAACAGTCGCACAGACTGTTACGTCAGAAGACTTGTTTTTACGGACAGGCAACACGAGCGCTAGTGAAGCAGCCCATATCCTGCGCAATCGCAATATACCGCCACACCTGCCTACCTGATACGATATTTTTCTGATTGCATCATCTCACTAACAATTCTCGTTGTTGAGTGGTAGGATATGAAGGTTACGAGAGTGTTAACGCTTGCCAGAAAAAATGTATTGCTTAAGAATTAGATTACATGGTAGTAAAAATCAAATTATTAAATATAAATACCACCGGAGATATAATTATAATTAATTATTGCCATCTTTTATGATGTCCTAACATGATGTTGACCACAACAGTTATCGTTGGAAGAGCTGAACAGTATTGAGAGCGAGGCGGTATTTGGGACAGACTCCCACTTTAGGATTCAATTCATTTAATTTTAAAACAAATATTTTACTGTTATTATGTAACGGAAACCTCTTTAAACATTGTGAGCGTTTGAAGAATTTTAAAAAGCTAATTTTAAATCATATGAAAAAGTGTTGTGATTAACTAATACAAAATGTACTAATAAGGTTATAATTTGGTAGTCTGTTGTTGATCGTTTTATTGAGTATAAACTTCTAAGTGATTAGTTCAGCAGTAGTTGTTCGCACGTGATCGTGATCGTGTGATTGTCACTGACGTCACTCTTAGCCTCGCATGTGATGTGAGTTACTTAGTATCAGTGATTTTTGTGGTTTTATGATTTATAGTGGCTAGGCCTAAGAAAAAGTGGAACTTTTTATTTTAATCTCAAAATGCCTGGGAAGTGTCAGTTTCAAGATATTTGGATAGAAGAAAACCAGTGGTGTAAGAGGCTTAGAATAAAGGACAAGTTCTCAGAATTTTGTTGTTTTTGTAAAAAAAAACTTGATGTTTCTCACCCCGGAATAACTGACATCAGATCTCACGAAAAGGGAAAAAACACATGCAGTTTGTTTCTAATCTACACAGTCACAGTGGTAATCAGTTGACCTTACATACATTCAACCCAGAAGTTCCTTCTACCTCAGCACAAATAGACCTGCAATACAGCAGCCAACATTTAAATGTAGGCCTATGTTATGTCAAAGTTCTAGTCCAATGCAATTAGGCCAGTTCCTACCATCAAGCAGCCAGGACTGCAGTATGCCCATAGGAGAATCTTCCACAAATAGGCCTAAGTCAGAGATCGAAAGTTTTTTAGTAAAAGACAACATAACCAAGAGTGAAATTGTGTGGTCAGCTGTTTGTGTGACTAATCATTTGTCAGCTCCTGCAAGATATTGAGAGAGAACTAAAAAATTTGTTTAAAGTTTTAAATAGGAATTAGTTTTGTTTTCTCTGGTGTTGTTGGAGGATAGTTAAAAAAGTGATAACTGTTATTAGTATGCCTATAAAATATATTTCAATTAGTGTTTAAACTAGGCCTAGTCTTTTTTACTTGAACCAAGATTTATTGTGCTTGTGTTTTGTTCACAACATGGAACGGATACAAGGTATGTGGGTCACTTGTGCATTGGAAGAACCACTGCAATGAAATATCCCTTAACTTTTTTTCTTTGTAATTTTATATTTAGTGTAGACCCTATCATTGTTGTGCTGATTTCATATTAATGTTTAGCCTACTAAAGTAGGCTTAGGCCTAAGCATCCAATACTGAATATATAATCACAGCGGTTGTTATTAGTTTGAAGTTTTGTACCATCGTGAGCTATATTCGATTTTTTTACATAAAACAAAACGGTACAGTTTAATTCCGAGGTCACTGATTTTTAATAATAAAAGTCACCAAAAGTCCCCAAAAAGTCCCTGATTTTTATTTTAGGGAGCTGGTAGACACCCTGGTTAAAAAACGTAAAAGTATAATCAATTAGGCGTACTAAGAAAATAAAGTTTAAATATGTATATACCAATTTAAATATTATCACATACAAATTTTAAAACTTTTAATCCAAAAACAAACTAATTTAATGTTATGTTTTCAGTCAATTGCTATAAACAATTTACCCTGTATTACAAATACTTCTGGTTTTATTTTTTTTTCATCAGCAGTTTTTGTTTGGAATTTTTGTTTATAGTTTGTGTTTGAGTCACGTCTTTCAATTATGATTAGGTAAATAAATAAATAAGATATTCCTTCGACAGATTCCGTGGTAATATAATCAGTCACTATTCACTTAAACCATTGAATATAAACCTATATTATTAGTATTCAGTGCTTAAACTGAACAGAGTGCGTCGCGGACAGGATGGTCCAGACGTCCTGTGAAAACGGAAATGCCATCTTGTTCCCATTGTGTTTTGTCGAACTGAGAAACTATTTTGGGGAGTCTAAACGTCACGTCTTTTTAGGCTGGTAGAGTATTCAGACTCTACTTTCCGCAATTCAATTACACTACCAGGATTTTATTCTTCATGATTAATTTCCAATAAAAGACTACTTAAATATGTTTAAAAATACAGTAGAACCTTGCTACGGCGACCCTCGATAAGACAAAAACCGTGATAATGAGTCTGATTTTCTAATCTCCACGAATCTCCCATAACACTCAATGTTATAAATACCTCTATAACACGACTCCTTTTCAAATAAATACCTCGATAGCACGTCATTTTGTCATTTCATATTACTAATAAATAAACCTCTATAGCGCGTCTTTTCAAATAACTGAACCTTTATAGCACGACTCCCACCTCAATAACACGCTTCTTTGGGTAATTAAACCTTTATTTCACGACTCTAACCTCAATAGCGCGCCGTTTTGCGTTACGGAACCTTTATAGCACGACTCAACCTTTCTCACGCATAGTTCCCATGGTTAGAACGGATGTTTTGAAGTAAACAACATCTTGGGCTCAGGTCTCAACAAGAAAACCCTTTCCCTACCCCCCTTCCTCTTCCGGCCTTTCCTTATCTATCATGGGTCAGATCAGTCGCATCATCATGTTATATGGCAATAATAAAGAAGTTTGTTTTACTTGTACGTGTGTTCTTTTATTTATGACTGATTTCTTCTTTATATTGATTCCGTAAGCGAATTGGTCCCCACGAAATATCTCGAGCTAGGAAGAAGTTAAGTTAGGTTATGATGATTCATTTTAAAGCTTGAGGGCCAAGGACGGTGGGAAAAATATCAGAAGTGTCAAACATTACGTGGGCTACACTCCACTGGACTTCAAAGATCCAATGATTTTCTTATGGAAATATCACTACAGTGTTTTTATTAATAAGCAAAATGAACTAATGATCAGCTGTGATTATCCACTTACACAAAAACCATATGTTAGGGGCTATAGCCCCTGTAAGCCACTAGTATACAGTAATGTAGAAGTGTTTCATAAAAAATGCGTTTGGTATAGCAACAAGTCTGTGACCTCGATAGCACGTCTTGTTGTGAAAACCACCTTGATAGCATGACCCTCAATTACAAGTGCACCTCGATAAGAAGACTATGTTAGAGATCCCCTTGAGAGTCGTGTTATCAAGGTTCTACTGTATTTAAGGCAAGACGAGTATTAATACCCTCTGTAATACTATGACTGTGTAATAATAAAAAATATTTCTTCATTACTTATTTGAGTCACACACGATGTCGGGACCAGCCCGGTTGGGAACGGCCATACACGATCGAACTTGGTCCATTCCGATCGCGTTGGGATCAGGTTGGGAGAAGTTTATGGCCGAGACTCCCAAAAAATGTTGGGAGAATCTGGTCCGTCTCAACAATTGTTGGGAACTGTCGTCGCCACACACGATCCAACCGCAGCCCAACCCGGTCGGGCGTCCGACTGGGTTGGGAAGAACTCCCAACCGGGTTGGATCGTGTATGGGCCTCTTTAGTCACTGGCGTTAGAAGTCTTTGATGAAGTTTAACTGCAACAGAATGAGTGTCAATGAAGATATGACCCAGAAAATCATCTGTAGCCTGATGAACCCTCACCTCGATACATTGGAGGAGGTTAAGCTGTTAGGCATGACAATTGACACAAAATTGTCTTGGACGAGCCACATAAATGACACCTGCTCAAAGCTAGCCCGAGTTATCTTCTTGCTACGTAGACTGAAAACAATGGTTACTGAAGAGTGTCTGATGGAAGTGTACTATGCCTTATTCCACAGCCATATAGGCTACGGACTGCTGTTGTGGGGGCACACAGGTGGAATGATCTGCTACTTCTTCAGAAGAAGGCTTACTTCTTCTCAGAAAAAGGTACATCATCGACTCGGCAGGTTATTTGGACCACTGTAGACCTATATTTTTCAGAATAGGCATTCTGACTGTCTACAGCAAAATACATCCTGCTAAGCTTAGTTCATGGAAAGAAACACTTGGAATCTTTTACCCTTAGAGAAGACCAGCACCGTATAACTCTCATTTGTAACCTTTTGGTTTATTTTATTAATTAATTATTTATAACAAAAAATTCCTACTGACAGATTTTTGTCAGGGTCACCCGTATCAGTGCATTTTGTAACCTTTGACTTCTTTAAATTTAAATTTAAAGAAAATTGTTTGATTAAAGTTTCAAAAATAAATACTAGGTAATTATTACAATCTCAAGATTTGTTACTTTTCTTTAGTTCAGCCGGCAGAGTATAAGAAATTATCTTAATGTCAGGGAAGACCCATGTTGAAATGTTATCAACATGTTGAAGTCTTGTGGGTCCATGTGAGGCTTGCTGGAATTAGGTTATGACAATAAAAAGGCCTGAAAATTGTGATGAATACATCTATTTATTCATTCAGGCACATCTTAAAACTAATTACAAAATATACTATGGTATATTTTGTAATTAGTTTTTTCAGGCACAATTAATTAATTCAGGCACATCTTAAAAGGGTTTACCTATGTTTTATCCTTCTAAATTTATTTTTGTAATTTATTCCATCTATATTTAACTAACACAATCAATGTTTAAATATTTATTTATGCTGGTATACATGAAGTTATTTATTGATCTTGGATATAATTGTAATACTTTGTTTTAGATCGCTTGGAACCTAATTTAACACATGGAAGATTAGAAGATTTGTCAGAATTAGTTATTCAAAATGTTTCAAAACCAGTGGAGGGTAGAACATTTTTAAACAGGAACAGTACCTTTGTTACAAGCTATGGCTCTCAAAACTCAAGTAACCCAAAGCTTGAATCATCTTACTGGAGTTTACTTGCGGATTACATACCTAATAGTGTTTTAGACTTATTGAAGGGTAGGGACCAACAAGAAACTGAAATAAGTAAACCGGATAGATCAGAAATGGTGTGTCGTGTTCATCCTATTCCGACCTCGCAAAAACCTGCCAAATGTTGTCATAGTGCTCATAACGAACATGTGCATCCGTTTAATGTTTTTGTGAGTAAACATACTTTAAAAAAGCAAACTGAGTTCCAGAGAAACTCATTTGTATCAGCTATTCTAAGCGAACAGCCTGCAGTAGCTCTATGCAGACTGGACGTTATTCCAAAGAGGAAACCAAAAACAAACAAAACAGTAGAAAATTCCAAAGAAGTATGGAGTGATAGCAAACAATCAATTAGCGTGTGTGTTCGTTTGTGTCAGATTGAAGATTCATGCAGCGTATTTAACAAAGAGATCAATATTTCGTGTGTTTTTGTACCAAAGTTTCTTCGAAGAGTTTTAGAATTGGATATTGGAAGGAGGGTAAGAATACAAGCCTACAAGCCACCTCTGAACAAATCACTTTCAGGAATAACTCTAGTCCCTGCCAAAGAATTGGTAAGCAAGGATTTGATTTGATTGGTTTAGTTTTTCGAGTAAGAATTTCTAAATATATTAAATATCCTAGTCTTGTAACCTCTAGATTTCAAAGCATATCAACATACGTTACCGGCACCTTAACTCTGCAAATGTTTTTACACATTAATAAATTTATTAATGATGTTTGCTTCCTGGTTCAAGATGATCGAATATTACAGATTTCTAACCTAAATCCATTGTTGATTCTACAATTCAGACGATTACCATCGTGTAAATCATAGAATCGATGACGGATTTAGGTCAGTAACCTGTTAGGCCTACATTAATAAACTGTCAGTCAGACTATGAAAACATTACTTGTTAATGTTATTGTATTAGTAATGATTATTTTCATTTTAATGACCTAGGAAAATAGTTTATATTCAAGAGAAGTTTGATTTTACTTATTTTTCTCTATTGATTTCCCCCACCAGTACTTCAGACTGAAAATTTGTAAATGTAGGGATAAGCTTTGCTTACTAATTTGGCCAAATACAACGGGAATGGAATCAGCCGTAGTTCATACTAAATCTCCATGAACCATGGATTGTTTTACGTAGGCCTAGGCAAAATGAGGATGTTGATTGGTGAGTAAAGTTATCGATCGGGCAACTTTTATCTGAGTTGCAGAAGTATTTTTGGTATCTTTTCAGTCTCATCTGATCTAGTTTCAAGATGCTATGCTGAATGTCTTCTGCAATTCAGTTAAAACAAATACTGCCCGATGGACAACTTTACTTTATATAGCACCGGCATATGGGCAGATCTCCACACCATATTTTACAGTGCATGGTAGGCTAACATGAAGAGTTCTTTGAAGGGGGCCAAGGAACTAGAGTGTCTAATTTCTTCAGTATGTTGTTAATTGAGTTGTGGTTAAAAGTTAAATCTTAGTAGAATATTTTTTATGTTTAAATGAAATACCTTTGTAGTCATTTGAAAAAAACATGCATTTACACTGTTATACTGTCAGTGTGGATTTCTTTATTCAGAACGGTGGGTCTATACTATTTTAATTAGCCTAGTTGACTAAAAATTTGACCTGTTTCTTGTTCAGTGGTAAATAAAATAACTGATTGCGGCTGATGCATACAGGATGTGGAAGAGTCACAACTGTTGGTTCGCCAGTTTAAGGAGAGAGTGGCATGCAGGGATGGAGTCCTAGTCAACGACTGCTGTCCATTCCCTGTCCCTCAGCCTGACAATCCTGACCTCACTGTTCTGGCGGTCCTGTTGCCAGGTGCGTGTTACATGTATTTTGATATAGCTTCTCAGTGATTGTTTTCCAAATTTTTTATGCGGGGGAAGACAGTTGCGGTTTCACTTGCAACTACCCTCTTATCCCCACCCCTTTTGTGAAATGAACACTAACTCAAAATGGTTTATTAGAATATTTTAAGCTAGGCTAACCTTTATGAGCTGCAGGCTTCTGAAATTCACTCACCAAGCCACCTTTTTATTATTTTTGCGTTTTGAATTGTTTAAATACCTCTTTTATCTTATGCATAGTATGCTATAACATTCCAGTATCCACTTCTAATCTATATAAATTCGAAAACCGATCATTCCCCAGGCCAAACCTCTACATCTACAACCACGAAATTTGGCTTGTATACTCATTCCATAACATAAGTAATCACTAGGAAAATATTTTAAGAAATTCCCATAGAGCTCCCACGGGGAGTCAAAGTTCCAATCCAGTGTTAATCTTATGGACATTTACTAAATACGAAAAACCGATCATCCCCCAGGCCAATCCTTTACACCTGCAACCACGAAATTTGGCATGTATATTCTTTAATGTAGGTAACCACCAAGAAAGGATTAAAAAAAATTCCCATAGGGCTCTGCTCTATCTCACGGAAAGTCAAAGTTCTAATCCAGTGTTATTCTTTAGGACTAAGGACATTCAGTAAATAAGAAATACCGATCCCCCCCCCCAGGCCAAACCTCTACATCTACAACCACAAAATTTGGCATGTATACTCTCTCCATAACGTAGGTAACCACTAAGAAAGGATTTTAAGAAATTCCCATGGGGCTCCGCTCCATGGGGAGTCTTAAGTCCCAATCCAGTGTTATTCTTATGGGCATTCACTTTGGTTTTGGCTGATACAAAGATAAACATCTGATCATGATTTATAGTAGTTTCACAGATTAACCACAGAATGCAGCGCACACCACTGGTTTTATTCCCGGGTGAAAACGGGTACGATGGCAGCTATTAAATTCCGGGTACGATGTAGAGTAGTCTTTGAAATTGGGTCTGTTTCCTTTACTATTGGCAAGAAAACAAATTCAGGTAGCAAAGTTTGTGAGGTTCAATTCCAGGGAGTTGGCTCTAGTTATTACACACTAGACAGCACTAGAATTGATCCCCCAGCCCCTTCCTTATGCAATTTTGTTGTCACTTGATCTTCCAAATAAGTAATTTCGTATGGGAAGTCTGTGATGGCCATACATTTGTTCTATGTACCTTTTTAGTGAATGTCCTATGGAAATTGAACTATTAGCATGACCCGCACGGTGAAACTTAAGCCCGGGACCACCGTAGAAGTTCCTAACGTGACCCCCTGAACACGCTTTGGGGGTTCGTTCAAAATTTTATATATATATATATGTATATATAGACATATATATATATATATATATGTGTGTGTGTGTGTGTGTGTGTGTATGCACTCTAGCGGTCACATTTTCTCCTATTTACTTCAAATTTGGTAGAGAAGTTCCTTTCTATAATCAGTTGGACAAGTTCGTTGGGCAAAACAATCGGAAAACTTTAAACCCCTTTTTTGGGGATTAATCTTTCAAATTTCGAGTTTTTGGGCCCAAAATGGGTTAGAAAAGCCCTGGATGTGAAATGAATGCATGTAAAAAGATGGGAATCATTGTGGCAAAACTTTTAAGCCCTCTCTCGTCATTCTAGCATAAATATTTACCGAGTTATTAAAGAAAATGTGTATCGACCAAACACAGTACGTTGGTTGTCTTATGGGGGTTTTACATTAGAAAAACCTGTTATTCATTTGTTGGTGTACTTTTATCTTCCCAAACAACCTCACGCCTGCTTTAAAGCCTGACTGGACCTTCTCCTAACCTTATAATGCACAAAATTGTATTCCCAGCATTGCAGGTAAATAGAAACAGGAGCATCAGAACAGCCAAAAACCAATGTTTTCAGATTTGAATACAAATTGGAATAAATGTATGTTTTTAACTGATTTTGAGCTTTTGTAGTTTTTTATGTGGAAATTCACTTCCCTCACGTCAGCGTGCTGCATGCAAACTCGTTTTAATTTAAAAATGTTTAAACGGCTTCTACTTCACTGTCAAAAGATTCTTGTTCTGTAAATATGTCAAGCAATCTGGGTGTTTTCTTGGTTGGAAATATTTTTGGAATTATATGTTGTAAATATACTCTTTATCAATATTATGAAATGACTTATCTTATCAGGTTGGTTCCAATCCACACAATTATTGACACAGGAATTATAGAACTAACCGCTATAATAGTTGGAATTAATACTCAATGTAACATAAGCGGAAGAGCAATCCAAAATCCAGTTAAATAAAAGTCAGGGTTGCCACCGACCGGGAAAACCTGGAAAACCGGGAATTATGCGTGAACTTTAATGACCGGGAAAAAATGTGTAGATTATGCGGGAATTTTCGGCCGAACCGGGAATTTCAGGTCACGCTTGTCGGCGATTGCGTAACGCGTTCTGAATAGTAGGCGACGTTAGCGATGCGTACCCGATGGTCGGTGACATTAGCGATACGTTCCCGATGGTCGGCGACGTTAGCGATTCGTTCTCGGTTGTCAGTGACGTTAGCGATGCGTTCCCGTTGGTCGGCCACATTAGCGATGCGTTCTCGATTGCCAGCTTCATTAGCGATGCGTTCTCGACGATCGGCGACATTAGCGATGCGTTCCCGATGTTCGGCGACGTTGGAGATACGTTCTCGATGGTCGGCGACGTTAGCGATACGTTCCCGATGGTCGGTGACGTTAGCGATGCGTTCCCGATGGTCGGCAACGTTAGCGATGCGTTCCCGATGGTCGGCGTCATTAGCGATGCGTTCTCAATAATCGGCGACATAACCGATGCATAACCCTGGTTCCTGGTTCCCTGGTTTCCGGGGGGTGACGTTAGCGATACGTTACCGATGGTTGACGACGTTAGTGATACGCTCCCAATGGTCGGCGACGTTAGCGATGCGTTCTCGATGGATGGCGACGTTAGCGATGCGTTCACGATGATCGGCGACATAACCGATGCAATCCTGATGGTCGGCGACGTTAGAGATACGTTCCCGATGTTCGGTGACGTTAGAGATACGTTCCCGATGGTTGGCGACGTTAGCGATACGTTCCCAATGGTCGGTGACGTTAGCGATGCGTTCTCGATGGTCGGTGACGTTAGCGATGCGTTCCCGATGGTCGGTGTTATTATCGTTGCGTTCTCGATAATCGGCGACATAACCGATGCGTTCCCGATGGTCGGCGACGTTAGAGATACGTTCCCGATGGTCGGTGACGTTAGCGATGCATTCTCGATGGTCGGTGACGTTAGCGATGCGTTCCCGATGGTCGGCAACGTTAGCGATGCGTTCCCGATGGTCGGCGACGTTAGCGATGCGTTCCCGATGGTCGGCGACGTTAGCCATGAGAGTCTTTATATGAGGAAACTGCAGTCTTGACTGTCGGCAACATTTTTATTAAGATTAATAAATTAATTTGTATGTTGTTACAAACAGTGGGTAATAGAAGTGGCTCATTAGTAATTAATTGCGGTCTGGTCAAAATTGTTAACCGTTGATATGGAGCTCAGTTTCTAATATGTAGTCTTTGGAGGCTAGATAATTTGTTAAAGCGTAATTAGCTGGGTAGTGTATAAGTGGCCAGGGCGGGTCTCTTCATAATATGAGGTTTGTTGTCAGATTGATTCCCAGCAAAAATCTTGAAAATGTTTGGAAAGTTCAAAACTGGATCCAGCTGCCATCCATAATAATCCTTTCAAAGAAAATTTGTAATTTAGATAGTAACAAGATCAGGAACTCCCACTCCCTAACAAGAACTTTGAAAAATATGCCTTTGTTGTCAATAGACAGACAAAATAATAATTATATATTATTTTCTTATTCTTATAATAGATAGTATATTTCCAAAGTTAAATGGAATTTCATATAATTAGGTGTATCTGTTGACATAATTCCCCCCTCATATCAATTAAAATATTGTAATGTTTTTATATAGAGAGAAAAATCAAGTTCATTAATACAAATAATTGACCCAGCCTGTATACCGATTTTTTGTAGAAAGCATACCAAAATATGAGATATAAATTTATTAATGCAAAATTATAGTATACTTTGTAAAAGTTATACTGTAATTGTTTGTTAAAATAGCACTTTTATTTATATTCTGCATCGCTATAGGTGTCATAAATACATAAAAAATGCCGCGCAAGTTTACCTGGAATTTTGAGATTTTTACCTGGAAAACCTGGAATTATGCATGAATTTTGAAATGCAACTTTGGTGGCAACCCTGAAAAGGTTAGGTACGCTTTACTTCAATCTAACTTTGAATGCTACATTCATTGCTATTACTGTTCAAGATAGTAACGTCAGGCATGCTGTATTTAGAGAGTTTGGGGGGAGGATATTGTGATTGATTGATCTTAGCTGGGATTCGTAGTAATTGATGATGGAACGAAGTGAAGGAATTTATGTATTAGCAGAGACATAATTCGTTGTCCGTCAGTGTGTGAGTGTGTGTGTGTTCGTAATGCAATATCGTGAAAACTGCTGCACGGATTGCTTTCAGATTTTACACAAATGTTTTCCAGTACACTTCACGCTTTCAGTTCAAAAATGGAACACATTAGTTAAACTGTTTTTTATTAATAAACATTTAAAAGTTGTACAATTTCCATAAGGTAAATTATTGGGCAAAAATTACTGTTTGTAAAGTGTGACATATACTAATAAAATATTGTTTGATAAGAAAATACAAAAAAAAATGGTCCTATTTATATTTTTTATGATTAAATCAATAAAGTACTCTCCGTTTAACATGAGTTCATTCAATTAATCAAAGGGTTTAGACATTTTTAGATAACAAAACTAAAACCAGTTTTAACAAATAATGGTAACGTTCTCCTATAACGTGAGTAATGTGAGTCCAGTAAGGTAATAGTTTATTCGCTAGATTGCAGTAGCCATTTATTTTGTGTTTACTTCTACCAGCTGAATTCTTTTGTAAGTTTATGATATTACAATACTCCCGTCATAGCAAACCTGCGTACCCAGCTAATTTACAATTAAAAAATATATACCTCACTGCATAGACAGCTTACTGTGTTATTTTTTATTAACACGTTCGCTGCGGCTGCCCCGAGGCAGGTCGTTTGCAAAATGCGGCCCGCCAATCACTGGTCGGGGTCACATTTCTAAATCTTGGCTAACCAATGGCTGTAGCGCTCGAAAGCTCTGTACTACATTACAATATAGCTGAATGTAGTTCTAAGAAGGGCCAACAGATAGCAGCACATGATAGGTCAATGTAGAGAGTCAGTACTGTCATTTTGAGGGATTTTATCAAGAAAACAAGCAGTTTTCCCAGTCCCGTAGTTGTGGGAATTGAGGGAAATTTTAGTGCCAACCTACACCACAAATGTCACATCTAAACTGCGAACAGCGTATAGTCCGTTCTCATCAAGTGCTGAGCTCACACTGAAGCAATGTTTGGCAGGGGAGCGCACTACTATTATTATAGTAGGCCGCTTGGTGGGCGAGTGGCGAAGTACTATATTTATAGTAGCCCGCAGCCAACGTGTTAAACAATTTTTACCTCTAATATAATTAAGAACAATTTATCCTATGACCTAAAATTAACCAAAATAAAAGTAGATATTTTCCTACTGATTCCTCAGGACCAAGACTATTTATTTAATATTTTGTGATTAAATTTCGGTTAGAACTTACGTTAACAGCAGTAACTTTCATCTACCATTTCTGAGTTTGGTCATCCCATTACACGAATATTTGAGCGTACTCCTAGTTTAGGCTTGATTTTATGAGCAATTTTTATAATGCTTAACGCCATTCCATAGAAACACCAGAAAGATATATGTTGAAATTCAAAAATTAGTTTTACTAACCATTTTATCACCCTAAAGAAATTAAAAACTCCTACTGATCTCTGTCTGAAGGGGATTTCTCATGTCTCTATTTTTGTAATTTGTTTGTGGTTTTGCCATAGGACAGCCTATAGGAGGGACAAAATTAATCGATGCTTCAACTAGCGTGTCTTACAGTTAACAAGCCTAACAATACTTTGTTGCTTTTTAAAAATTATACAGTAAAGAGTTTGTTGCAGCAGAAGAACTGGATTGTTGGCCTGTAACGCAGACTGAGCTGCAAGTTACTGGAGTCACTGTCTCCACAGGGGCTGAGAAAAGCTTAGAGAGTCTGCGAGGTTATGACAAGGAGGAAGAAAAACACTCTTTGACATCCAGGTGAGAAGACTTAGCTAGTTTGTGGGGGCTGAAAAAAAAATTGATTTTTATTAATTTGTAGAATGCTAGAAAAACCACAAAAATCCTTGAGTGCCTGGTAGGTTTGCTTGACCAGTGAGGAAAGGGGGGTGCAGAGGGACCAGATTTTTTGCATAGTAAGATATTAACTAATAATCCCTAACCTGACCATGAAATTGAAAGTTTAAAGTAGCATGTAAAATCAGCATTAAAAAAATGGAAATTATCAATCAAGGGACAGCAATTATTTCAAAATTGAGGATATCCAGGCCAAATCCAGACTGATGTTAGCGTTTTGTCACTGGAACCTAGGTATCCATAAACCCCACCAATTCTGGATTTGAAGGTAAGCTTAAAATATTCATTATGATAAATGATCCAGATGCCATAGTAGCCACTGGTGGTAAAAACTCAAGAACTGGAATAAATAATTGGCTGCTTGCATATGGTACATATTTAATCAATAAAGTAGAATATTTGATTCAGCCAAGCAATATTACATTGGAATGTCAGCAAGAAAGAACTGGCTTAGTTTTTAAACTTCAGGTCAATGAAAAAAAGTCAATGAACTATATCCATACATTATAGTTAATAGGTATTCAACGATTATTCAAATACAGAAATAACTAGAAAATAGTATAAATTGAATTCAATCTTACCAAGTGTGATAAGCAATTGATGGGAGAGAATAGGTCAGCAGGGAGGAGGACACATTACAGTAGACTCACAATCATCCACGCCCTGGACAACCAAGCCTCCAGGTTAACTGAGCTAGTTACTAGGACATGAATAAAGCTTTTAAAACTAGGGCTATCACGGTGACAAGCAATATTTATAAATGGGTCGCTTTGGTAATGAAAGGTTGAGCCATCATTGTCTCTACTAGCTGCAGCTATGTCGAGCCAGTGCCAGCCTGTGGATATGTATATGACCAATTGCACGAATTATGTACAGTATTGTAATTTACATTCAAATTTGGATGGATCAGGTTTGCTCACCCAATTTTGCAAATCAGGTTCACCTGTCGGTTTTAGTTGTTTCTGTGGTTGCACAGTTTTTGCTATTATTGTGTATTGTCTTACACAACTATAATAGGGACAAAATCAATCGAGCTTCAAGGTCAAACTTTAATTGTGTCATATGTTCAAATAATCATATGGTACTGATGATTTTTAATTTTGATTGTTTACATTTTATCAATAAAGCACATGTTTTTAGCGAATTTCCCGTATAGGGAAGAAGCTATTACCGTAGTCAGCATGGTAAGATCTAGGCCCGAGACCATGATAACTTTTCGTTTTGAGGTCCCCAGACCCCAAAAACACCATTCGTTCGAAACTGTATATATAATATATATATATGTCCGTGAGCACGATAACTCTTGTAAAAATGATCCGATTTTGATGAAATTTGGTATAAACGTGTAAAGTAACATTTATGACTTTAAGTTCGAAAACCAGCCATATCGCTCTATCCAAAGGGGTAAATTGGGGTGGTTTAGTACTCAAAAAAAGGGTTTTTTGAATTTTTGACATATAGTTTTTGAAAAAAGTCAAATATTGGTTTTCACCATTGCATTCAGCTTAAAAAACACACAATTTGGTATTTTGATCATTCCTCTACGTCAATTGGTTACCGAGATATTGAAAGTGCTAAACACAGTACGTTGTCTAATGTTATTCTTATGGAGGAAAGGAAAAATTTTATATCTCGCTTATTTATGAACGTATACTCACGAAACTTGGTATAAGGCTTCATCTGCTTGTAGTCTATTGTTATTTGCTCAAAAAACAAATTTTTGCAAAAGGCTCCCGTAGCAGCATACCTGCGGACTCAGTCCCCATGTTATTCTTATGGAGAATAATTAAATGATATGTCTCCCTTAATTATGAACATAAATTAATAATACCCCCGTCGCAGCAAACCTGCATACTCAGCGAATTTCCAATGGCGATATAAATGTCTTAATACTACATAAAGTCACTTACCAAGTTTCATAAAAATATATTCACAAATAAGCAATATATACAATTTTAATTATTCCCTATAAGAATAACATTGGAGCTGAGTACGCAGATTTGCTGCATCAAGGAACACAAAAAATGGATTTTTATGCTAATATCAATATAACTCAAGTTGGTAAAGTCATATACCAGTTTTTATTCATTTATGTTCATAATTAAGGGAGACATAGCAATTAATTATTATCCATAAGAATAACATGGGGCTGAGTACGCAGGTTTGCTGCTACAAGAGCCTTTAACAAAAAATCTTTTTTTGAGTAAATACCAATGCACCACAACTAGATGAAGTCGTTTACCAAGTTTCATCAGTGTACGTTCATAAATAAGCGAGATATAAAATTCTTCTTTTCCTCCATAAGAATAACATTAGGCATTGTACTGTGTTTAGCACTTTCAATATATCGATAACCAATTGACGTAGAGGAATGATCAAAATACCAAATTGTGTGTTTTTTTAAGCTGAATGCAATGGTAAAAACTAAAATTTGAATATTTCCAAAATTTTATGTAAAAAATTCAAAAAACCCATTTTTGGGCTACAAAACCCCCCAAAAATACCCCTTCGGATAAAGCGATCTGACTGGTTTTCGAACTTAAAGTCATAAATGTTGCTTTACACGTTTATGCCTAATTTAATCAAAATCGAATAATTTTTACGAGAGTTATCATGCTCACGGACACACACATATACAATATATATATATATATATATATATATATATATATATATATATATATATATATATATATATATATATATATATATATACAGTGGAGTCTCACAAACTCGACACAATGTGGACTAAGACCCTGTCGAGTTTGTGGAATGTCGAGTTATCCAGAATTACATTGGGAGGGAAGGAAAACACATTATTTAGCTGTAAATTTTATACTGTATTAGATTTTACTTAAACACATTATAGTATAAATGTATAATGATACTGTATTACAAACTTAAGAAAAATATAAAGATAGATAAATACTTAAAAACTGAGAATTAATAACTAATTGTCCTCGTTTCCAAAATATATAGTCTTGTAATACATGTACTGTATAGTAAATGAGGTGTCGAGTTTCCCAGAGTGTCGAGTTATCGGGAGTCGAGTTTGTGAGACTCCACTGTATATATATATATATATATATATATATATGTGTCCGTGAGCACGATAACTCTCGTAAAAATTATTCGATTTTGATGAAATTTGGCATAAACGTGTAAAGCAACATTTATGACTTTAAGTTCGAAAACCAGCCAGATCGCTTTATCCGAAGGGGTATTTTTGGGGGGATTTTGTACCCCAAAAATGGGTTTTTTGAATTTTTTACATAAAATTTTGGGAATATTCAAATTTTAGTTTTTACCATTGCATTCAGCTTAAAAAAACACACAATTTGGTATTTTGATCATTCCTCTACGTCAATTGGTTATCGATATATTGAAAGTGCTAAACACAGTACGTTGCCTAATGTTATTCTTATGGAGGAAAAGAAGAATTTTATATCTCGCTTATTTATGAACATACACTGATGAAACTTGGTATACGACTTCATCTAGTTGTGGTGCATTTGTATTTACTCAAAAAAACGATTTTTTGTTAAAGGCTCTTGTAGCAGCAAACCTGCGTACTCAGCCCCATGTTATTCTTATGGATAATAATTAAATGCTATGTCTCCTTTAATTATGAACATAAATGAATAAAAACTGGTATATGACTTCACCAACTTGAGTTATATTGATATTAGCATAAAAATCCATTTATATATATATATATATCTACAGTTTCGAACGAATGGTGTTTTTGGGGTCTGGGGACCTCAAAACGAAAAGTTATCATGGTCCTGGGTAGTGATGTGTCAAAACCAAAACTCAAATCTCAAAACCAACAAAACTTCGGAAAAGTTTCGGTTTCGAGATTCGATCGGCAAGTTTCGAGAATCAAAACTCAAAACTGCCGAGATTTTTTGTGTCGTTTTTTTAACAGAAATCACGCCCGGGTGTGGATTAATAATGTGAAGGTCAAAAGCCTACTGTCATCGGTCGTCTACCTTCACCTTTTGTGGATTATTGATTTTTATTTGTGAAAGAACAACTCTAACCAAAGTTTATAATTAAGCTACAAATAATTGGTTCACTAATAGTTCTGAAACTAATATTTTTCTAGGATACTTCGAGAATGGCAGTAAGTTAACTGGTTTCTTTGGAGTAACTGGATTTATTTTTCATAACCAAAACTAGGCAAGTAAATAGGATTTTGGAATTTGACTTTCGATTTTCGAGATTCGATTTTTTAAGTTTTGGTTTCGGTTTCGAGATTTGAAATTTCTGGTTTTGACCATCACTAGTCCCGGGCCTAGGTCTTACCATGCCGACTACGGTATTAGCTTCTTCCCTATAGGGAAAATTCGCTAAAAACTGGTATACGACTTCACCTAGTTGAGATATATTGATATTAGCATAAAAGCCCATTTTTTGTGTTCCTTGTTGCAGCAAACCTGTGTTCTCAGCCCCAATGTTATTCTTATGGAGAATAATTAAAATTGTATATACCGCTTATCTGTGAATATATTTTTATGAAACTTGGTCAGTGGCTTTATGTAGTATCACGACATTTATATCTCCATTGGAAATTCGCTGAGTATGCAGCTTTGCTGCGACGGGGGTATTTTTATATTTTCTTTAAGTATTTTCCCGAGGGAGACAATGTACTTTTCCCCACCCACTGTGTAAAGTCAAATTTTACTCCTTGTAATGAGGGAGTAAAGTGCTACTTTAACTCCCTATGGAGACAAAGCAAACCCATAAGAATAACATTGGCAATCTGGCAATACAGTTCAGTGGAGAACTGGCAACGCTGTAGCTGTGACATGCGGAACACAATCAGCTGAGTTTTCGCTGCAATAATTAACGCTGCAGCTATAGCGGAATCGGATCAGCTGATTGATATTTTGCTTTGCTCAGCTGCAATTAACGTTCCAAGTTCGTAGGTTAGGTAATACGCACTACACAACCAAAATGGACAGCGATTGTAAATGTAAATACTTATGGATACTTTTGGATTTTGGGGTGGGGGAAAAAATGTTGTGTGCATTACGGGAGTAAAGTACATTGCCTCCCTCGGGAAAATTGTCGCCCTTGCCTACGGCGTCGGGTGCCAACAATTTCCCTCAGGGAGTCAAAGTTGCACTTTACTCCCTTAATACACAAATAACTATTACTCCTGTAATACACACAACATTTTTACCACACCCCAAAATCCACAAGTATCGGTACGCTGTCCATTTTGGTTGCGTAATGCGTGATAACTAACCTCGGAACTCAGATCGTTAATTGCAGCTGGAGCGAAATATCAATCAGCTGATTCGATTCCGTTATAGCTGAAGCATTAATTATTGCAGCGAAATAT
Organism: Allygus modestus; assembly: GCA_963675035.1. Lineage (NCBI taxonomy): Eukaryota > Metazoa > Arthropoda > Insecta > Hemiptera > Cicadellidae > Allygus > Allygus modestus. The sequence continues at coordinate 74,204,987 of OY776112.1, read as the reverse complement.
CAGCTGATTCTGTTCCGGGGAGACAAAGTACTTTGTGTCCCTCTCTGGCGGGAGACAAAGTAGCGCTTTCCTCGTTCATTATAAGGAGTAAAATTTGACTTTACGCAGTAGGTGGAGGAAAAAGCAATTGAAAAATATCATTTTCAAAATAATAAACAATGCAGACAGCATAATAAATCATATGTTTAAATATTGCTGAATTTCATGACTGACCTTGATTTTGTCCCTACTATAATTTAATTATAATAAATAAATTAATAATGAATTTTATTTTATTTATTTTAAGCCCAGTAGCACTTAACCTTCATACTATCAGAGTGTTCCCGAGCTAGTCCTCGGTCTCATTTAACTCGGAATTGTGATTCTGTTATATTTATTATCCTCCCTCCCAAATGAGAACGAAAGACATAGAAAGATATAAGGGGCCATACACATATTACATACCGGTAACACATTTTTTTGTCATTTCAGACCCCCCCCCCACATGTAACGCACCATAATGCTTGACCATACCCCCCCACCCCCCAATGTGTTACGTAACTCAATCGTAGTATGTAGTCTTAAAACAGCTTAAACCTTTTAAACATCATTTTATTAGCAATTTGGAATATGAATTTCAATGAATCATTGAACTTTAAATTACTTTCTTTCAATTTTTGTTTATATTTCAATAACTTATTTAAAAGCAACGTTTATAACTTACAAACAAACAAGATTGTTACTAATAATATAAACAACAAAATAAAATATCCCAGCTAAAACGTAACAAATTTAGTTTATAACTAATACAAATACAAAATAACTTAAAAAACTAAAGATGTGGTTGGCATTGCACAATACTAATACTGTATCAATTCATGATTTTACACCGTAAAACATCACAAAACATAGGTGTAAAGCAATACAGAACTTACTCAAAAACAAGTAACACATAAGTAAGTAAGTAACACATGGTAGTTGTAGTTTAACTGTTATTTTTTATTTAACTAACTGTAACCTTGAGTTAGATATCATTTTGAAATATTTATAACAGTATCAATAGATACGAGAGCGCGCCAACCCTTAGGGTTAATATGTGTGAGTTACGTAACGTTGATCCAAACCTCCCCCCCTCCCCATATAACGCTACGCCATACCCCTTCCCCCTTCCCCCTCCCCCCGTAAGTGTGTTACTTAATATGTGTATTGCCCCTAAGCCTAATAAATTGCACCTCAGATTATAAAGTCAGTATTAGTTATACTTCTTGCAATAGTCATGTGTGTTTGCAAACCTGTAAGCATATTTATTCAACTAATTATTGTAATTTTAAATTAAAATGTGTCAGAAGACTTTTTTAAACCTACAGTTTCAATAAAACACGTCATAAGGTTAGCAAAATGCAGCACTCAAAATTGAGTGACCCTAACATGTAAAGTAGTAAACATGTAACATGCAGCAAAGCTAATGAAAAGGGGGCCTGATGAAAATATTAAATTCACAATTATAACAAGTACAGGCCATTATAATAACTAAAGGCACTCTTTATTTTTTCAGTGTATTTGAGGACTTGCAGATCCAAGGAGTAGCAACATTAGATTATGGACTACAATTGGTTAAGACTGAACATAGGTCCGTTCCAGCCAATATTTTGATCACAGGTAAACATTTTTTAGCGATTTTAAACTAAAGAAAGAAGTTTACATGTCAAACCCAACAAGACTTGCTAAAGTTTAAATATTAAAATACTAATTTATAAATTAAATATTGAAATGTATATTTAGGGGCCTGCATGCCTGGTATTTTTTCTGTGATTGTTATTTTTTACAGGATAAAATAAACTACGTCTCACAACACTACAAAATATATTTACACTTATACTGTACTTACATACAAGAGGGTAAATATACAAAAGAGTTAGTACAAGGCGATCGATTTGAACCAGTCATACCGGCCATCATGTTGCCCAGCCCAGACAGAGAATCTTTACTGTCAATGTTCTTATTTTTGAATTTTTTGATCTGGAATGATAGTTCGGTTAGGTTCAGTGATTGCTGAATGCTTGAGAAATGCTGAGCAATATATATCACTTAAAAACTGAATGAATACAGGGTGGTCATTAAAGAATGTCACAAACTTCGTGGGCCAATTACTCATCAATTTGAACAAAAAATGTCCTCCTAACATATGTCGAAAAATCCTTCGTTTAGCCGCTAGCCGCCATTTTGTATTTTTTACAAAAAAAATTATATCTAAAAAACTACTTTAGCTAAAATAACCAAACCTTGCATGAACGTTTATTAAACATCAAAGAAAATTTAGAAAATTTTTGTTTGATTTGCATTTTTATTTTCACAATGGCGGCCATTTAAAGTTTTTAAAGTCAAATAATAAAAAAACTGTACATTTTTCAAAACTTTACCTTATAAAAAAATACCCCAGTAGCAGCAAACCTGCGTACTCAGCAAATTTCCAATGCATATATATGTATCTTAATACCACATAAAGCCACATACCAAGTTTCATCAATATAAATTCATAAATAAACGATTTATGACGTTTTAATTATTCTCCATAAGAATAACATGGCGGCTGAGTATGCAGGTTTGCTGAAGCAAGGAGTACAAAAAATGGGGTTTTATACAAGTATCAATGTAACTCATGTAGGTAAAGCCACATAGCAAATTTCATTAATTTATTTTCATAATGAAGGGAGATAACACGTTACTTATTCTCCATAAGAATAACATGGGGCTGAGTACGCAGGTTTGCTGCTACGGGAGCTATTGGTAAAAAATTGTTTTTTGAGCAAATATCAATGGTCCACAACCAGATGAAGTCGTATACCAAGTTTCGTTAGTATACGTTCATAAATAAGCAAGATACACAATTTTTTCTTTTCCTCCATAAGAATAACATTAGACAACGTACTGTGTTTAGCACTTTCAATATCTTGGTAACCAATTCACGTAGAGAAATGATCAAAATACCAAATTGTGTGTTTTTTTAAGCTGAATCGAATGGGAAAAACTAAAATTTGAATATTTCCAAAATTATATGTAAAAAATTCGAAAAACCCATTTTTGGGGTACAAAACCCCCTCAAAATACCCCTTCGGATAGAGCGATCTGGCTGGTTTTCGAACTTAAAGTCATAAATGTTGCTTTACACGTTTATACCAAATTTCATCAAAATCGGATAATTTTTACGAGAGTTATCGTGCTCACGGACACACATATATATATATATATATATATATACAGTTTCGAACGAATGGTGTTTTTGGGGTCTAGGGACCTCAAAACAAAAAGTTATCATGGTCCCGGGCCTAGGTCTTACCATGCCGACTACGGTAATAGCTTCTTCCCTATAGGGGAAATTCGCTAAATAAAACATTTTAATATTAAATCCAACGGTATTTTGTTTATCAAAATCGGACCACAAATAAGCGAGAAAATTCACTTTTTCGGTTAGCCCGCAGAAGCTCCGGTCCCACCAGCAGCCCCAAGTAGCGTGGGCGGCGGCGCGTGGTCCGGCGCAACAATGAAAATTGTATTAAGAGAAACGCACTACTGTCCGCGAGAGGAAAGATGTCTCCTGGTTTTCTGGCCTATTCTAGAAATGAAGGCGCTATTCGATACGCTGCTGAATGCCACTTCCCCCTTGCACAGGTGGGAGCGCCTACAATTACCGCGCGGCAACGTGCGTTCTTTGCTGTATTTCGAGACTTCTTTTTTCAGGAGACTTTGTTACTCTCGCGGACAGTACGTGAATTACAATGAAAACGTTTAATAAAATACAAAATTGAAAGGATAAAAGGTAATTATTATTTACAAGATACAAAATAGAACTTTGCACAATCAGAAAAATTGTATTATTTAATTAATTTAATAAACACATTTTTTTACATTAAAAGACAGACCTTACACTAAACATTCAAAATAACTGGCTTTTAAATTTATTAAAAATAGATACTAACATGACATGACTAAAAAAGCATAAGAGCATAAACAAATATCCCGTTTTTAAGTTTACAACATGTGCTCTACGTGCATCCGAATACAACATCCCAGGCGTTTTACAAAAGACGAGCGCACTCGCTCAAAAATCCCAGGCAGTTATCTTATTTCTTGGCAACAATAAAAAACTCTTTCACGTAGCTGATCAACACTCTCGATTGGAACACTGTAGACTTTGCTTTTAAGATGCCCCCAAAGGTAATAATCCAAAGGATTTAAATCTGGGGACCGAGCAGGCCAAGGAACGGGCCCCCCACGGCCGATCCAATTTTCTTGGAATTTTCTGGTCAGTTCGGCCCTTACATTTAGTTCAAAATGCGCAGGAGCACCGTCGTGCATGAACCACATGCTCGTTAGGTCTTCAAGTGGGATTTCCTCCAAAAACTCTGGCAACGTTTCCCTAATGAACTGAAGATCAACTGGCTCCAGAGAGTCTATTTGGAAGAACATAAGGCCCAATCAGTCTGTCAGCGAAAATTCCCGCCCAAACATTCACAGAAAATCGTTGTTGGTGATGGCTCTCAAACGTTGCATGAGGGTTTTCATCCGCCCAAACATGGTTATTGTGGAAATTGTCCGATTTTGATAGACAAAATACCGTTGGATTTAGTATTAAAATGTTTTTTTTTGTTACAAGGTAAAGTTTTGAAAAATGTACAGTTTTTTTATTATTTGACTTTAAAAACTTTAAATGGCCGCCATTGTGAAAATAAAAATGCAAATCAAACAAAAAATGTTCTAAATTTTCTTTGATGTTTAATAAATGTCCGTGCAAGGTTTGGTTATTTTAGCTAAAGTAGTTTTTTAGATATAATTTTTGTTGTAAAAAATACAGAATGGCGGCTAGCGCCTAAACAAAGGATTTTTCGACATATGTTAGGAGGATATTTTTTGTTCAAATTGATGAGTACTATTGGCCCACGAAGTTTGTGACATTCTTTAATGACCACCCTGTATTCTACAAGTAAACTTGGCATAAAAGCAAGCAGGCCTACCTTTTGATCTCTTTTGTTGTTAAATTTTGCTACAGTAACTGAATAGTATACAAACTATGGTTTTCTTCAGGTAAACAAGGTAGCGGCAAGAGCAGACTGGCAGAATCAATTTACACGGCTGTGTATGGCGACCCTTATCACGTGTTTGTGACTGTGCTCGAATGTAAACCTCTCAAAGGTATGTACAAGAAACAAATTGACTGTTAAAGTATGTTTTAGGACTTATCATTCAAAGTTTAACTGTTTATCTCACACAACTCGGAATTAAGTGGAATTGGACAATATCGAAGATTCATATTTCATCCTTATTCTTTTCCAGAGACCAGAAAATGTTCTTATTGTCAGTTCCAGAAAGCAATGTGAATAAATGAACGAATAAATGAATTTATTCCAGAAAAAAAACAAATACAAAATCGTACAGCACTTATAAATAAAAAAATATATATACATACAACATTATTTAAGTGTTTTTTTTTATTAATAAAAGAAAAAATTGTGCTTTGAGATTTTACACTCCACATGTACTCACTCCAGTTTGAACCTCCAGTACTAGTTTACTCTTAGACCCATTCTAACGAATGTTGTAACAAAATTTAGCTCATTTAATTTTGTGTTTTAACATGTTATACTCTTTTGCAAACTATATTTTTTTATTTTGGCTGGAACACAAAAAACATTGTTTTTGAAGAACACTTTACAATCAAGCAAAACTGAGTGGAACTTGCAACATCTCATTTTATTTACCCTGATAATTTCCATGTTAATTTCCTTTTTTTCATTTAAATATTTTTCTGTGTTACAAGTTATAATAAAGTTTAGGTAGGGAAATTACATCATATTACCCCACCAGAAACAGTTTAGATAGACCTATCATATTATTTAAATCATCATATAAAAATGTTAATTAGCCTAGTAAATAATTTTAGGATAGTTCATAATGTAACAAAATTGCTTCAAAACCTTATATTAATTTATTCCGAATTATTAAGTTTTCTTTAAAATCCAAATTAAGCTCCATAACAGTTGTTATAGCGCAACCAGTGAAGTGAGCTACAAGAGTTGAAGAATAATTAAGTATGCCATGCCAGATGTGAATTATTGTAACAATGCATCAGACTCTCTCTCTGAAAATAGCCGGCCTAATGATAGCTTCCCCTAAATTTAGATCTATTTTTAAATGTGATTTTACCCCTTAAATTAGTATTTTGGGTACCAAAAACCCGAATTTGTATTAGAAGAAGAGCCACAGGCATTATTTATACCGTTTTAGAGGTAAACTGGTTGCTTTTGCTGATGATACAGCATTCATTTACGCAAATGATAGCATTAATACTCTCTATATGGAGATGTCGAGAGATTTGTACTTTTTAAGATTGTGGTTTGATAAAAATTGTATGATATTAAGTGATAAAACAAAGTTTATTATTTTTAGTCTCAGGAACGAAGTTAAGTTTGATTCTCCTCTAAAATTTCATGAATTTCAGTGTTTTTATCCTGGTGTTGTAAATTGTGGTTGTTTGGAATTTGAAGAGATTAATAAAATTAAGTATCTAGGATTGGTCATCGATAATAACTTGACTTGGAAGTAGGGGTGTACAGTGATTTCAGGCTCGAGCTGAGCTTAAGTTCTCGAGCTTCAAGCTTTCTCGAGCCGATCTTTTTTGATGGGAATTTTCTCTGGTGGTGTGCAATATACTGGTAGTGACTTTCTGATTCGAGCCAAGCCAGGCAGAATTTTGTCAAAGTTCTCGAGCTTTGATTGAGCAGTTTAGATTAGGCCTGTATGTATGCTTTATTTATACAACAGCCCTAATTTATAGTGTTTGATCATTTGGCCTAAGTTTAAAATAACAAGCATTTTATTTATTATGGTAATGTAAAATTATTTATAACCTTCAATATTTGTCATCTTTCATTCACTTCTTCATGATTCATTATTCCTACGTTCAATAAATAAAGGCCTACAGTGGGAAAATAACAAAATAAGTAGGCTACTAAAAAGGAAAAATTTATTGAGACCACTTGTTGATAGTAACAAACAATATTGAAATCTATATAAAGTAGCTAGTCGATAAGTAGCTAGTGGCTTGAATCCAAATTATCTGAATTACCTTGGAATTAAAATACCACTTCCAGTGGAAGGTTTTTAACGAACAAGTCCATCGTTAACCTCAAGGATAAAGCCGGATTTCCTGTGGAAGTTTCTAGATCGAGAGTTGACCAAGGGCGTTTCCATATATGGTGCGATGCCAAAATAGAAAAAAATAACGTAAAGGAAGAGAACTACAAATTTTTAACTTGACTGATAAGACCACAGGTTAACTAATTACCGTATTTATTAAAATAAACATAATAATAATAATTGACTGTATGTCAATATGTACTTCCCAAGTAACCAAAGACTTAAGCCCTGGCCTTGGGAATTGCCAAAACCCCATTCAACTGTTTGTAAATAGTAAATTTTAGGTTATCCTTTTGTAAATATGAGTTAGTTAAACCAGTCTGTATATCTTATTGTACTCACAGAATAAGTTATCCAACAATCGTAGGCCTATCTTATGTTCTATCTAACCTATTAGGCCTACCTAAAACCTGCTCATAAAATCTCCCATGTTAATCTTATGGGAAAAAGGTTTTTGGATTTTCCTCAGTTAATTTTACTTTAAACTTCACATTTGCTTTTACCAATCACTTCAGTTCCACAAAACAATCATTTTGGTGTTTAAATTGTGAATCTACGTCCAACCGTTGCAGAGATATTCAAAGTGCTAAACACAGTACGTTGTCCAATGTTATCCTTATGGAGAATAAATAAAATTTGATATCTCGATTATTTATGAATGTATATTGATGAAACTTGGTATGTGGCTTCACGTTGTACTGGTATATTGATATTTGCACAAAAAATAAATGTTTTGTTGGTTGTCCCCGTAGCAGCTAACCTGCATACTCAGCCCTAATGTTATTCTTATGGAGAATAAGAAAAGTTTTATATCTCCCTTAATTATGAACATAAATTAATAAAACTTGGTAAGTAGCTTCACCTGGTTAAGTTATATTGATAATTGCATAAAAACTCATTTCTTATCTTCCTTGTTGCAGCAAACCTGCGTACTCAGTCCTAATGTTATTCTTATGGGGAATAAATAAAATGTTATAAATCACTTATTTACGAATGTATTTTTGTCAAACTTGGTAAGTGGCTTTATGTAGTAGTGAGAAACATATAAATGCATTGGAAATTCGCTGAGTACCCAGGTTTGCTGCGACGGTGGTATTTTTATTTCTAGTATTGTATTGATGATTTTCAGCATAACTTTTAAATTGAGAATAGTGAGTTCAGACAAGCATTATACATTCAAAAATATATTGACCAAATACTTTTCACATTTTTAATTTAACAAAATGTCTCTTAAACAGATTCATCATTTTTAATTTTCAAAATTATTCTTAAAGCCTTTTTTTGTAAGGTCAGTATCTTCTCAAGATTTTTGTGTGAAGTCCCTCCATACACACTCATTCTATAAGCAATATGGAATTGTATGTGGGCATGAAAAATAATTTTTAAAGTATTCAAATCACACAGGTATGACATTTTTCTTAAGGCATAAAATCCTGAGTTAATTCTCCTAATAAATAATTCCTAATTCTCCTAATAAATAATTCCTAATTCTCCTAATATGGTCAATATGTTTATCCCAACTAAGGTTTTTGTCTATAATCAAGCCTAAGAATTTTGTATCATCAACCTTATCTTTCTCTTTGTCACCTGCTAGAATAAGGGGATTAGGATAATTCCTATTTTGCTTTGTGTGGAAGGAAATAAAGTTAGTTTTTTCAGTATTTAATAACAATTTGTTTTCAATCAAAAAACTTTGTCGATTTGAAAGATTTACTTACGTATGCTGATATTTCAACCTCATTTTCAGTTTTAGCAGAAATTATTAAATTTGAGTCATCCGCGATAAGACAGAGCTCATTTTTTTATATTTTCATAACAAATATAATGTCTGTAGACCATAAATGGTCTATGGTGAGAGTTTCGTGTATTAGGTTTGGTCTGCTGGGAACTCCTGGCGACCCGAATTCCACACCGTCGGTAGCCAACGTGTTAAAATCAATCAACAGTAGCCTAAAAATCACGTTGTCAAGCAGCATTGTTGGAGGACTGCATAGTATTCGAAGTGGACATTACTTACCTTCCAACTGTTATTGAGCAAACCTTTAATATTTTACCACTATTTTCAGAGACTTTAACAAAATTATCTTATAGTATATTAGTAGCCTATGAGTACAATTGATGATTCCAAACGTAAGAATATATTCGACGCCAGCAAGACCACCCCTTGCCTGAGAAGGAATCTTGTAACCCTGAGCTTAAAAGACAATCATTAGAAATAATGCCAACGCCTTTAAGTAATAAAACATCTCCCCATTATTGTAAACATTTAATGTAAATCCCTTTTTCACATTTCAAGATTATCATTTTGTATTTCACAGCAATAAAGTTAGGTCTATCTTTGTACATTGTGTTTGATTTATTCAGAGGTAAAGACGATACGAGTTTGTAACATACTGTAGTCAATCAGCAGTTAGGTACCCATGTTGAGCAGACAGTTGCCGGAGCAAAATAATAGAAAGACAGATATTTATTTATTTATTGTTTATTAGTTTAAATCTAAATAAAGAGTATAGAGTATAGATAGAGAGATAAAAAATAGAGTGTATGTACCAACTGACTCAAGAGAGCATCTGACCTGTAGCCCCGAGTTGTTCCTGCGTTGTCACCATATGCAGTTGTCTAAAGGGAAACACCTCTTCTACAAAAATGGTTCTTATTTCCAAAGTGTTCTTTGATATATTATTCACTGGGACTGCAGTAAAGGCTCTCTAATCTATCATGTACAGGACTGCCACCATGACGAATTAGCAAATTTCCTGGATCATCAAACATCAATAATTTGTAAAGCAGGGTGTCTACTGGTCACGGAAGTCACGGAAGTCCCGGAAAAGTCCCGGAATCCGGTAAACGGGTACGGATGTCACGGAAAGTCACGGATTTTAGTGCAGAAGTCACGAATTTTTAATATCACGTTATTTAATTTATTTTTCCCCCACATTACATGACTTTTTACGGTGCATTTTGCCGAACCGGTAGAGGATATTTTCGACCTCAAGATTTGCTTTCTAGACTTTTAAGTTTATTATTGATGTCTGGATATATGCCGATGTGTCTACGCCATTTGTGGTGCAACCAGGACATGAAACAAGAACTGTAATGTTCCATTTCTGTTACAGTGAAATAACAACTTTCCTAAACTTAATAGGTTGGCGGTTTTTGCATTATTTTATTGAAAAACTGTGACGGTAGAACGGTTGTTTCTAGAAAATAAAGTTCCATTATATTTCCTAATTTAATGAAGCTCTAAGCAATACATTTGGAACAAAAGCAGTATGATAATTTTATCATCGTAATACTACACATAATATCTGCTTGTATTAGATTAATTAAAGCTTTTTATAAAAATATTTCATGATGTAAGTTCGATGATGGCGAAGAACTGTGATTAGAAACTAATAACTAGTTGTACAACTAACTAAGGACGCAGGACTGTTATCAGTAACTGCTATTTGGAACGGTGCAAATAACCTAGTACCACGGTGCAGGTAACTTGCGCGATTGTTGTTGACTGGCTGTGGCGCTTTTTGGACAACCAGCTACTTGGCACGGGGAATAGCTACTGACCTGTACTACTATCGCATAACAGTAACTCGCGTGTCCGTTTGTTACGGTGCGCAGTTATGAACCGCCACCAACGTAGTCGATCACGAAGGTTAAAAATACTATTTTGCCTTGAAAGCACTAGCGATCCTAGTAGTAGGAAGCTAAATTTATCTTTAAACTAACTTGAATACACTAGCGAACCTGGTGGCTGGCGTTGATGTAAGTTTCATATCGTTCCCTCCAGTCGTATTGCTCCATTTAAGTAAGTATGCATTCGCATTGTCTATCGCTCTCGCAGACATTTCGCAAACTCGCCAACCCGGTTGCCGGATGAAAGTGAGAACGTTTTACCTAGGTTAATTTGCCTTCTCGTCTAATTGTATAGTTTAGTTTAGTAATATACGACTGACACGAAATAACCCAGGAATGATATTGTGTTTTTGTTTTGCTTTTCAGTATTAATCGTTTTAGTAGTTAACTGCAGTACGGTACTTATGGTTTAATTATTTGATGTAGGCTTGTATTTAGGTGTTTTACCTTTAACTAAATCTCATTCTTGAAACTAAAGTTTAAAGTGATAACCTGCCAAGATTTTTCTATTGTTTACTGACCGATGCTAAAATGCCGGGAAAGTGCAAGTTTCAAGACCAGTGGTTTTTGGAAGATGTGTATAGATTGTGGCTGAAACGTGGCAAAGACATTTACACTGGATTTTGCCCTATGTAAAAAGTACATCGACGTAAGTCATTCTGGTGTTAATGCCTTAGCCTGCCATATGAAAGGCAAAAAACATCTCAATTTAGAAAACTTGTTGAAAAGTGGAAAGCAACTAACTTTATTCTCATTTAATAATAGTTTGATGAATATGCCTAGTTCTAGTTCTGTTAAAAGTACTTGTAGTAGTAATCCTAGTAGGCCTAGTAGTTCTGGTAGTGACATAAATTCTGGTGAAGGTAGTAGGCCTATGCATGCTACTCAGCTTAGTTCAGCGGTGAAGGTGAGCGACAGTGAGGAGATCGGTACTAGTGCAAACATTAGGCCTAGTATATCAAGTTTTCTTATAAATGACACAGTGACAAGATCTGAAATATTATGGTCTACTTATTGTGTAATGACACACACATCGAATAGGTCAGGGGGAAATGCTTGTGACCTCTTTCCGATTATGTTCCCAGACAGCTCCATTGCTGATAAAATGAAGCTTCATAAAGACAAAATTGCATACAGCATTACCTATGGTCTTGGGCCACATTTTTCAAATTTGGTGTCATCAAATACAAGGAAAAGCCCTTTTTATGCATTATCGGTGGATGAGAGCCTCAATGACATATTTTATGATTTAAGAAAACATTTTGAAATAAGTTATTATTTAATTTCAGAGGGTCTTCAGTCACTCAGGTAACAAAATCGATGATTCAGGATTTTAGGAATGCCTCATATAGGCGAAACGAAGACTTAAAAACGAAAAAATTGAAAGAGAGTGAGGCAGAAAGTGCCAGAAAAAGGGCTGCTCAAGAGATTAAAGAGCTAAAGCTGAAAAAACAAAAAATTTTGGAAGAGAAAAGTGAACAACTTTCTTTAATTGAAAGTCAGTTGTCATCACTGACAAAGAAGTTATAGTGTTCAGGCTTATACAAATTTATTTTCATCAAAATTAAGTGTAAAGAAGTAATGTGGAAGCAAGAAAACAATTGTGTAAATAAACTTATCACGTTAAACTTACAGCTATTTAAGTTATGAAACTTGTTTGTGGTTTTAACTATGGTATTTTGTTTACCATTCTATTCTTTTGAGGTAAGTTTTCGTGGTAATCTTTTGTGTCAGATTTTTTGTAGGCCTATTTTATTGAATGATAAATGGTGAAATGGTGTTTTATGTTTAATTACAGTACTTCTATAGCCTATATAAGGGTTTTATGGTAAGTTAACAGTAAATTATGGCTACACTGAGCTATGTTGTGGTACATTTTCATCTCATTAAAGTCATACGCTAGCTAACTAATTTCATAACAATCTGATGATACGGTTTTGTTCAGGTTTGGGCTTGTATTGTACCCTATCATTATTCTATGACTCGCTTTTCTGTAGCCAAGGCTCTAAAGTTGTTTCGCGAATGGGTCACTGATTTTTTCCAAATGTCCCCTAAAAGTCCCCGAAAAGTCTCTGATTTTTGTTTGAATGACTGAGTAGACACCCTGTAAAGGGAATACTATAGAGATAGATTACTCTAGATAATAAAGAAAACCATTTTGATACTTTAAATAAATTTGTTGTCTCTAAATGGTTGGACTTAGAAAAACCACAATTCAAAGAGTAAAAGTTGTCAAGATTTTGTTACTAAATAATTTATTAAAAACTAACAGTTATTTTAATTGCAACAAAACTTACGTTGTGTGATATGTGAATGTTAAGTAATTAATACAACTTTTGAGTCACTAAGCCAACTTACTTAGTGGTATATTCAAAATGAGGCTTAGTCCAAGATTTACTCTCATATGACAAACATTCTTTCAGGTATGACATTGGTATCCAGATCTTGGTTTGAGCCACAATACAAACTGGTTTAGATTTGGATTGGTGGGTTTATTTAGAATACATTAACAGTCGAGGACCCTTAAATAACATTAGTTACTGATGATCAGTGAAATTAACAACGATTAGCTATATTACTTTAAAAATCACCAAACCTTATCCAGTTTCTCCTTTCATGTTTCTTGTTCGCCTCTCGTGCAAGTATGCGTTGAAACTCAACTGATTTATGATTCTAGGTAAGAAACCAGAGTCGGTAGCCAAGCTTATGACAGAGAATTTAGAGGAATGCCTTCATCATCAGCCCAGCGTGCTGGTGTTGGAGGATCTGCAGTGTATAGCCCCTGCTCCCACCAACAACTCCGAGCCTTCACAGGAGAACGTGTACTACATACGGTTAGTACTGTCAGTACCATATCTGAGCGATAAGAGTAGAATACAGTAGACTCCCATAACTGTCCTAGCTTTAACCGCCCTCTCTCCTGGAAATAAGTCACTTACGCCACCGCAGCCAGTACACAACTGAAAAGTTGTGTCTGTAACGTAACAAATTTTCAGGTCACAACAAGTCGATTTTATGATTCTATAGTTAGCAAGTATTGCATCTTAGTACTGTACCTATTTTTAACCGTCATATAAGTTTTATAATTTTTAGTGCTTAATAACCAACCATTGTTAATAACAATACCCAGGTGTTATTCGTTTTAACCGCCCTTTTAGTTATCCGACCCAGGGCTAGGTTCCATGGAGGGCGATTAAGGGGATGTTTACTGTATTAGGTTAGGAAATCCTGCTGGACCTCATAGTTTCCCATAATGAGCAGGCTGGAAGAAGAAGTATAAAGGGTCAGGAAGGTCTGACAGTTTGGGGCGGTAAACTCAGCCTCCTCATCTCTTGTGTAGGCCTGTGGTTCCATCCCATCGGGGACCACTGACTGAAGTGTTACATTAAAGTCCCATCTCGACACAGTTACCTTAACTACTACGAATGTTAGTGGTAATCCTGATTAAAGAGTAGATGCAAGGGGGACATAACTGACATAACAACCAAAGTTTCTGTATTAACTTAAATTTTTTTATTTTACTACAGCATATAGTTTCTATTAGCATAGTGACAAATCGGTTGGGAAGGATGAAATCTTTGTTCTTCAAAGTGTCTTCGTTACTCGTTTGTAGTTAAGGGAAATTTAATCAATAATCATAAACATTGAGATGGTTTTTTTGGTCCTTACCAATTTTTAAACACTATTTCCATAGGCCATCACCTCTGAACAAACGATGAATCGCAGTGTTAAAGTGATCTGGTTATATAATGTTTGTATTGTGAGACATTATCTTCGTTTTGTACCTATGTCAAGCTCCAAATTGGGTCAAACCAATTAGCCATTCTGGGACCAATTCACAGTTTATGAGAATTTTAAATGGACATCTAATATTTTAAACCCATACATCCACACATTTCAAAACGTAACTATCTAATAATTTATACTCTTAGAAATCGTTACAGGACTGCCTATTTAAGTAGTACAACACATACTGCTTAAAATAAAGGTTAGTTTCTTTCATGGAAAATTAAAATTACAGAAGAAAAGCCTATACTCTTGTATTAAAAAAATTAGGATGCAATATAAATTGTTTTTTAAATTGTACTAGAGTCGTGCTACTCTGTCAAGGGCCAATAGGCAAACTTGGCTTATATTGAATTAAAAAGTTTCTAAGCTTCTGAAATGTTGAGGAAAAGGAATACAAAATTAAAGAGGACTAAGGGGCCAAGCTTATATTACATCACGCCTCTCCAGGATGGGGGGAGGGAGTGTGGCACATTGTGACAGATTGTGACATGGCGAAAGGGTGGGGTGAGGTGTTAAGGGCTGCTAAAGCCTGAAAAATCGTCAGTTACAGAGGGCTAAAATACCGTATCCACAAAAAATGCTACAACTCTTAACCCTTTGAGCCCCAAGAGCTGATATATTGGCGTTTGAATCTGACACCTAAAAAACACGGTTAGTTAAGGTATGAGTAATCTATCGTTATTAGCACTGAATACAATCTGACCCAAGATTTTGGTGTTCGACATGTGTGGAGGGTTTGAATCCCGTCACAGTCAGTGGTTTGTTTCTATGTACAACTCGTGGAGAACCTGTCTGAGACAGAGTTGAAGGGGAGGGCGGACCTCAAGCAAAAGGACGGCACACCAAGCTGACGGATAGGTGAGTTGCAGGTGTTGAGCTACATTCTACCTTTCCTTATTCTGTGTGTGACCACCAGAACCAAGTTTTTTTATAATTCAGGGATCAAAAGTATTTTAAAAAACCACACAGATTGATACTCTTCATTCACATGCTCGGGGCTCAAAGGGTTAAGCACTTGTCAAAAGTTTTGGAACAAGTTGTTTTGAGTTGTGGCTTGACCCGTACAGATTGGCAACGGTGTTGAAGGAGTTGCTGTGGCAGATACGGACGACCCAGGTCCTGGTGGTAGCGACGGCCGAGACTCGCACACAGATACACCCTCAGCTGCTGGCCGCTAGAGGAAGGCACTGCTTCACCACCTTCCTGCACATCCCTCCCCTCTCCAAGGTGAAGCAACAGCGTGTAAAGTCGTTTTGGAAAACTCAATTTTAAATGTTTAAGGCAATAATTTCGGAAAAAATCTTGAAAACTTTGTGGATGTTTAAAACTGGACTAACCTTCTATTTTTTACTGAGCTATTAATTCGCTTTCAAAGAACAGGTTGACACTGCTTCCGCAGAATTGTTTGTTGCTTGGGTAATGTGAATAAAACTTAGCAAATGCTACCTATCTAATCGGAAAAAGCAAATACAGTAGAACCCTGCTAATCCGCCACCAATGGCAGAGAGAATGGTCGGAACACAAATAAGTTTGGAATATCAGAGGAACACATTTATTTACATGAAAACATGTAGATAAAACTAAAAATTTAAAAATATATTTACAGTTTTACTGATTTAATATTACTGTAAATTAAAAATAGCCTACTGTAACAACTGTCACTGGTCTAATCATTGATGAGTCATCGACAGAAGACCTGAATGGAGCAGCACATCGGATACGTAAACAATAACAAACACCGATAACGGCACGGTCGGGCTAAGCGAGGAGTCGGACCATCCGAGGTCGGATTAGTGGGGTTTTACTGTACCTTTTTTGTTAAACACATTACCCCTTAAATGGTAATAAGGCCAGGGTTTGGACTTTTTTCCAACAAAATGTTAAAAAATTCCACTGGCAGTGACATTAAAATACATTCAAAAAATGCAATCAATCCATTCAAAAGTAGCTTGACAAAGTAAACAGTAAATTGGATCAGGTTGTAAATATTTGTTGGTTTCCTGAATATGAAAAGTTTAAATAAAGGATGTGTAAATTTCTTGGATATTTATGCAGAGAGACCTGAGTGATATTTGTGAAAGGAATGACAGAAAACTTTATCGTTATTGGTTTGTAATTCTTTTTCAATAGCCACAGTTATTAGGCTTCCTTCGTTTACTGCTTCGGGAATTAGCACATGTTTTAATATGCCTGCATTGAATTGCAGTTTAATTAATCTTGGCAAAACAAATTAACAATGAGTGTAGTTCATGCTCCTCAGTATGACAATATTGAAAATTGAAAAACTTATGAGCAATTGTAAGTAGGGATGAGTCGATTCTCGATACCGATTCTTGGACATTGGTATCGGTAGCCATCGATACCCTCGCCGTTTACCCGCGCTACAAAAGGCACGGCGAGTGTTTGGGTCGGCGGCAACAAATCGTACCTTGGAGATAAGGAAGGAAGATGGATGGGAGGGGAGGGGTGGGGTCTGGTTGAAAGCAATAAATCAGTCGGCTGACCAACATTATTTCTTTGAGTCATTATCTTACAACCAAGTTTTTCCCCATTATGAATTTATAATAAATAGTTTTTGTTTTTCAATATTACTATAGCATACTAGTGAAATTAACGTTAAATTATGTACAAAATTGCATTACAAAATTTGTTTGATAATTAACTACAAAATACTACAAAATAATTTTAAATGGTAACATAAATTTGTTACTGTTTTTAACAATAGTTTTAACAACTATAGGTTCTGAAAAATCGTAGGTATCGATGTTATCGGTATCGAGAATCGAGAATCGATTTATCTGGTAACGGTATCGAGAATCAATAAATTTTGGTATTGACTCACCCCTAATTGTGAGTAGGCAAGTTTTTTGATAACTCAAAAAATTGGTTCAGAAATAACATAGGAGTTCTTTTAACAAAATAATCACTTTTAATATTACTATGATAGCAATAACAATGAGGCACCTTTATAGCCTAATAGTTAGTGTCAATACGCTAATTTTATGACTGTGATTGAAGAGGTCACAGATTTACAATAGGCCCAAGTTGTCTGTAATAGTTTGGGGGTAGAACTCTTTGCCATAATAAACCTTTCTGAATATCACATAGAAAATGCCTCTTGTACTGAAACAAATTAAATAAATGAAGGCTACTAAAGCAGTTTAAAAATTAAAAATTGAATTTATATACTATATACTGTTGATATTATAGTATAAATAAATATAATGTCTTAGTAAGCCTATTTATCAGGATAAAAAGATTTGAGTTGACCTTTTACAAAAAGAAAATCAGCTGTAACAGATAGATTGCTGTTTCTTGGTTTATGAATTGAGTTTGAAGTTTTATGGACTCTTTAGAAGTGTCCACATGAACTCAGCAACTACTTCAAATTACTATTTGTGTTCCCGTATACTATAAAAATAAAAATAAAACCTGCAGCTCAAGGAAGTAAAATTTTAGTTATTTTTGCCAACTTGAAGTTGTTATTGGTTTCATATGTGACAAAAACGTTGAGTCTGAAATTGAACAAATGTGTTCAGTCTTTAAATTCATAGAAATATTTCAAATCAGTTCAATGAGAATGGCAATTCTCTCTCTTCTTTGAACGGTTGTAATAAACACAGTAATTACTAGATGAAATATATCCTGCCAACAGGCCGATCGCCTAAACATCATCGAAGAGCTGGTGAGGAATAGACTGGCGGCATCAGCCAGCAGCACGCTGCCAGAACTGGACGTGGCAGCTGCCAGAACCGAGGGCTGTGTTGCCAGAGACCTGCACAGACTGGTGGACAGGCTGTTGTTCAGAGCTTGTCAGCGACAAGGTAACTTTGTTAGCAAATTTCCTATGGAAAAGTGAGCTATTAGTATGATCCCCATGGTGAAAAAGTCTGAGACCACCACAGAAGTTCCTAACGTGACCCCTTGAACACATTTTTGGGTGTAATTACAAATAATACATATATGTGTGTTTCACTCTAGTGGTAACAAACATTTTTTGTCTGATTTACTTCAAATTTGGGGGGGATTTGGAAGTTTGGGGGCTCTTCTTGTCCCTTTCTGTAATCAGTTGGACAAGTTCCTTGGGCAAAACAATCAGAAAAACTAACCCCCTTTTTTAGGGATTGTAATTTTTCAAAGCGTTTTTGGGTCCAAAAAAGGTCAGGAAAGCCCCAGATTTAAAGTTAATACTAGTATGCTGCTGGGTGATTTTCTTTAGCGATTGACAAAACTGTGTTGTCAGCACAGGCAGTTGAGGTGACAGCTGAAGACGTGTCGGTCGCGCTGCTAGACTTTGTACCGAGTGACCTGGTGAACGTGTCAGTGTCGCGCCAGTCTGCCCTCACCTTCGCTGGGGTGGGAGGGCTGCGCGACGCTAAGAGACAGCTCACCGAGGTGCTCATCTGGCCGAACAAGGTAAACGCAACTATATGTTCTCGGGCAGGTAAAGGGGTTATAGTAGAATTAAATTTAGAATAGTACTGGTGAGAGCATTGCCGAGGGTAGCCGAGGATCTCTCGGGAGCGATTGGCTTTGAATACTTTTACTTTGTTGCCAAGTTGTGCATTGTCCTGCAGTCACACACCCTCCGTTCCCCCTTTTAATCCTTTGAGGGCCAGGCCACAAGTTAATGTGTTATGTCAATCGGCCGACTGAAAACCTCATAATAGACTGCAATTTCATTACAATTCTAAAAGATATTCCATTATTCCTCTATGCGACTGTCTTAAAATTAATTAATTTGTGTTACGTTATTTATATATTTATATATAATTCTGTAAGCAACATTTTTAAGTCAATTTGGCGGGAGTTTGGAAAATCGCAGAATGATCGGAGAGGGCTCAAATCAAAGGTCTTGATCTCAGGGACTTGGGGAAAATAAAGTTACTAGCAAGCGAGAAATAACACAAAACATCCCCATAGTAAAAGCATGGTGATTTTAAAATGTCTGCTTAGTTTACATTAAAACATGTGGTTACGTTCTACTTGTTTACGAAATAACCTTTGTTCCTACTTAAAGAGTAAACAAATCAGATGAGGCAGAGTATCAGAGCAAGGTTAGGGGCGATGGCTCCTTCAAGCCACTTAATACATATATGACTTTATAACTTCCTTTCTGCATTTCGGTGCTGTTTTTAGCGAATTTCCTCTATAGGGAAGAAGCTATTACCGTAGTCGGCATGGTAAGACCTAGGCCCGGGACCATGATAACTTTTCGTTTTGAGGTCCCCAGACCCCAAAAACACCATTCGTTCGATACTGTATATATATATATATATACATATATATATATATATATATATATATATATGTGTGTGTGTGTGTGTGTGTGTGTGTGTCCGTGAGCACGATAACTCTCGTAAAAATTATCCGATTTTGACGAAATTTTGTATAAACATGTAAAGCAGCATTTATGACTTTAAGTTCGAAAACCAGACAGATCGACCTATCCGAAGGGGTATTTTGGGGGGGTTTTGTACCCCAAAAATGGGTTTTTTGAATTTTTTACACATAATTTTTGAAAAAGTCTAATTTTAGTTTTGACCATTCGATTCAGCTTAAAAAATTTGGTATTTCGATCATTCCTCTACATCAATTGGTTACCGAGATATTGAAAGTGCTAAACACAGTACGTTGTCTAATGTTATTCTTATGGAAGAAAAGAAAATTTGTATATCTCGCTTATTTATGAACGTATACTGACGAAACTTGGTATACAGCTTCATCTCGTTGAGGTCTATTGATATTTGCTCCAAAAAATTATTTTTGCATAATTCTCCCGTAGCAGCAAACCTGCGTACTCAGCCCCCATGTTATTCTTATGGATAATAATTAAATGCTCTGTCTCCCTTAATTATAAACATAAATGAATAAAAACTGGTATACGACTTCACCTAGTTGAGTTATATTGATATTAGCATAAAAATCAATTTTTTGTGTTCCTTGTTGTAGCAAACCTGCGTACTCAGCCCCAATGTTATTCTTATGGAGAATAATTAAAATTGTATATATCGCTTATTTGTGAATATATTTTTATGAAACTTGGTAAGTGGCTTTATGTAGTATTAAGACATTTATATCTCCATTGGAAATTCGCTGAGTATGCAGGTTTGCTGTGACGGGGGTATTTTTACATGAAAGAGCTCCACTAAAACAAGTTAAATGCATAAGCGAGACAAGTCAACAGCTTACACACACGACTGACGAATGGTTCGCTGCGTCGCCGTGCAGGGTGAGAGGTGTCAATGGTGCGGCGTGATGGTGATGGCGGCAGTGAAAATTTACAACCCTGTCACTCACCCCAATTTCTCTAGCGAGCCGGTCCGAGCGATCCTCGGCTGCCCTCGGCTGTCATCGGCCGGCTCTTCCCAATACTATTCTAAATTTAACTCTACTATAGTTAGAAAACAGGTATAGGGGGAGAAAGTAAAACATGTATGAAACCTAGTTAGACAATTAATTTTGCTAATTCATACAACTGTTTCTAGGTTGTTGATTAATAGAAAGTTATTTTTATGTCCTCAGGCTCTTGGACTATCATTTTTTGCCAGTACTTTGCCCGAAATAATTTGTTATCGAATTATCTCGGAACTTAAAAAATACATGTTTATTCATTGAGAAAGTTCATTTGATAAACCTTAGAATACAGTTCATATAACTATTGGATTTGTAGGTGTTAACATTCATGTTTATGAATTTTCCTGCTGGGGTTAGTCATTTTTTAAAGATGAATACTTGTGGTTGTTTCACCTTTGTGGCAACAAATAAATATTAAGTTTGCGTCCTGCGGGAGATAAATTGTTTTTGTTTATGTACATTTTTTTGAAATTTTTTATTCAGGAAAGTATATTGTATGGCTTGGAAATCTCAGTAAGTATGTAATACTGGTTTCTTGCAAAACTGTATTGAAGAATACTTGGAAAGCAAGAAAAAATAGGCCAAAGTCAAATGACGAGCATGGCACTAATACTACTAGTGAGAGATCTTAAAGTATAAAATATTCTTCTTCTTTTTCTCAAGATACTGATACTATCATATGTAAAGAGTTAGTTTTTAACATGAAGAATAAGTTATGTAAAAATCCCACATTCTGCCATGATGAAATCCATAAATAGATTACCAGTGAATAAGCACAAGTTACAATTGGTGCAATTTTACTGGTGAAACTTTCAGGTAATTAATCATTACTTATATCTTGATTTCTTGTTGTCCGTTGGGATCGACTTTTTTCCAGTTGGAAATAGGAAATTCAACCAGTAATGAATTTTCAGTCATACCGTATTTGCTCAAAGATCTGAATGTTGTATCAGCTGGCTTGCCACAGTGTGTTGCATCTGTTGCAGTACCCTGAAGTGTTCGGCCAGTGCCCCCTGAGGCTGGAGAGGGGGGTGTTGCTGTATGGTGCGCCGGGCACCGGCAAGACACTGCTGGCCAGCGCAGTGGTTGGGGAGAGCGGCCTCAACTCCATCACTGTCAAGGTGTCTACTAGTTCCAAGATTGGTCTTAAATGTTATCAGCTTTTTACGAAAAACATGGAGATAGCTCAATAGAACACTGGTCCAGCAGCCACTCGATCTCAGCTGACACCTTCACAAGTTTGGTCATTGACTATACACCTGTACTAGACTGAAAACCTTATGGGCCCTTCTGATAACAAAAGAGGCGGGATTCTCCATGTCAGCTGAGCCGAGCTTGGCGGGTTTTTAAAATCTCATTTTGCTAATAAAACAACTGTCTCGCTTTCCTCGCAACTCGGAAGTTTTAATATACGATTTAACAAAGACTATAAGGCTGTAATAACAAAGGTTGTGTGTAATAAAAATAATATTGTAATAACTTTTAAAAACTTGTAATAAAATTGGTGTCGACGTCACAACCGTCTTTCACTAGCGTCAATCAAGCAAGCTCTACCTGTTCGTCTGCCTATGCGATTCCAGGTAGTTCGCGTAATGTCTACTAGGAGGAAGCACATGCGATAGCCCCTGTTGCCGACCACACTCAATAGATTGTGCTGTTTCTTGGTTAACCGATTTTAGCATTGCATTTACCGTCTACTACAGGTGTATAGTCAATGGTTTGGCCAATAAATCAACCAAATTTTTCAGAAGATAAATAAACATGCATAGTTTTTTGTAGAATCAGAAGGTTTTAAAGAACGTTTTAAGTTTTCAGAATAGGCGACGAAAATGCAAAAAAATACAAATGTACAGACAAGTAAATCATAGTTTTAAGTGTAAATGGTTTTGTTGGGAGCTGCCGATACTTATCACTTTAGCTAAGTTGATGTTCTCCAGTTCATGTCTCAAATGCCTCTTCAAAAGCCATGCAGTTATATATTGTCGTGTGCTCCTTATGTTTTAGCTTTTTCGCTTGATCAAGTAATAAGTTGAGGAACTTTACCCCCGTATAGGAAGGCTTTTCTTCAAAGAGGGTCAGATGATAGCCTGGAGTGGTGAAGTTCTTAGCTTTTTGATTATTATACTTGTGTCCATCTAAACCCTGTCGTAACCTTAATTTTCTAGCATATTAGTTTTTTAAGTAAAAAAAAACGCAATTCAGTTTATCTGCACTTGCATGAAAAGTACAATTTTTCAATCAAACATTTGATATTGAACTATTTGACTGAATGAGCCAAGTCCAAGTGATTCTGTCTCATCCCCCTTAACTGGTCTTAATAACACATCAAACATTGTTGAAGATGAATTAATATCCTTTCTTAACATTAATGGATACAAATAAAGAAAAATCCAATTTGGAACGGCAGTAACTGTACTGCTAATGTTTCAACACTCCGTGACTTTTCCAGGGCCCAGAACTGTTATCGAAATACATAGGAGCAAGTGAGGAGGCTGTGCGGAACGTTTTTGAAAAGTAAGTGAATTATTGTTTTGCCGTATGTGATACAAAGTAATAATATCTGCAGTAGGAAGTTGAGTAGTTTAAAATTTAAATATTAATGACATACTGAAGAATGTTCTTGTTGGGGAATAATGAAACTCCACACTTTGTCAATGTCAATGTATGATCACTGGTAGCGTAGCTTACCAACTTCAACTAGTGTGCGGGTTTCCTCAAGTGACACAAGCTTATGTTGTAAACAACTATCAGTTGTTTTACAAATCTCTCTCTCTCTCTCTCTCTCTCTCTCTCTCTCTCTCTCTCTCTCTCTCTCTCTCTCTCTCTCTCTCTCTCTCTCTCTCTCTCTCTCTCTCTCTCTCTCTCTCTCTCTCTCTCTCTCTCTCTCTCTCTCTCTCTCTCTCTCTCTCTCTCTCTCTCTCTCTCTCTCTCTCTCTCTCTCTCTCTCTCTCTCTCTCTCTCTCTCTCTCTCTCTCTCTTAATATTAACAAACTGGTTTAAAAAAAAATTATAATTAACCTTAAGAATGAATTAGGGAGGCAGTAGACTACAGTCTTAAATGCTTCCCCCCTTTAAAAAAGATTTTGTCTTTTAAAAGTTCTTACTTCACCAAATTAGTCTTACAAAAAGTAATAAATCCTCAAGAATATGTCCTTCCCTTGTACCCTTGACAAATTACTCAACTTTTAGACCTCAAAACCCAAATAAAAAATTAAAAACTAACCTGACAGGGCTTAACCCGAAAAGTTAACCAATGCTGGTACTCTCCAGAGACACAAATCAAGAACCCTATTTAAATGACCGCATGCTACTTAGTGTCAACTGTCAGACACTCAGTGTTTACGTGATCGCTTACAGAACACTTGCCTCAACAGCTACGTTCAAAGATGCATCTAGTTCAGTTATTCTTTTAATAAGAATAGCCCCCCAATACAAATACATGGCGGCAGGAGGTCAAATACATGGCTGTAGCATCCGATCGGCAGTCCTACTCTGCTGGTTAGAACTCGACTCAAAGTTGCTAAAGCCCTCCCACAGAATGTCAATGTTCAGTTACCGGTACCAATCACTTGGGTAACATCTGAGAAAAGGTTCTAATTGGACTCCAGGAGGTAGCTGATACGTGACGTCTTTTACGGTGTAGGGGTTCATAAGAATAACTGTTTATTGAGGCATCAGTTATTAACGAGTTCTGTATTATTTTACCTGTAAATATTTTACATTTGTAATTTAATGAAGAGATATGATTTGATAACTTATATTGTTTTGGTTCCAGGGCTCAGAGTGCTAGACCCTGTATTCTGTTTTTTGATGAGTTCGACAGTCTTGCTCCAAGGTAATGGTAACCTTATGAAACATACTTTCTATAACATTTACTCATTTATAAAATTGTTCCTTTAGCTATTAAATTAACATAAGGCAGCTCTTACAGGCAATTCGTGAGAGGCGAGTTGGTTCTTGATGTGTTTCAGAATACTCTTCCCAAAGTTCTAGATTAAAATCAGACATTTTCCAATTGCATTCAAATTCAAGGTCTTAAATTGGTACCCTTCCATTTGTGTCACCTTATTTTCCCCTTAATCCTTGAATATGCAAAACAGGCCAGAGTGTCAAATTACATTTGGGCTGTTGACAGAATTAAGTTAACCTATTTTTGTCTCGAACGTAGTCCAGGGGCCTTCAACATGAATTTTGATGAATATGTAAGTTCATAAAGGCAGCCTTCCCCTAATATAAAACCCAGTTATTGCTTGGACCTCCTTTACGGCTTCCTTATGAATTTGTAAAAAATACTAAAATATCACACTTTGATCCCTTAAAAACAGCATAAACAAATTTGTTTGATTTTTTCTACGCTAATTTTTTATTTGACATTATATAACAAACTAGTTTCAACCAAAAAAATTAAAATTGATTTATCAACCAAATGCCTTTAAACAGTGTGATTAAACTTGGCGTACCAGTTTCCAGTTGTACAAACTCTGAAAGTCAATCCTCTTTAATCGCTCGGTGATATGTTGACAGGAGGGGCCATGACAGCACGGGGGTGACAGACAGGGTTGTGAACCAGTTGTTGACCCAGATGGACGGGGTGGAGACACTGGAGGGGGTATGGGTGGTGGCAGCGGCCAGTAGACCCGACCTGCTGGACCCAGCGTTGCTCAGACCGGGCAGGATTGGCAACCTGATACACTGCCCCACTCCTGACCAGGTCAGCACGCTAAATCAGAATCAGAATTATGTTTATAGTTATGCCACTGAAAAAGCACTGAAGTGAACTTGGAACGAGACTACAGTCAGATCACTGACCTTCAGCCTGCCATGGAATGTCAGGCAAACATGGAATGCCATGGGCTGCCAATGTTTAAAAAAATAAATAAAAAATTACAAAATTCATTTGATTTACTATCCAGTCGGTTTTTTACGTTAATTAATTCTTAATAATCGTGTTATCATGTAGAATTAGACTTAAATAGCATTCTGAAACTTCTGAATTCTGAACTATTTAAAGTTTTAACCCTTTGCACTCAGGTAGGTTTTTTTTAAATGTTGCTCTGGGGTTGTATGGCCACTCTCGGTAGCCACCGCCATTTCCTGATTAGCTGGAGTTTTTTTCAGCTGTATTATTCCTCATAGAGGTGTGCGGATATCCGAAAAGCCGGTTCGGATCGGATATCCGAATCCGATCCGAGGGTTTTTTAGATATCCGATAAGGTCCAGGATAAATCTGACTTCTTCGGATAGACTGTACATCTAGAGATAAAAAGCCAGAAACAAAACAATAAATACATTTGGACCACTACCAAACGCTTTGACTCAGGCGTTCAAGGTAATGTGACGCAATGCCTGTCGCTTTGCTTTTCGGTTTCGATATGTTGTAATGTGCTAAATGTGTAGAGGGGTAAAGTTTAGCACATTGTGAGGCCTACCTGCAGCGTCGTTTGACCGCATCCCAGTAACCTTAGCCTAGGCCTATCTTAGCCTAGATTTGGTAAACAAACTTTCAACTGTGAGTAGCCTAGGGACTCTCTAAGGTGACGGAATTACATGTTAAGCATGTAACCAGGGATAAATAAACGACAACACTTTTAATAAGACTCACCACTTCGATGAAAATAAACGATTATTTACTCGTTGACCGAACCACAACAATCCAACATAACCTCGCCCCTCATCGACCGTGATTGAGTTTGACAGTTGACAGATGACGAGGTGGGTTCTTCTTTCTCTCTCGGAATTACTTTTGGCTGGTGAAGAAGAAGGTCACCGGATACGCCCTTGATTTTGGAGTTTAACTGACCCTTGGCCGATCAGCTGCGGTGATTCATCGAGGCGGAAGGATTGCTCCTCGTGGAGAAATAGCGTCACTCTCGAAGAGACCGTCCTAGTGATAGCTTGTGCGTTCTTCTGACTACGATTTTTCTCGGTGAGGTTTTGTAAAGTGCGTGACAAGTTTTAAAGTTCGTTCTAACGACTGCTTTTTGGTATAAAGGTACGTCTACGATTCTTACGATTAGTATATCTAGGCTCGATTATTAACTTTTGCCAGTAAAGTGGTAATTTAACATAAGATAGCCTAGCGTCCCGACACGTTGATAGTAACTGGGTAATAAAGATTATTATCCCGGTGTCAACTTTTATCCGTTAACTTCATTTTAGTAGTAAACAAATTAAAATCAGCCTGTGAGGCATTTTTATAACTTTTTATTTCTTTGAGAGTAACCTCGTTTTCCTGCAGTTAGACAGGTGACCACCGGTTGTAACCTGCGAGTCTAATCCAAGTATAGACAGGTGAACACTGGTTGTAACCTGCAAGTCTAACCGGAGCGTAGGGTAACCCTACTCCTGTGAGAAGTATTTCTGGTACTGGGGTTTCTTTGGAATTCTCTGCTAGGCCCGTACTAAGCCCTAGTAGAGCGCCCAGTCCAGCGATAGCGGCAGCGAGTCGATCCCGAGAGGTTACTGTCTAAACTTAAATTAATTTTTATTGATTGCTTGTAAATTTCCTTTTTTTCTAAATTCTAAATTCTTTCCTTTTTTTGTTTAAATTAAATTACCTAATCTCATCTTGAGGAGTTTGAATTTTAAGTAAACCCCCGGGGAGGTTGATTCAAAATTCTAGGCCCCAACCAATTTTTCTGTGGGCAAGGATGAGGCAACTCTGAGTTGACCGGCAACCGAGTTGACATAACTGAGCTCTCTGATTTTATAAATCGTATAACCACTGTTACATTCGAACTTCGCCCCCTGGAAATATCCCAGCAGCCGAGCTGAGCGTTTCCTGGGACTTCGACAGACCGTGACGAATTTCCTGGGATTTCGGATTCGCCTGATGGTCCGAAACATTTTCGACCCCCCAGAAAGTTCATCACAAAATGGCGCCCGTACAGATGGACTAGTGAATGTGTAACAGTGGTGCGTAACTTGTCAGAGAGAGCTCAGTGAGGAGTATCATAACTAATTTTAATATTGGTGAAGTTGTATACTTGTATTTTCAGCGATATTTGTAACTGGTCTAGTACTGGTGAGCCAATAAGACGCTTTTATCAAGGTAAATTTGGTTTTTAGCACTGATTGCTATTAGATAAGTTATCTTGATTTTGTTTTGGGTCATTGGTTTTATTTTCAGTGCGAGTTTGTTTTAGTATTTTCTCGTTGTTGTTTTTGTCTAGCGTCCCCCTCTGATTGAACGTACAAGTAAGAGCGGCAATGACCAAGAACCCTCCTGTAACGGTGGCGGTTTCGCAACACGTGTTGACGACGACGTCATCAGGAGCAGCCAATACAGCTCCCTCGCCTAGTGTGACATGCTCGAGCGCGTCCACAACCACGACGACGACCGTGGTGTTCACAACTGCTATGACTTCGTCAGCGGTGACCACTCCTAGGTCCCCAGTGGAGGATCCTCGAGTCGGTTGGATTCATGAGCTTCAAAAGCACCAGCTGATCGCGGAGATGGCACACCATGGCCTACCGACCGAAGGGAACGTAGCGGACTTGCGCAAACGATTTTGCGATTTCTGGAAAACCGTGCCTGTGCCTGTTACGGGGGAGATGTTTAGCGGCCCACCAGTTGTAACCTCTCAAAGTGAGGTGGCGTCTCGAGCTCAACCCCTCGCTTTTCTGGATACGAGCCATACCACCTCCTCTGCAGGCCAATTATTGGGTGCTGTGACTTCTGGCGGATATTCTCATCGTCCGCTCTCTTCCTGGGCTATAGGCCAACCACAATATCAACCGATGACCTCATTGGGTTTTGGTGACACGCATCAGCGCACGACTACTTCGCAACCGCCCAGGATTGTGATCAACCGGCCAACATCCGGTGCCTGGCCGCACTCTATCTCGGCCTACCCGCCGGATTCCGCTTGCCAATCCGTCAGCGCGACGTACCACGTGCCGGACGGCTCTCGCAGACCGACCGATGGAAATTATTTCCGGCCAACGACCATCGGAGTGCCCTTGACTGCGGGTTTCGACTTGTCCCAGTACACCACTCAAGGGACATTTGTGGCTCAACCAGCACCACGGCCGACTGATTTCCTAGCAGTTAACCCCTATGCGGGTGAGTCAGACAGGATCCGGGGTATATTGGGCATATCTCCGAATGCGGATTCAGAGTATGTTCAACGAACTCTGGCTTCGCTGGTGCAGACCTTGGCGAGGTTGGACGATAACCAGCGCCGCCCTCAACCTGAGCCTGTCTACAAGCCTAGCTCGTACGAAGGCGATGGGCGAGCAACCGACCGGCGTGCCCCGGAGGTAACCCCCCACCATGTGTCCTGGCCCCAGGTGCCTGGCACGTACGGAGGTGTCAACTCCTCGGACCTGTCTCGGCGTGCAGAACAAGAGGAGGATCGGAGTAGGACCGTTGTTAAAACGTCCTCCACTCTTTGTGACTTAGTCCGGAAGTGGAATTTACGGTTTGATGGCCGACGCGATGCCGTCTCCTTCCTCGAGCGATTGGAGGAACTTCTCGAAGCATATTCGTTGTCGCCTGAAGAAGTTCTCAAGGCTATGCCAGAGCTCCTTCATGGTCAGGCCCTACTCTGGTACCGCAATAACAGAGATATATGGACCAATTTTTCGGAGTTTCGTCGGATGTTCGAGTCTCAGTTCTTCCCGCCAGGCTATCGTCGCAACCTGGACGAAGAAATCCGTAAGCGAACTCAGGGTGACACAGAGCCGTTCCGCGACTTTGTTATTGCGCTGGCAACCCTGATCCGGAGAAGTGGCGAATATAGTAACCAGCAGAAACTTAATCTGGTGTACGCCAACATGAGACCGGAGTACAAATTCATGATCCGGAGACAGGACTTCTTTTCGCTGCCTGAACTCATCGAGCGAGCCGAGGAGTTCGAAGAGTTGGTGCGTGAACGGAAAACTTTTCGCCCTCCCCCTCCTGCATCTCAAGCGTTAGTACCTGAGACAGCGTATGTCGCCAGGAGGCGCAACGACCGCTCAATGGACATTGCAGTGCTGGACAGTTTGTTGCCGGAGACTGTGCAACCGCAACCAAGGCCGGTCCCTCAACCGATCCAAACCAACCACTCTAGGCTGAAACTGAACGAGCGAGGCCATGACAAACGAGTCACTTTTGATCGTTGGGCCAATCAACCGCAGAGGCAGGACCGATTTCCCAGTCCTCGCAATCCAGCACGGCGCTCTGCTTCACCTGAAGCCCGGTCTTCTCGGGCCAAGATGATATGCTGGAACTGCAATGCGGAGGGACACCTTTATCGCCATTGCCGGCTCCCGAAGGTGATGAGGTGTTTCAATTGCAAACGGGAAGGTGTAGCAACCACTCGTTGTGACTGCCGTTCGGGAAACGCCAACCGGACTCAGGTGTCCGGAGGTCACCTGAGCCCCCAGCGTCCCAGTGCCGCACAACCTCCAAAGAGTGGTCGGAGTGGCTCCGACGCGTGAGCACCTTCGTCAGTGGAGCTAGCGAGGAGTCTGACCTGCCCGACATTCGACCCTTCATCGACGTCAGACTACTCGACCGAAATTTCAGAGCCTTGTTGGACACGGGGGCCGTAGTAAACCTCATTGGGGACGAGGTGGCGCGATACCTAGTAGAGTGTGGTGTTAAATCCGAGGAGTCGAACGCGGAACTTAGGATGGTCGATGGCACTCGCTGCCGAATTCGAGGGAAGTACCACCTGCCCGCTTCAATCCTGGGTGAACCCCTTACTCTGGGAGTTTACTTTGTTCCCGGACTTACGACGGACGTTGTTTTAGGTATGAAGTGTGTTCACGACTTGAACCTCATACAATTAAACGTCGCTGACGCTGCAGAGACCGAGATGTCGGGACCTTTCTCGTGTGCTTCTGGCACTCTGAGGCCCCTGACCGACGAGGACGTTCGGATGACCCCTCCGCAGGTGGCACCGGTCCCCGTTGCGCAACCTCAACCTCAACAGGCCAGAGCAGTGGACACACAACCGCCAAGAAGGGTGGTGAATGCTCAACCACCGAACAGGGTGGTGCTCATCCGAAACCCTCCTAGGACTGTGGATGCACAACCGCCGGCTAGGAGTCGGGATGCTTCCGCTGCAGCGAGGGCTGTGGACCGTCAACCGCTGCCTAGGGCGGTGAGGCAGCAACAGCCACAACGACCTGCAGATCGACCCGACGGAGTTGTTGACCACCGACGTCGACGGGGCTACAATGGGCGGGGCCGCTACCAGCGCCCTGGACAGCCGCAACCGCGGCGAGACGTTCAACCGGATCGCCGACGAGGCCGTCAGCCTGTGCGAGACGAGAGGCGACGGGACCAGCGACCTGTGCGCGAGGACCGACGACGAGACTGGCGACCAGCACCGGAGGACCGACCCCGAGATCGACGACCGGCATTTGAGGGCCAACGGCGAGACCAGCGTCCAGCGCAGGGAGACCGACGACGGGACCAACGACCGGCACGGGAGGAGCGATCACGAGGCCCGCGGCCGAGACGGGACGAGCGACAGCCGAACGACCACGCCGACCGTCGTAGATCTCCCGACCGCCGACGACTCCCCGAGGGCTACGTGCCAGTGCGCGTCGTCCGTCAGGAGGTGGTGCGACCGGCAGCCGAGCCACGGGAGGAGGCTGTTCCGGTAGAAGTGGCTCAACCCGTTGCCGAGAGACGAGTGGAGGTGAATGAGGGAGCTGCCCGTCAACCTCTCGAAGACCTCGTCCACGTCCGGGTGGAAGTGCCTAACCAACCGGGGCCAGATAGGCAGCTGCAAGACGAACCGGATCGGAACGTTACGGCCTACATCCCTGGTGAGCTGCTCGCCATCCCAGACAGCATGGTGTGGAGGATTGCGGCCACCTACGACCGGATGACGACGGAGCAGCGGAAGAACAAACGGTGGCGGATCTTCGTTGGTGGCAACGATTTCATTAGAGTGCGGCCCAATCAGATATTGCGACTCCTTGAACTCCGCCGCCAGCAATGGCAGCGCCACCAGCAGTCACGACGCAACCGTCCGCGCCGCCAACAGCGATAAACTGCCAAGCAGTTGATCCCGAGTTAGACCGCTTTCAGTAAACTGCCCCGTCTGCAGTTGAAGCGACGACAGTTTTGCTTTCAGCACTATTTTTTGTAAACTGCCTGTTTGCAGTTGAAGCGACACCCGATTTTTCTTTGATACCGCATTTTGCAAACTGCCTTTCTGCAGTTGAGGCGGTCGACAGATGTTTTTATTTTTGTTTTTCCCCGAGGAAGAGACTCTTTTTATTTTTTTTTTTCGCTCCGAAGTGCGAAAGGGGTGTAATGTGCTAAATGTGTAGAGGGGTAAAGTTTAGCACATTGTGAGGCCTACCTGCAGCGTCGTTTGACCGCATCCCAGTAACCTTAGCCTAGGCCTATCTTAGCCTAGATTTGGTAAACAAACTTTCAACTGTGAGTAGCCTAGGGACTCTCTAAGGTGACGGAATTACATGTTAAGCATGTAACCAGGGATAAATAAACGACAA
Organism: Allygus modestus; assembly: GCA_963675035.1. Classification (NCBI taxonomy): domain Eukaryota; kingdom Metazoa; phylum Arthropoda; class Insecta; order Hemiptera; family Cicadellidae; genus Allygus; species Allygus modestus. Next base: position 74,172,572 of record OY776112.1, on the reverse strand, counting down.
CACTTTTAATAAGACTCACCACTTCGATGAAAATAAACGATTATTTACTCGTTGACCGAACCACAACAATCCAACATAACCTCGCCCCTCATCGACCGTGATTGAGTTTGACAGTTGACAGATGACGAGGTGGGTTCTTCTTTCTCTCTCGGAATTACTTTTGGCTGGTGAAGAAGAAGGTCACCGGATACGCCCTTGATTTTGGAGTTTAACTGACCCTTGGCCGATCAGCTGCGGTGATTCATCGAGGCGGAAGGATTGCTCCTCGTGGAGAAATAGCGTCACTCTCGAAGAGACCGTCCTAGTGATAGCTTGTGCGTTCTTCTGACTACGATTTTTCTCGGTGAGGTTTTGTAAAGTGCGTGACAAGTTTTAAAGTTCGTTCTAACGACTGCTTTTTGGTATAAAGGTACGTCTACGATTCTTACGATTAGTATATCTAGGCTCGATTATTAACTTTTGCCAGTAAAGTGGTAATTTAACATAAGATAGCCTAGCGTCCCGACACGTTGATAGTAACTGGGTAATAAAGATTATTATCCCGGTGTCAACTTTTATCCGTTAACTTCATTTTAGTAGTAAACAAATTAAAATCAGCCTGTGAGGCATTTTTATAACTTTTTATTTCTTTGAGAGTAACCTCGTTTTCCTGCAGTTAGACAGGTGACCACCGGTTGTAACCTGCGAGTCTAATCCAAGTATAGACAGGTGAACACTGGTTGTAACCTGCAAGTCTAACCGGAGCGTAGGGTAACCCTACTCCTGTGAGAAGTATTTCTGGTACTGGGGTTTCTTTGGAATTCTCTGCTAGGCCCGTACTAAGCCCTAGTAGAGCGCCCAGTCCAGCGATAGCGGCAGCGAGTCGATCCCGAGAGGTTACTGTCTAAACTTAAATTAATTTTTATTGATTGCTTGTAAATTTCCTTTTTTTCTAAATTCTAAATTCTTTCCTTTTTTTGTTTAAATTAAATTACCTAATCTCATCTTGAGGAGTTTGAATTTTAAGTAAACCCCCGGGGAGGTTGATTCAAAATTCTAGGCCCCAACCAATTTTTCTGTGGGCAAGGATGAGGCAACTCTGAGTTGACCGGCAACCGAGTTGACATAACTGAGCTCTCTGATTTTATAAATCGTATAACCACTGTTACATTCGAACTTCGCCCCCTGGAAATATCCCAGCAGCCGAGCTGAGCGTTTCCTGGGACTTCGACAGACCGTGACGAATTTCCTGGGATTTCGGATTCGCCTGATGGTCCGAAACATTTTCGACCCCCCAGAAAGTTCATCACAATGTATCAATGCATCGGTACGATATTTGTGTAGATTCGTGATGTATCGTATCGCGATACACGGCCGGATCATACATCAGTGTAGCAAACAACAAATGAATACAGTCCATAAAGAGTAATGCGCGATAGAGAACGTTTCCGATGTACAATCTCAAATTTAAACAATATTGCAACATTGCAACTCGTTGTGAATTCAAGATTCACGGTATAGACACCGACAACGAGACAACAGTAGTGTATTACTGGCGAATAAGTCGATAATTTACAGTCCATAGTCAATATCCGATAGCATATCAACATCTCACGATTCAATGAGAAAGCTCCCATAGAGTAAGACGTAGTTCTAAAGTTGCATTATGTAAACAGAAATGTTAGTGTAGGAATTTTATAATTGCTGCTACTGATATTTTTATTCCATCCAATACCTTTAAAACACTGAGTAAAATATTGCTGACTTGCGCAAAACGAGTTGATCTCTATGAGGAAGTTTTCCAATATGATCAACGAGCTTAATCCATCTAGAGCTCTCATACTCCAAGAAAAGACTTCACTTGTTTACCCCCTGACGAGAACTCTTTGCTCGTTGTGTATTACGACGACACAATTGACGCAAAGTAGCGACGACGTATTCACGAAGGCATCGCTTAGTTATCTATTCAATCAATCAATCAATCAAAATAACTTTATTCCAAAAATGCACATAATAGTACAGAATGGCGTCAACAATATACAGTAATACAGTACCTATAAACAACTACCCAACTAACCAAAACATAATTTTTACCTCACAACTAACTTACAAACTCATTCCATTTGATCATTGTTCTAAAGATAAGTAAAAAATTCTTCTGTCTTATACAGTGGTCTATTGATAAGAAATGTTTTCAGATGTTTTTTAAATAAATTAAAGCCAGCAATATTTTTAATACCTGAGGGTAATTTGTTAAAAAATTGAACTCCATTATAAGAGGGTATTTTCTTGTACATTGACAAATTATGCCTATTGTAAGCCAGCTGATTACCTTTCCTGGTTGAATAGTTATGAAAAGAATTCAATGTTGGCATTGTTCCTAATTTTGATTTAACATGATTCCTATTATTTATTTACACAGGTTTTATCGTTCAGTTATTATGATTTTGTTCAATTAATTTCTTTATAATGGAACCGAAAAATAATAGTATTATATGGAAATTCTTTAAAAATAACGAAGCCGATAGTGAAGTTGTTGAATGTCTGTAATGCAAGATTTAAGGTTTTGTTGTCTGTTTACATTCCGGTGAAAAACGAAACAAAGCTTCTTTTCTTTAGTAAACAAAATAAATTCAAACTAGTTGGTAAATTTATAAAAAAAGGAAACTCTTTGGTCATGGATGCTTTTGGTTAACTCGTATAGAGAGGGCCTACTGAGTCATTGTTTCATTACTTAAGTCGTGCTAGGCTTAACCTAAAAGTGATGTCCGATGGTATATCAACATCACTATAACCGTGCTAGGCTTAACGGTTGTGATGTCTGCTACTAACTTCAGTGATTCCGATTTTTTAGTGATAAGGATGTCATCATATTAAAATGTTTCCTTGTTGTTTCTCTTGTCGCATCATATGTATATGTTTGCTTTTCTACTACAGCCAAATAGGCTAAGGAGTTATATCATAATGACAAGGATGATAGTCATGGTGACAATAAATTATTTAAGTAGAGTAGCCTAATCTAGGCCTACTTTTATTAAATTATATAACTTTACCAAAATTATTATTGTTTAACTAGTATTTTTTTGTTACCACTAAAGAAAGTACTTATTTTGTTATTTGACCTTTATTACCAAGTTTTACAATCACAGTTTGGAAGTGTGGTACTTATTGCCAAAAACATGATTAAATTTGGTTTGATCATAAACTTTTGATTCTTTTACCATCCAGTCTCCAAAATAAATAGAATATAATGTAATGTTATTTGTTTATAACTAGTTCAATTATTTATATTAGCCTACAAGTTTATTTGTTATAAGATTATTTAAATTAGAGTAAGAACAATGGCTATTCAAATACAACATCATAGACAGTGGGACAAATGTAATGTTGCCAAATTACAAAGGTTTTGTTTATGCTCATCCAGTAAACGTATTTCTTGTATTTTTCACTGCAGAGAAGATAGTATTCTTGAATATGTACACAGGTTGGTATATTGCTCCTTAACCCTAGGAGTGCTGATCCGCCGGTTTCCGGCGGATTTTTGTGTCGCCTACTGTGCTGACCGCCAGTTTCCGGCGGATTTTGACCGAAAATTTTGCAACGTAAATAAACCTCTATTAATCAACTCAAAAGTGAATAATATATATATCATGCGAAAGATAATATTCTGAACTTTCATTTTATTACATAAACAAACCCTGTAGCAGGTATATAACAATGTCACCGCGATTAGAAATCAAATGAATTTTAGGCGCGACACGATACTTGCAGCCGACACTTGGGAAATGTCAAAACATGACTTTTTTGAAATTACCCACCTCGGGTAATTTTCGTCGCACGATGTTGCGGGTAGTACCAATGCACAGCCAAGGAGTTATATTTCATTTTGGTATGGAGTTTTAGATCGATATATTGATTTGACAGATAATATGATTTTATAAACACAGATGATTTTTGTTCTTCTGTAAAATGCTGAACCGCCGTAAACCGGCGGATTGCAAAATCGAATATATATCCAGTGTAATGTTATATTTGCATGACATATAATATCTTATTTGAAAGAAGAAAGAATGGCGAATAATTTGGTGTTGCGCGATGGCAGCACTGAATGTAGCCGCACTCGATAGAGTAAACGTTCCATTGTGTTATATTTGTTCTGTCAACAGCTTGTATCAGCCATTTTGAGTTTCGTTTTATGTGCGTTGTGATATTTCTATCCATGAGTTATTACTAAATAATTTAGTATTTCGGAGTTTTAGTGTTAGTGAAGTGTTTGTGTGTATATAACAGAAATCTTTATGCATTATATTATGCATAAATATTACTGAAGTTTGACAAATAGTGTTTATAAAGTGTTGTGTTTACTCCTACATAGGCCTAGTGAAATTTGCCAAATCCGCGACTGTTTAGTGCTACATAACACATATAAAAACAATAATTTACCCTAAGTGTTATACATTTTTATGTAGGTAATTGAATGTACTACAGCATGGTTATATTGGTTTGGGGGTAAAATATTTGGTAAAAAATTTATATACTAAAAACTGTGAAATTTTTTTTTCCAAATACGCAAAAATTCCAAAACATTTTATTTACATGTATTTATAAGTGACAATAATTTTTTACCATAAACCTATGACTTTTTTGGATTCCTTACTTCATTAGCTATACAAATATATATATATATCATTATTAGTATACATATATATTACATTACTTATTTACATCACAAACTAACACTCTACAGTTTACGCATTTTTCGGGTTTCCGTTTATTATTACATTATGCCCCAAAAAACTTATAAAAAAAATTCTTTCCCCAACATGTTATATATTTCTATGTAGGGAATTAGATTGTCTACAAAATGTATATAATGAATTTTCCATAAAAAATCTGTGGAAAAAATTTTACCCTGGCTGCTTTTGAAATTTCAAAAAAAAATATCAAAATTTTCTTATTCTTTTCACTTTACCGGAAAAAAAATGTCTAGATCTTTATTATTTTAATATCTCTAGAATCTCCTGTTCTTTCTGAACAAAATGAATATAAAGTTAACTTGTTTACTCTAACGGTTGAATTTATATGGATTTTTAAAAAAAGGTCTGCAAAATCGCCAAAATTAGCTCGCCACACTACGCGTTAACATGGCGCCACTCCTAGGGTTAATTACTCAGAAAGATACAGTTGTAAAAATAATAACCACTTGTTATGTATCTATTGAATAAAATTGCCTAGCTAAAATATTGAAAATAGCTGAAAGTTGCGACTTGAAAGTATGGTAATTTTTAGAGATCAATGTAATGTGCGGTACTGGCAAAGTAAAGATCCGAATCCAAAAATTATCTGATCCGAAACCTTTACTATCCGATCCGAACTTAAGCTATCCGAACCGAAACCGATCCGAACTAAAAATTCACTATTCGCACACCTCTAATTCCTCACAGCTCATTTCGACACTTTCAGTGGCCAGTATGAAATCACACGAATGCTCCCGTGTCCACTTTGAGTGGCCTACGGTAACATATGATTTTAAATTTATTTTAGGGTGAGTGCACCAGTGAATGACCGTTTAAGGTTGAGTTTCCACTTGAATCTTACATGGTAAAACAGGCATTTACGCTACAGTGTAAGGAATAGTTTAAACGTCTTGCCCGTATTCTCCTGTACTTCATAATGGTAAAACTTAATGTATTATCTTAAAACAGAGTATTGAAAAATACAATTTATCGTACATAAATCATTGCACCAGTGAATGACCGCCTATTTACCAGTTAATGACCGGTGTTTCCCCAGTGAATGACCGGTCATTCATTGGTATCAGAATACCGACTATTTAGAATGAATAGAACGAATAGAATGAATATCGAAAATTGTTTAAAGTGCCACCATTTCAGAACTGAAAGTTATACAAAAATGAAACTCAAACTACTACTAACTTAACTACTTAAATGTTAATCTTAACCTACAAAATGTTATTATTTATCTATCATCGTTTTTGAGATATTGAGATTTTTATAAAATAAAATGCTTACAGACCGACAGACAGAAAACACATGTTACATTGCATTTTTAAATTGTATTAAACCCCCCCCTCCTCCCCGCCAAATAACCTGTAAAGATTCTCACAGAGTCGAAGCTGGACACCCTGTATATTAACAACACTAACCATTTCCGGATCGTTAAAATATAGATTCTAGTGAATGACCACTGTTCATCTAGTAAATTTCCGTAAACATTAAGCCCCAAACTCAAATTTCAAATTTTGGTTTATTGTATCCACATGATTTCTGATGTTTATTTAGTGTTTCCTAGCACTTAATCTGTCAGAAAACATTGTTTCCAAAACTTTTGGAGAAAATTTATTAAAATCTAGTGAATGACCGAAATGGTCATTCACTGGTTATACCAATAGTTGTGATCCAGTAAATGACCGACAGTATAATTAATTGTTGGTTAGGATTTTGGTATTAAAATGAGTACAGAATTGTACCTTAACATGTTTACTGTTAATTACATTTAATATATTGCATTTTCAATCAATAATCAAAGAACAATGAAAAATACAGCTAACCTTGTTTGTATGATACGCTATAGTGGGGAAGCTTGAAGATGAACTGGGTGGATCACTTAATTTTGTTTGTGTTACAAACAGATGTTTGACACTTTCTTTTTGAACCAGTGACAGGGAGGATTCAAATCAGACTCCAAAGTTACTTTTAAGACCGTTTGTGATAGACTAGGCAAAAGGTAAAGCTTAATATGATGTTTTTTATACGTAACGGTCATTCACTGGAGGGTGGTCATTCACTGGTGCACTCACCCTACCTTGTCTGAATGCTGCTGAAGCCAAGTGGTAATGTAATTTCATGTAATGTCATGTTATGTCCCAGCATGTAATGATATACTGTGATTATGTTTTTCGCTACTGTCAAAGCCTAACAAATAACCTCTTTCGTTGTGGTTTTCCCACATGGTGATTCTTTGTTTTAATAAATGTTAACTATACGATTATTAGTGTTATAATTTAAAATGGATAAAAACTTACGTTCTGATGAAATCCGAGATGTGCTCGAAGATGGTTTAACTGATTGATTTTAAAGGCAGTTCATAACATAAGAGTGATATTAACTCAAAAACTGCATATTTTGTTTTAAAAGTACGGTAACTAAAAATTAGTTAAACATGCATTGTTTGACAATAAACAGAACTTTTTCAAATAAAACTTAAGGATACAAAGAGTTTAAATAACCAACCAATATACCTTAAAACATCACATTTCAGGCTATGATCAAGAAAATAATTACAAGGTAGTGTGAGCAGAAGGTCGAAATGGTTGCCAGGCTGACAAAGAAAATGGCGCTGCCACTCAGAGTGGCTATACGCCTATGACCTGAGAGGACTATGTATGCGGGAATAAATTCAAGCTCATATGGAGTGGCCTTTTGAGTGGAAAGGGTTAATAATAAATCAAAACCACTGACAAGAGACTAGATACAGTAAACCAGTTTGCGCTACGCCACCGCTCAGCCGATTGTGAAAACTCACCCCTCTGACACTACCAAATTCTTTTCTGTGATAAAAACTATTTCAAGTAATCACAAGTGACATTAATTTGCTGGCAGGTGGAGAGGGTGGAAATCTTGGAGACCCTGAGTGCAAAGCTGCGACTGACAGACGACGTAGACCTGCCTGACATCGCATCTCGAACTGACGGCTACACGGGGGCTGACTTGCAAGCCGTGCTCTTCACTGCCCAGATGATAGCATATGACGCTCTGCATCAAGGTGATTTAACAGTTAGAATGTCGTTGTTTGTCTTGGAACACATATATGTTATTACAAGAATTTCTTGATTTTGGTTCTGTGATGTTTTACCTCTAAAAATATAATTTGCATACATGTGTGAGTGTGGTATCAATCAAAAACTCTTACTCTCTAGATGTGCCTTGAGAGGGGTTTGAAAGTCATAAACCTTCAGGGCTTTCCCCATGGACTTAAAAAGTTCTGATATTAATCTTTTGGCGTTATTTAGTTAGTCTGCTAAGTATAAAATAAAATAGTTGAATTATATGGTTCTATGGCTGTGAGATTCCCATGTGGAGAATCAAGAATCAAGAAGCCTTTGTTGTCATAAACTATATTGACATGTCGTGGACAACTTTTAAAATTAGCGGGAGAACGTGACATCAGCTAGTAAATAATAGAATAAATATCATATGGATTTTACAGGAGGGAAATCCCTTATACAGAGACAGTTCACCTCAGAGACCTATCCATTTTTAAGTTTTTTTGTATATGGGTGGACATACAGCTTAGTTGGTTGCTGCATATCACACAGCTAATAGTCATTGGTGATAGGTGGGTGCTGAATCAAGGACCTCGCGGACCGAAGTCACACGCTCTAACAATTATACCATTACACCGGACTGTAGTACTTTAACACAACATACATTGTGCAATTGACATTGTCTTTGATTATTACCATTGGCTTGGATTGTCAATCGCCATTATGAAAATTGTGGCCACAATTTTTCTAACCATCTAGCATAATTTATTAGTATTACCATAGCGAGTGATGCTCATAATAGCAGAAGAGCTCCATTAAATTTTTCTGAGAATTTAGGAAAATTTATTTACAGTGTTCAACTTTTCAGTAAGGTGTACTTACAATGTAAAAGTTACTTTGACGGTTTGGCAATTACAGAGTGTCTACTGATACTTGAAATACTGGAATTATATTGGATTTTTTATTGTATTCTGGAGATTCAGGAATAATACAGGAATTTTATTAAAATCAGATTGATTACCGATACCAATAAAATTAAGGTTTGACAGTTAATTCTGAGCTCCAAGCGTGAATATAAGCGTAATTTTTTTATTTTTTAAATCTAAAATAAACAGCATAAATTTTCTTCAATAAAATGTTGTGTAAATTTTATTTTTGGAGAAATACTTTAATCATATTGTCAATAAACAATGACTTAATTGTCTTCTTTTGAGCCATAATAAAATATTAATGACATCAATTTTTAGCGAATTTCCCCTATAGGGAAGAAGCTATTACCGTAGGTCTCATGGTAAGACTTAAGCCCGAGACCATGATAACTTTTCATTTTGAGGTCCCCAGATGCCAAAAACACCATTCGTTCAAATTTTTATATATGTATATATATATATATATATTTATATATATATATATATATATTTATATATATATATATATATATATGTGTGTCCGTAAGCACGATAACTCTCGTAAAAAAGGTCCGATCTTAATGAAATTTGGTACAAATGTGTAAAGTACCATTTATTTGAACAAGTTCGAAAACCAGGTGAATCGCACCATCCGAAGAGGGTTTTTTGGGGGGTTTTGTACCCCAAAAATGTGTTTTTTGGGGTTTTCACATGTAATTTTAATTTAAATCAAATTTTAATTTATACCATTGAATTTAGCTTAAAAAAACAAACAATTTGGTATTTTGATCATTGCTCTACGTCAATTGGTTACCGAGATATTGAAAGTGCTAAACACAGTACGTTGTCTAATGTTATTCTTATGGAGAAAAAGAAAAATTGTATATCTCGCTTATTTATGAACATAAACTGGCAAAATTTGGTATATGGCTTGATCTGGTTATGGTTTATTGTTGTTTGCACAAAAAAAACAATTTTTCGCCTATGGTTCCTGTAGCAGCAAACCTAGGTACTTGGTCCCCATGTTATTCTTATGGAAAATACTTAAAATGTTATATATCGCTTATTTATGAATGTATATGGATGAAACTTGGTATGTGACTTCACTAAGATGAGTTCTATTGATATTTGCATAAAAACCCATTATTTTGCGTGCCTTGTTGCAGCAAACCTGCGTACTCCACCCCAATGTTATTCTTGTGGAGAATAATTAATATTTTAAATATCGCTTGTTTGTGAATACATTTCTTATGAATCCTGTTAAGTGTTATGTTATATATTCATTGGAAATTCGCTGAGTATGCAGGTTTGCTGCGACGGGTGTATTATTCCCCTCCTATTTAAATGCAATACTAAAATAGGTTTATACCTTGAAGTCAACAGTTCAAATTTTTGTGAATCAATCTACTACATGTTTCACTTGTAAATACGGCATTTTCAAGTGGTATACAAAAAAACACATCCATCCAAATAGGATATTTTGAAAGTTAAAATTGGAACAGTCAAAAACACATTTACGAATAGGGTAAATGTTTTTATGACTGTGTATGTGAGTGTTTTTTTGTATTCCAATTTAAAATGCCATATTTACAGCAAAACATGTAGTAGATTGATTCTCAAAAATTTGAACTGTTGACAACAAGGTATGTATCCCTACTTTAGTCTAATACACACAGTTACAATTAATTTTAATTAAATGTAATGTTGCATAATACTGGAATTTTGTAAAAAAATTTACTGGAAATATACTGGAATTCCAAAATCAAATGTCAGTAGACACTCTGTTATTAAGATTTGTATAAAGTACTCTGTACTACCCAATTGTACAACTGATGATAATTATGACTTTACTTACTTTGCTGTAAAATGACATTGTCAATAAGTGTCTATGGCACATAAAGACACTTATTTTTCATTATTATTTATTTGATCTATAATTTTTATAATTTCAGACTCTGATGATGAATCACAAACGTCATCCCCTTCACCTGATGACGTAAGTAATTTTGATATTCAGTTAAGAAGTCTCGTTTGAATAAAATGTTGACACTACATGTTGAAATTTCTTAAACCAGTTTTTTGTTTGAACTATTCAAAAAGTATTATTGACATATCTTGCTTTGTTTATGTTTGTAGCCATTATGTATTTTTACTTAATAAATTATTTATTCTTAGAAGCTACATATTTTAAAAGACTTGTAGATAACATTCTGAGGGCACATACAAAACCAGGAAAGTAGTGGTGTAATGGTTTAACCCATTGGCGTTTACATCTAATTTTGTAAACTTATGAATTGGACTAGAAATTTGTGTTTTTAAATGGATTAATGGTTTATTTTCATTAAAATACTGTTTTCATTCAGTTTTTAGAGTCGCATTGGCACACACACAGTAGACATAAGTAAACAGTAGTAAAATCAGTGTTGACCATGTGCAACTCACAAAGAATTAACCGATCCCGTCAACTTCCAAGCAAGCCTGCCACCATTTGTTTTACTTGGGCCCTCCCACCAACATTGCCACAGACAAGTTAACTCATTGAGAGTTGCACGAATGGTCAGTTTTGGCCGTGTGCAGGAATCGAACCCACGAACATCGTATCCACACCTGGCCAAGGTGTTTCCACGATGTAGCCAACTCAGCTAACATGACCAAGGGCCTAGCGGCGATATTAAGGTTTTTCAGTCAGTCCGCGCCCCTAGCGGATAGAACCGTAGTTGCCCGCGATCATTAGTTACATATTTGGCTACTAGAGTGCAGCACCAATCATATCCCGTTATAGGCTATTGCGAATAGAATCAAATTACTACCTTAATGGGTTAAAAGGTCAAACTATTCTCGATCCCATGTTTTTCATGCATAGGGGTGTGCGAGTACTCGAAACTTGAGTTTTCGGCCGAGTATTTTAATACTCGAACTCGACTCGAAGTTTTGAAAAATACTCGAAAGTTTGAGCGAGTATTTCCTGACGATTGATAACGATTGCTACCGGCAAAAACGCATAGTAACGGCCTCAAAAGGCGATCGCATCATGTAAAATCAGCCAAAAATGACGATCGCCAACTATTGCGACCGGCCAAAACGCGTAGTAACAGCCGCAAAAGGCGATCGCGTCGCGTAAAATGGGCGGAAAATGACTAATGGACCACGTAATTTCAGCCATAAATGACGATGGAAAAACATAATGTCGGTAAAAGTGGCGACCGGGCCACTTAATATCAGCCGTAACTAAGGATTTTGTTATCTAATATTGATTATAGGAGATGTATGGACCAGGTGATATTGGCCAAATGACAACTGGACCATGTTTTATCAACTCGAAATGAATGTCAAACCGCGTTTTGTTTTTCACTATGTGATCCAGTTTGATTGTACTGGCTAAAAATTGGTATTGCTACTCATGTATTACTTAAAACAATGTTAAGATTATCAAATCTTGGGTGGTATTCAAATCCCATTACTCTATTTTAAACTACCAACTGATTGCAAATACTGGCAACTCGAAAATAATTGGCACTACTCGACTCGACTCGATTAAAAAATTCACTACTCGCACACCCCTAATCATGCAGTACGCCTATAAGCCATGCATTTCAAACTCCGGTTTGAAAGATACTAGCTGTCCTGAAAACGTTAGACCTTACTTATTATAAAGTACAGAAAATATTTAAATCTACATTGGCACCTTCCTGTGGGTCGCAAGGACAAATGACCCAACCCGCATGACGACAAGGATGATGAACACAGCTTCTTAGTTGGTATCATGGCTAACTCCCATTAGACCTGTACTGCACAGTGAATGTGGTATAGGGCATACAGTCATTAGCATTATTTTTAATACTAAGATATTCATTTATATATTGGTTTCCAAAATTGATGATATTTTTATTAGAAAATGCTAAATTCAGTTCAGTCTTTGTAACTGTTATAATAGTGTTTATGAAACTAAATTTTACATCTTTTGTGTGCCTTAGAAATCTAATCAGTGGTTTTAGTGAATTTCCCCTATAGAGAAGAAGCTATTACCGTAGGTCTCATGGTAAGACTTAAGCCCGAGACCATGATATGATAACTTTTTGTTTTGAGGTCCCCAGATGACAAAAATACTATTCGTTCAAATTTATGTATACAGTATGTATTTGTATATATATATATATATATATATATACGTGTGTATGTGTGTGTCCGTGTATGCGATAACTTGAGTATAAAACTTCCGATCTCGATGAAATTTGGCTCAAATGTCTAAACTGACATCCATGACTTTAGGTTCGAAAACCAGAAAAATTGGACTGTGGGAAAGGGGGTTTATGGGGTTTTAAATTTTCCAAAAATCAGTTTTTGCATTTTTCACGCTAAAATTTTTAAAACACTTAATTTTGGTCTTAACCAGGTTTAACCATGTAGAGCTTAGAAAAAACAAATTGAGGTTGCGGAGAAAATCCAAAATAACCTGCTCATAAACTCTCCCTTGTTAATCTTAGGAGAAAAAGGTTTTTGGCTTTTCCTCAGTTAATTTTAATGTAAACTTCACATTTGCTTTTACCAATCAGGTCAGCTCCACAAAACAATCATTTAGGTGTTTAAATTGTGATTCTACGTCCAACCGTTGCAGATATATTCAAAGTGCTAAACACAGTACGTTGTCCAATGTTATCCTTATGGAGAATAAATCAATTTTTATATCTCAATTATTTATGAATGTATATTGATGTAACTTGGTGTTTGGCTTCACGTAGTGTTGGTATATTGATATTTGCACCAAAAATTGATTTTTTTGTTGATTATACCCTTAGCAGCAAACCAGCATACTCAGCCCTAATGTTATTCATATGGGGAATAATTAAAGTTTTATAACTCCCTTATTTATAAACATAAATTAATAAAACTTGGTATTTAGTTAACCTGGTTGAGTTGTATTGATAATTGCCCAAAAACATATTTCTTCTCTTTTTTTGCATACTCAGCGAATTTCCAATGAATATATAACATAACACATTAAAACACTTAACAGGATTCATAAGAAATATATTCACATACAAGCAATATTTAACATATTAATTATTCTCCATAAGAGTAACATTGGGGATAAGTACGTAGGTTGCATGTTTGCTGCTACAAGGAACACAAAATAATGGGTCATTTTGCAAATATCAATAGACCTCATCTTAGTGAAGTCACATACTAAGTTTCATCCATATACATTATAAATAAGCGATATATAACATTTTAATTATTTTCCATAAGAATAACATGGGGACCAAGTACTGTACCTATGTTTGCTGCTACGGGAAACAATTTTTCTTGTGCAAACAACAATAAACCACAACCAGATTAAGCCATATACCAAATTTTGTCAGTTTATGTTCATAAATAAGCGAGATATACAATTTTTCTTTTTCTCCATAAGAATAACATTAGGCAACGTACTGTGTTTAGCACTTTTAATATCTCAGTAACAATTGACGTAGAGCAATGATCAAAATACCAAAGTGTTTGTTTTTTATGCTGAATTCAATGGTATACATTAAAATTTGATTTAAATAAAAATTACATGTGGAAACCCCAAAAAACCCATTTTTGGGGTACAAAACCCCCCAAAAAACCCCGTTCGGATGGTACGATTCGTCTGGTTTTCGAACTCGTTCAAATAACTGGTACTTTACACATTTGTACCAAATTTCATTGAGATCGGATCTTTTTTACGAGAGTTATCGTGCTTACGGACATATATATATATATATATATATATAATACCCCCGTCACAGCAAACCTGCATACTCAGCGAATTTCCAATGAATATATAAGCTAACACATTAAAACACTTAACAGGATTCATAAGAAATGTATTCACAAACAAGCGATATTTAAAATATTAATTATTCTCCATAAGAATAACATTGGGGATGAGTACGCAGGTTTGCTGCAACAAGGCACACAAAATAATGGGTTTTATGCAAATATCAATAGAACTCATCTTAGTGAAGTCACATACCAAGTTCCATCCATATACATTCATAAATAAGCGATATATAACATTTTAAGTATTTTCCATAAGAATAACATGGGGACCAAGTACCTTGGTTTGCTGCTACAGGAACCATAGGTGAAAAATTGTTTTTTTTGTGCAAACAACAATAAACCACAACCAGATCAAGCCATATACCAAATTTCGCCAGTTTATGTTCATAAATAAGCGAGATATACAATTTTTCTTATCCTCCATAAGAATAACATTAGACAACGTACTGTGTTTAGCACTTTCAATATCTCGGTAACCAATTGACGTAGGGCAATGATCAAAATACCAAATTGTTTGTTTTTTTAAGCTGAATTCAATGGTATAAATTAAAATTTGATTTAAATTAAAATTACATGTGAAAACCCCAAAAAACACATTTTTGGGGTACAAAACCTCCCAAAAACCCCCCTTTCATCTGGTTTTCGAACTCGTTCAAATAAATGGTACTTTACACATTTGTACCAAATTTCATTAAGATCAGACTTTTTTACGAGAGTTATCGTGCTTACGGACACACACATATATATACATATATAAAAATGTGAACGAATGGTGTTTTTGGCTTCTGGGGACCTCAAAATGAAAAGTTATCATGGTCTCGGGCTTAAGTCTTACCATGAGACCTACGGTAATAGCTTCTTCCCTATAGGGGAAATTCGCTAAAAACAATAATACGAGGGCCATCCAAAAAGTAAAGAACGTTTTCTTACTGTACCTAGCGCAGCTCTCCCATCACCACGATTGCGTGTGTGGCAGTCCACTCACCTCCCCACCAAAGTATGAGCCGAGTCTCGTTTCTGTGCGGTCACACATTTTATTTCTACAGCGATTTAAATTAGCGGCAGTAAACTAAAATCCCGCCAAATATGAGATACGCAGTGTTATTCTGTTTCTGAGTTAAAAAATGCCCAGACCTAGACATTTTTTTGAAAACGCCAAAGAAATTTTATGGTGAAAGAGCAAAAAAAACAAGATCTTAAATTGATGTAATGTGCTAAGATTTTAGTAGCTCTTTTCCTCAAATTTTCCTCAAGTCTTTCTTTCAAATCATCTTTAACGAGCAATGAACTGCCACGCCGATCCTCGTCGTTCACGATGGATTTTCTTTCATTAAACCGGTTGCATCATTGTTTCCCCTGAATATTCGACTTGAAGACTTGTTTGCACTTTCACGATAGACTTTCTTTGGTGTTTTTCTAAAAAAATGATATATTCCCGAACATTTTTAAATTCAGAAACTGAATAATACTGCGTATTTCATATTTGGCGGGATTTTCGATTGCAGCCTCCATTTTGAATAGCTGTAGAAATAAGACAGGTGACCGCATAGCAACGAGACTCGGCTCATACTTTGGTGGGGAGGTGAGTGGACTGCCACACATGCAATGACAGTGATAGGGGAGCTGTGCTAGGTGCAGTAAGCAAACGTTCTTTATTTTCTGGATGACCCTCGTATAATAATATAATATATATAAAATATATACATATACATACATAAATCAAAATTTGAACAAATGATGTTTTTGGCATCTGGGGACCTCAAAATGAAAAGTTATCATGGTCTCGGGCTTAAGTCTTACCATGAGACCTATGTTAATAGCTTCTTTCCTATGGGGAAAATTCGCTGAAAATGCTATAGATCAGTTATTTATTTATGTATTTTTATGAAACTTGGTAAGTGGCTTTATGCGGTAGTGAGAAACATATGCATGCATTGGAAATTCGCTGAGTACTCAGGTTTGCTGCGACGGGGGTATTTTGTTTTAAGATAGTTTAACTCAAAAATCACGGTCATCATTTTTAATATGAAAACTAAAACTGTCAATCACAATGTCTCTTAATAGGCATGATACATGTGCAAGGTTTCCAAGTAATTATTTATATAATAACATGTTAACATAATAATGACATACAAATGGAAAATGGAGCTAGATAACAATTTTTGATGATTGATTACAATCATATGTTATAAATTTTACTTTAGTAAATAATACAGAATTCTTGTCAATATGGGAAAAGGTCATTTATGGTGTTCCTCAAGGTTCCATCTTGGGCCCCATATTATTCTTGATATTTATTAATGACAGACTCTCATATATCAGGGAATCTTTTCTTGTATGCAGTATGCAGATGACACAAATGTTGTAGTAAAAAATTTCAACTTTCATCAATTACAGATTTTAATTTTGTTTATTAGAGGAATGGTTCTTCAAAAATGGTCAATTGATGAATAATTCTAAAACACAAAAATACACTTCAAAGTAAAAACCAACAATAAAACAAATACAAATGCTTTATCGGATAACTCATTAAATTTAGTACAAAATCATAACGTTTTAGGCATACATATCGACTCAAAATTAAAATGAAGTGATCCAAATTCAATTTAAAAAAAAACTCCTCTCTTTTCTCTGTGCAATAAGTGTCATTATGTTACAACATCTAATGATATTTGTAAATTGGTATATTATGCCTACATTGAATCTGTAATTAGATAATGGAATTGTACTTTGAGGATTCAGTGCCAAAACCAAAAACTTCTCAATGCACGAAAATCAATTGTACAGACAATTGCTAAGATTTCAAAAAGAACAAGCTGTAGTAGACCTTTGTTCAAGGAATTGGGTATTCTAACCATCAGCCTGTACATCTTTGAAATGTTAAGTTTAATCAAATTAAAACTAATTTAACAAGAAACTTTTTCTTTTAAGTAGGATAAATTAATCACGTGTAATACAGATCAGTTGGTATTCGCAACTCGCATTTGAATCTGGATGTATATTTATTGTTCAGTTAAGCTATTGATATAATTTTTTTAATTAAGTTGTAATTTTTGTTTTAGTTATTATATTTAGTATGGTAACTCCTAGCTTATGACAAAACTCTTGTCTGTGTACTTTGTACAGTTTTGTAAGATGTTATGAGTTGGTAAGAATTTAATTAAAAAATAACGTAATGAAATTTGTCCTATTAGTTATTTTTTAGACACAACAATTTAAAAAATTGTAATTGTAAATTTCTAATGTTAACCTTCTCGGGCTTTTGACGGATATCCGTCTCGTTTTCCGGGATATAGACTGTTATATCCGTCAAGATTACCTAACAAAAAACAATATTTATTTGTTATTTGTATGAACATGTCAATTAGTCAGCCTATAATTATTTGTTTAAAACATTTCAGATTGCTTTAAATGTGGGTATTTTAGTGCTAGGAGTTGGCAACAGTACTTGAGTATCTTTGCTGACAATATATTCGTCCTCTTTTTTTTGCTATAAAACATACAGAAAAATTATTTCAGGAAAAAACTGCCTTTTAATTAGGTAACCTATGGTCTATTTAAAAACAGAAAAATATTCCAAACAAAAATTTCATATTACAAAGTTTACCTTAAAACTATTAAGCCCTACCTCTGAGAGACTAGACATAGTTTAAATGGTGACGTCAGCAGGCAGACAAGCAGTCAAACGTTCTAGCCCCGCATGCACGTCGGCTAGCTCAGGTAAGGAGAGGCACAGCTCGTTCCAGGGGCGGATCCAGGGACACGCTTTGGGGGGGAAATGCCGGGGGGTCTGGGAGGTAACCCCCCAATAACAGGGTCCGGGGGACCCTAGATCAAAAGGGTGGTTTTCAAGCATTTTCAAGTGAATTTTGGGAGTAAAACACTCATAAGTGAGTTTCGATATGGCTGATCGCAGAATAACATAAACTAATATCGCGCTAATAAGGTACGACATTAGTTTATAAGGTACGTAAAGCAATGAGCAGCTCGTTCGGGTAGACAGAAACCAAATTTAAAGTCTGATTATCGAAAAAAAGTGACTGGTGGAGTGGCCGCGCAGCGACCGAACATTCTATTTTATAACCTTGTGGAAACGTAAAACACAGGTTTAGAAATTTCCAGTAAACATTCTTTAAATATTAAGTTAAAGACATTTATAGCACATTTATCAAATATTTTTTAACTTATTCCGATGAGGTTATATTGAGAGTTATATTAAAAAAAATATGGATTACAATTAAAAATGTCTAAAGTCGTGTTTAAAAAAAAATATATATATATATAACTCTCAATATAAACTCATTGGAATAAGATATCAAACATTCGAAAAATGTGCTATAAACGTCTTTAACTGACTATTTAAATAACGATTATTGGAAATTCCTAACCCTGTCTTTTACTTTTACGTTTCCACGAGGTTATGAAATGTTCGGTCGCCGCGCGACCGCTCCGCCACCCGCCAGTCACTTTCTTTCAATAATCGGACTATAGTAAATGTTTAGCTATAAAGAAACCACTTGTGCAAACGTGATATTCTAATATAATCTAGACTACTGCACTAATATAAAAATAATCGCTTCGTTCATCAATTAACTATTCTGATGTTGAGTAAATTCAGTTCTATGTTTAAGTTATTTTATTGGGCTAAATAAACGTAAAAACACTAGTGAGGTCAATGGTCAAATAGGCTAGTGAATGTAATACAATAAATAGCTGTAATTAGAAGCAGTGTACATTGCACTGAGATCATAAGAGACCTATGATGATAAAATAAAAACAATGGTATTGAAATTAAATGAAAACTTGATTTCTTTGAAAAAAATACACAGTACATTAGCATAAAGGAATTCGCATGACAAATTGTAGTTCCCTAAATGGGCAACATGTGCATGGATGAGACATTCACCCCTATAACACAATTCTATGAGTGCCACTTTTGGCAAACCGGTCAATAATCTTTACTGGGTCAACGTAAATATCCTTGTGGATATTTAGCAAAGCTAAACCTACGGCTCGTTCTCAGTGGCAGGGGGAAACTTCATTGGGACGGTTCGACACTCATTGCCATGGTCAAGGTATTTTACAATATGCTGTAAGGTCACTAGTTTTGGGGGGGAATCGGGGAATTGGCTAACAAATTGGACTAAATCTTGCTAAATTCTAAATTAAACCATAACTGATGAATTAAAACTTGAATACTTAATAATAGTTCTTTGTAATTAATTAACATGCTCTTTACGATTCCATGTCGAAGTCTGTAATTCTTTATAAACATAAAATGTTATCATACTAATTGCTCATCAAAATGGCTAAGCCGTTTCACGGGTTTTGCGAGTGTAATTCATTCTGGGAATCATAGCGCCTGATGGTTCCAGCATGCTATTTCAAGACGTGCCGGTGGTGTAATTCACCTACAGGCACCACAGTTAAATTTAGCCCTGGAAGGGTAAAAACAGATAAATTTGAAACAATTTGTTAAACTGTATAAAGAGTTTGGGTTTTGATGTGGCAATGTAACAGTTAACTAATTTTTTTATCGTTGCTTTGAAATCTGTAAAATTAAAGCCAAAAACTACTTTCCTAAAAAATAACAGTAATATATTAATTATTTTAACCTTAATAAAGAGTTTTTTTAAGTGTTTTGCCATCTACTATCACTTTATTTAATTTTGTACCACTTTCTTTAACGGTTTTCCATTTAAACAAATAAAAATATGATTTTAAATTAAAACATTTAAATATTATCTAATAAATCTGGTAAGGCTTCCACTTATTGTTTGAGAGACCTTCCAACAGAAATAAATAAACCGTCAGCCGAGTAACTAATAAATTTACTTTTACCATTTGCCTTATAAAATAAAATATAGATATTTTTGATATATATTAAACTAAATATAATAAATAGGTTGAATAAAATATTTTGCCCTTTTCCATTTGATATTTCACCAAAAGCTCTATTCTATGTCTCAGGAATTTCCTGTGATCTGTCAAGGGTGATTGTGCTAATTACATAATTCTATTTTATAAACTAGAATTTCATGGAGTGGTTGGAATGTCATCTTAAGTGGCATGTATGTTTTTTATAAAATAGGAAACAAAGTATAGTAATTAAAGATTTACATGAAAATTCAGAATACAGTATCATATGAGGTGGGTGTGCCACACAGTTCTTTGTTAGGACCCCTTCTATTTTTAAATTATACAATTTTTTACCTGATAAAACTAGTCTGATCAGGGTTTTTTTTAAATTGGGCACATTAGTTTATGATACATACATCAGTCATCACAACACATTAAAATAAATTAAGTCTTTAATTTTCTTTAAGTTATAATCTACACAAATTTAAATGTATAGATACACTAAACTCAGGAAAACTATGAAAATTAATTTTCATCCCAATTACTTTTTGAGCAGTCATCTTCAAGAAGTACTTAGACCTAAAAGTTCTATGTTTACAAAATTGTCGGGTATGATTGTGGGTAATAAATTGATGTAAACAAATCATATTGAAGAATTGTCAAAAAGTTGAGGAAATCTTATTTTTAACTATTAATGTTGTCTAAAACCGTCAGTATATACCTTAATGTACTATGGATATTTTTATTCATATTATAATTATAGAGTTTTCCGTTGTTTTTTTTTTTTGCAACAGAGCAATGCTGACATTGTACAAAATATTTGTAAACTATAAAAACAAATTATTTATTTACTCACTTAAACCAAAGATTCATGTAAACCTAATTTTAGAGCTAACAGAAACCTTAACGTTACCCTAAATCTACACAACTTAGATTGCTGTGTAAGAAATTATTTATTAACATTTGCTATAAATATGATTTCAATACTAGATTTAATCAGACATTAACATACCCTAAGCACAAGACATCCGCTTTTGAGAATTCTCCTACATACTTGGAATTAAACTTTAATAACAATCTTCCTGAAAATATTAAAGACACTTATATGTTAAAAAGTGTAACCAACAGTTGTTCAATTATTTAGCTGAAAAGACCTACTACTTTATAACAGACTACAATCCCTTAGTTGTAAGTTGTGCCCTTTGTATTATTTTAGTTGGTAAAGACAAGTAAATATAATTTGTTAACCATGACAAGTCATCTATCAATTTGTTTAATGTTAGTGATGAATCAGTGATCTTTATTTTATTACAATCACATTAATACACAAGTTTCTGCAATAAGAAATTTGATTTATTGAAACATTTAGAAATCTTAAACAAAAATATTCTTAAAAACTGTTAAAATCACAAACGAAGAGTAATAAAGCTATTTTGTTGTTTTTAATTCTTCATCAATTTACATTGAAATGCAATTAAACACTCTAAGGAACCTGTTTTGTCAAACCACGTAATTAATTTTCTCTCTCTGAATGGAAAGATTGAAATACATTAAATGAAACATTCAAGCGAAATTGAAACATTCAAATAAACAGACAAGAAATTAAATTAATAATCTCATTTACTTACGCGAGTCGTCAAAGGGTTTGTGCGGCAACTTTGATGTGCTCAAGCCGGGAGGGGCAGACAAAGTAAACACCTGATGAGGAATATTTCAATCAGTCCCACCGAACGATTTCTAATAGCGACAAAAAACATGACAATGAGGCTTACATAAACAAATCTACCCCAGAGACACTTGTAATGTATCTCCGTTTTGCTTTTTGTTAATTTCATCCAAAGAGCGTCCAAGATAAATAATTGCAAACTCGATTCGGTTTCTCATTTGCCTTGTTTGCTCTGTGCCGCTAAAAACGTTACACAACAAGTGACGATTTGCCGTGCTGTCGCGAAACACAATTTACGCTTTCCACGAGTTTTAATTTAACGACTGACTCGCTTTATGTAAATAAGCTGTACCGCAGAATATCTTGTCACCGCGAGAGAAAGATTGAAATGTTCAGTGTTCCGTGGCTACAATGGTCGACTCGGGGCCCCTGGGAGTACGGAGCTATTCATTTGTGAAATCTCTAAATCAAATTATTGCGGGCACTCGGATTTAAAGAAATACGATTCTTGTTGTCGCCCGTATAATTATTTTCAATTCAGTGGGATGGAGTCTCACCAACTCAAGCTTATGTGAACTGAACACTGTTGTTGCAGGTTTTTTTAAAAATCGTTGCAAAATCAATAACATAGGCTTAATGTACTTAAAAAATTGTTTAATGTTCCCAGACTTTAAAAAGTTATATCAAGTACTTAATTTGAGACAACATTTTTGAACATTTTTTATATGCCTTTAAAATATGGCTTGAAGTAGGCCTATATTCTATTTTTATTGACCTTCTCAATAACTGTACTTAAGCATTTTTAAACTTTATTATTGTACCAAAATATAATCAAATAACAACACTGAACACCGATAACAAGGTGATCAATGTAATGAAAACCGAAGCATTAACTGAGCGAAGTGAATCCTGAAGCCATTTAGCCGTTATCGGTCTGTGGCGTGATTGTTTGCGGTGTTACGTGTTAGGAGCGATCACTGCTGCCGCGAGGTGCCGTACAAGTGTCATCACCCCCTCATTAACTCCCTGTGATTAAAACTGAACCTAATTGAACTGTGGGGGAGTCGTTATTACCTCGTCATCCCACCCCCTTTACTCCTCTCTCCCTCTCCCTCCTCCCTTATTGTATGGTTATATCTTCGGTTATGCCTTGTATGCTGAGTAATTCTGATATTTTCCTTGTGGAGTTTTATTTTATTCATGTTGGTTTTGTTAATAAAACAAAATTTTGAGGTAATTTAATTAAAATATCTTTGTCCCAGGTCTAAAATCTTCCACAATAGTTCTCTCTTCAGGAAATGCAACGTGTTATCTTCTGACATATCAAAAGGAAGTACTGGGGGACCGAGCCATTCTCGGTGTTTAATTCCGTAGAAAAGGCATTGAATTTGTTTTATTTCAAATACTCGATCATTTTCAATATGAGCTCATTCGCTACGCTCACTCGCCTATCGAAAAAAGAGTTTGAGTTGTCATTCAAGTAGTTTTTTATTTCCATTATGAGAGTTGCCATTCAAGTAGGTTTTTTATTTCCATAATGATAAACAGCTGTTTACAATATTTTAATTATATAAGCTGATTTAATGGGTTGTTTTTTTATTCATAGTAACCGGTGTTATGATTTTCAAATCAATAAGCCCAATGTTTAAATTTTCAATTTTCAAATGAGTTATTTAGAAAAATACGAGTTTTCCTGAGGTGGTGGTTTTTACCAATCAATTTTTTAGACCCAAAAGCCCCTAATCCCAAACTTTCAGCAAAATCCTTCCGCTGGATCTCGAGATAAATTTTGCAAACAAACAGTCATAGCTCGTATAATTAAAGTATGGGATAATAGATAAAATTAAGACAGTTTTGCCAAATTTCTAAGTGATGTAAAATGGGTTAAAGTAGTATTACATGACTAATCATTTGATTTTATTTCTATCACATATTGTAAATGGTAGGAACAGTTTTAAACTAAACATTTGTATGAAAAAAATAACAAAACTTAAAAATAATATTAATTAAATTAAATCTCAAATGGAAAAACTTGGTATTGCGGTACGTTACATACAACTAAATCGGCAGGTATATTTTCTTAAGCTAAATATATTTAAATTTGTATTTACTTTAAATAAAATTACAAATAAATAATGGTTGTAAATAAAAACAATTTTAAAATATGAATCAGTATTTTCTAAATCAGATAAAAATTTAATTCGTAATTTACTTTCTATTTCTACACATTAATTTTCAAAAAAATATATACATATTTAATCTCTAAAATTTACAGGAGATATTATTAGGTACATTAAGTACATATAATGAAATGCAGTTAATAAAATGATAAAAGTTAAAAATTATAAATGTTTTGTAACATTTTCAAGCAGTATTTTCTAAAATTAATAATTATATATTTAACGTTTCAAATAGGGTATATTAAGCAATCTAATTTAAGTAAATGTAATTTAATTATAAGTAGTAAAACAGTTTACAGATCTCTATTTTGATTAATACGGTAACAAAACAATTAAAGAAATAATGCTTATAGTTTTTGTCAAGAACATAATAACTCTGTTCATTTAGCCTATCTAACAACATTTAAATTGTTTTTAATAATACAATATGTTAATACCATAGTTGAAAAACATAATCAATAAGTGACAATAATAAATAGTAATAACTCATTAAATTTCAATAAATTTCAATAACTTAAAATACTTTAAACATTTTCCATTTTAAACCAATTGAGTAAAATCTTTCTTGGGACAGGAAATCAATAACTTAAACAAATTATAATATATTTTGTTTAATTTTTAATGTCAGTTTGTTAAAAAAATGTAATTTCCAAATAACTTACAAGGGCATACAACAGTGTTGTTTTGTGTTTTGGATAGTAAATCATTAAATTTCTCTTGTTTTAATAACTATGCATTTTTTATAAATTTAATTTTGACCTATCTAATTTCACTTATAGTAAAATTTACATATAAATATAAGAAAATGGGAAACAACTTTTAGATTTTAGATCATCTCATGGCAAGTGTTTGTTAAATACTCTCAACTGTTTGTTGGTGCTCTGAAGTTTTCGGTTTTAGTTGAACTATTCCAAAATATAAGAGTAAAATGATGCATTGTAGACTTTTTCAACAATTCCATTTTTAAAATGATTGATAAATGTAAAATAACATAATAGGCTTGGTTTAACTTTACATAGTCTTTCCATGATATTGTTTTATTCTTTGTTTGTAAGAAAAGTTTTTGAAACAGGTACAATTATTTTTTATGAATAATTGTCAGTAGTAAAAAGTCAGGTGTAACAATTACGGTACTATTTTATATTTAAAATAAAACTATTTGGGTATGCCACTGCAAGTGTCCTACAAGAAGATATCATCTAATTAGGAAAAGAAAGGTGAACACTGCAAAATTTCTACCATTTAGACAAAGGCGAATGAGTGAAGAACAAAAATTAGTAACACGTCATTAAGTTTCTTTGGTTCAAATTTCATCGTACATTACGGCCACTGAATAAGGAGACCATTCTTAAACAAACTTCAGCCCCATGGTGCTAATTTAAAGTACCAGTACAAGCTTAAAGTATTTCACTTCTTATTGTTTCAGTGTATACGGTAATGACATCTACGATTAAGTATTTTTCTTTAAGAAATCTGGGATGGCTTTATCAGTAACTTTTGTGAAATTGTTATACTGAATATGAGTTTATAATCCTATATGATAGGATTATAGGTATTTGGTTCGCAAATTGTAAATTGGCCTATTATGAGATTACACCTCCTCTGCCAGCAGTTCCAATAATTCTAAACTTGTAACATATGTTTTAGCGATTTATCCATTTTCGGCCAATGGAGGTACAGGAAAATCAAATAAACACGATTCTTTGGATTTGTTATAGTTAATAGAAAATTACACACAACAAACGTAACACAAACCAAGAACGATCCTATCATTAACAAATATAAATATTTGAATAGGTCTAACGTAACGGGGTGTCTATAACGGTCCATAACATTGCTGCGGTAACACATAGGAGGAGTCAGAGTCCTCCTTGTTTCTTGTTATAACCGTGTTTTTGTTGTTATAATTTTGCAGTAACTGTGATAAAGGCAAAGAAGCATATTAATGTTTTTTACCAACATTGCTTAAACATTATTCATGTGCCAAAACATCGCTTGTGTTTGGGTGTGGACTATTTCCCTAAGCATTCTACCTAACAAAATACTTAATTATTGGAATCGCTAACAATTGTTGCCTCCTGAAATGTCGGAGAACCGAGCTACAATCAGTCTAATGACAACGCTAACGCTAATGACGATCAGCCTCAACGCCAATACTAACACTAAACAGAGATATTAACATCGAAGATAACGGCAGGAACCTCTGATAGTCTGTACCTCTAATGAGCTGAACCACCCTTGTTGCTGCTCACCTGTGAGTAGGGGTGCGAGTAGGGGCTCGGAAGTGGTGAAGTTATGTTTACTGTCTTTTAGATTACACATTTTAGCTGAATTGCTTTGCCCAGGTGGGAGAAGTGTAAAGGGGTTGTTGTAATGTATAAATTAATATCTGTTCTTTAGCTAACTATGGAAAGGTCTCGGCAAGCCTCGCTTTAAAGATCTAAATATTTTGACCATCTAAAATTCTTAGATTTAAACTTTTATTGAATTTGATATATACAAACATTTGGATGGATTTAATTCCTATACCAAAAACAATCTAAATTGTATATGACAATCAGTATAAGTTTACCAATATCAATAGCAGTGTTTGATTGAGCATCTCCGATACTCCTTTGAAGAATTAGCCATGACAAATAATGTACATGTCAGTTAAATATATAGTTTATATAAGTATGATTTATTTTTAAACTTTACAACTCTGATAGTATTCATCAATCGACACTACATTTACACTATTTGTTATACAATTGACCATTAAAGATTGATTTGATTTTATCTATCAAGCTAGCCAGCCATTTAACTACAGGAATAAAGTACTTAACGAATTCCTACAACTTGCTCTTGTTCTACCTTTACAGTTTTTTGTTGTATGGCTGTAGGTAAAGATTGTATGTTTGGCTGTTTTCAGGCCAATTGTATTATCTTCAAAATATTTGAATAAATTGAATTGGTTTGTAATTTGTAATGGGTTTATGAAAATAAAGTAAAGATTGGAGCAGGGAACCTTTTTAGCATTTTTAAACTCCTATTATTATAAAACTTTATAATACTTAATAAACTAATCTGTTTCTTTTCAGGTAGTGGTGAGTCAGTCGAATCTGCTAGCTGCTTTACAAGATACATTTCCGTCTCTCAAACCGGAAGATAGGAATCGTTTTCAACAAATGTGGGTCTTTATTAATCTTTTTTGTAATATGATAAAACAGTACAAATCCAAAACACAATTTATTATCCCTGCAATTTCAAATTTAACATTTATTGGGTCCTCATTATAGATAAGTGGTATTTTCAGATATAAATTGTGGACATTGACACTTAACAAATTACTAGAAAATTGCAAATAAAGGCTCAAGGCACTGGAGGAAAAATAATAATTTAGAAAATTGTGTCTGCAAGTAATTACCAAAACTAATCAATCTCACAAGATAAGCAAGGGTTTTAGATGTCTGTTGTATTTATATTAACACATATCATTAGTGTTTTCTTTATCAAAGAGTTTATAAACAGTTTTTATTTTTAAATGCTTGATCCTTTTTACAAAACTATTTAAGCACGATTTACACATGAAATTATATTAACATTTTAAACATCTGTGTTGTGCAATTTATCAAAACTATAAAATATATTTAATTTTGCACTTTACTGCTACTTAAGTTCATATTTCAATATTTTAAACACTAATTTTTAAACGTGTTTGGTCAAGTAAGAAATCTCCAATAGCAAATATTAATATTTTATAATGACAAAACTATTGTATTATTTCCAAAATGAATAGAAAACAATTGCAAAGCTTATAAAAATATTTGCTAAGATTCCTACTTGCATACAAATTCATGAAATATTATAAAATCTATTCGAATCACACCCTGTTGGTCTAAATTTGTATCTAATAAAGATGAGAATTGTATTTGATCATGTAATTCAAACACAGGCGATTTCGTCAGGGGAATACAACAGTTCTGTTGCTGCCAGTGAGCTCTATGTATAACTGGCGAGAGTACTGTTGGTTGGATTTTCGTGCCTTCATCGGCAGGATTTCATTTGTACTTTAATTTGTTTATTTATAAATTTCTACATCATTTCAGCTATGAGCGGTTCCAAAAGCTCAAAGGAGGTCCTAATGAAGAAAGTTCCGCGGAACCAACTCTCAGGGTTACTTTGGCATAGGATTGTACCAAATATAACAATTTTTGTAATGGGAATGAATTGTTTGTAATTGTTTTATAATATATGGAATGTTATACAAATTGGTGTATCTTATTTACTTACCTGTTTACTGTTTACATAATTTCTGTTTTGTTTGTGACAACAGAACAACCTTGAATGGTTGAGACAAGATGGAAAGCCTTTTCATAAAACAAATTTTTGTGAATTTCTAGGTATGCATTCATTTATTGGGAATCCTAAAGTTAAAACAGTAAAAATATATTTGTTTCTATTTTCTTTTCCTCTAAGGTCCCTTGAATAAAATATTAAGTTTTCTACTTTGCGTCAGGTGATATGCTGACTTTCCCTTGCTTGTATATCTTGGAATGTGTAACATTTTTGGTAAAAAACAAGGAGTTATTTCAGTCTTGTAATCAAAATACACGTTATAGCTTCAGAAACAATCTTTCCCTTTCCATTCCACGCCATAACACAGCTCATTTTGAAAAACAAACATACTTCTCATCTATAAAACTGTTCAACTCTTTGCCCATATACCTAAAACAGGAATCAGATGTTACTAAATTTAGACGTCAGACAAAGATTTTTCTCATAAATAAGGAATATTACAGTGTCCATGATTTTTTCAATGACAATTCTGTAATTTAATTTAAAATGTTTTTAGTTATTATTTTTGTTTGGTTATTGATTTTATTTTTAGCTGATACACAATGTAACAAATTGTGACTTGTTGTCTATGCTATATATATAGTCTAATGGCAATAAAACGATTTTGATTTTGATTTTGATTTTTTTTGAGCTTTCGCCATCGTATTGGAAAATGGTGGACATGATTTTTGAACACTTGTGCCAAACAAGTTAAATCTTTCATCCGATATAGCTAAAATTCATAAAAAATACAAAACTACTTTATCTTAGATCTAATGAAACCTTAACCCTTTGAGTCCATGTGCTGATTGTCGTTGTGGATCTTCTTCCTGGAAAGTACGTTGCTATGATATTTTGTTTTTGTCGGTTCATCAGAAAAGTATCTTGCAATCATATATCATTGTTCATTTACTTTTGATTCTGTTACTTTAAATGGATAAGTAGTTTGATTCAGTTTTTCTATCGAAGTATTGTTTACATTTGATAACTCATGTAATCAAGCAACAACATATGATTGCTAAATAATTTTAGGGTAGTAAATTTTTTTTATTGTAGATTTTTGTTCTCACAAACTACACTCCAAATTCCAGACATCCCTGGCACTTTCGGGATATACCTTGCAAAAACTGGGGCTTTCAGACCTGACCCCAGCAAAAAGTTCTGCACTTAAAGAGTTAACAAACATTTTACAATCCATTTGTATTTTTGTAGATTTTTCCCTTGAAAAGGATAGATTGATTGATTGATTGTTTTTTATATGTATTTTAATATATTTTCCAAAATACTTGCCTTGTTAACAATTTAGAATTTGAAATAACTTTGTTTATCTTGAGCAGCATTGAGGAAAAGCAAATAAAACCTGCTCGTACTAAATGGCAGTACCTTGTATAACAATATTATTCTTATATAGGTTAATACATTTTTGAATCAAAGTCAGTGAAGCATACATATTAAAATTGTGTGTTAAGCATAGTCCGCATTCCTCTTGACACCCATGTCAAGCAACTTAAAAAATGTTCATTAGATTAGTAGGAGAAAGCAGATTGAGGCAACATACTGTATTTAAATATATGTGCTTCCGCTGGACACACACAGTAAAGGATAGGTAAAAAGTAGCAAAACACCTGATCAGATGTGCAATTCACAAAGAATCCACCCATCCCGTCAGCTTGGACCCGAGCCGTCCACCGTTTGCTTAAGGTCCGCCCTCCCCTTCAACTCTGCCACAGGCAGGTGAACTCTCCATGAGTTGCACATAAAAACCACCGACTGTGACGGGATTCGAACCCTCCATCCAAGTGTTACCCCCGGCCGGGAAGGTAACGCCTTAGACCGCACAGCCACTGGTCAGGCTAGCAGCTGCAGTGGATCAGTTGGTATTATAGAGACTAGGCGCTGGACGAGGTAGTTCAATTCGTGTCTACCAGGTTTCACCACATGTCAGACTCAGACTGCAGACTGAGCGCCTAACGGTACAATCGCTTATGAAGCAGTAACAGTGTTTATTGATAACAGACTCAAAAGACGATATCGGGCCATAGCACTGAAAGGGTTAATCAGTTGTAAATTATAGTTCAAACAAATTTTCTATTTTTTCACATAGACCTGTGTTTGATGAAAAAAGATATGATATTAATAAAATGTCTAGTTTTTGTTAATGTTTGTTTTATTATTTAAAGTTACACAAAATTGAATATTTTTTGATCCCGGTATGTGTTATTTGTGATGGTTTATTATGATAACTTTTGTTACTGTTGTGATGAGTTGTGAAAAAAATTATAATAAAATTGAATACATTGCAGTGTTCATCGTTATTTGTAAAACTCAAAAAATTTCATTGTTCCTAAAAATAAAATGAGATTTTTTAAATTATTGAAACTTGAGTTTACTAAACATAGTATAGGCCTTTCCTACTCGTTTTAATAATATAATAAAATCTGACTTTAATAGCCAGTAAATTAAAAGTAGCAGCAGACCTGCGTACTCAGCGAATTTCTAATGCATATACATGTATCAATGCCACATAAAACCACATACCAAGTTTCATCGATATACATTCATAAATAAATTATTGATCACATTTTTAATTTTTCTCTATAAGAATAACATGGTGGCTGAGTATGCAGGTTTGCTGAAACAAGGAACACAAAAGTTGGGTTTTTATACAAATATCAATATAAATTAACTAGGTAAAGCTACATACCAAGTTTTATTAATTTATGTTCATAATTAAGGGAGATAACATTTTTCTTACTCTCCATAAGAATAACATGAGGGCTGAGTACGCAGGTTTGCTGCTACGGGAACTGTTGGCAAAAAAATTGTGTTTTGTGCAAATATCAATAGACCACAATAATATAAAGGCAATATACCAAGTATTGTCAGGATAATTTGATAAATAAGCGAGATATACAATTTTTCTTATTCTCCATAAGAATAACATTGGACAACGTACTGTGTTTAGCACTTTGAATATCTCTGTAATCAATTGACGTAGAGAAATTATAAAAAACCAAACTGTTCGTCTTTTTAAGCCACATCCAATGGTAAAAAGTAAAATTTGATTTACTAAAATGATATATGTAAAAAAAACATTTTTGGGGTACAAAAGCTCCCAAAATACCCCTTTGTATGAAGCGATCTGGCTGGTTTTCAAACTTAAAGTCATAAATGTTGCTTTACATATTTGCAACATTTTTATCAAAATCGGACCATTTTTGTGAGAGTTATCGCACCCACGGACACACACATGTATATATATATATATATATATATATATATATATATATATATATATATATATATATATATATATACAGTTTTGAACGAACGGTGTTTTTGGCTTCTGGGGACCTCAAAACGTAAAGTTATCACGGTCCCGGGCCTAGGTCTTACCATGCCGACTAAGGTAATAGCTTCTTCCCTAAAGGAGAAATTCGCTAAAATGAAATCCTTTAGTCATCTAAAAATTTATTGAAGCTATAGAACAAAATTACTTTTTATCTCAGTTTAATTAGACTTAATTTGAAGAAAAAACATAAAATACATTTTATTATAATTTCTGCACTAATTACACTCAATGGGAGATTCCACATGAAAGCAGTGGGCAGGATGTCATTACACAGTGAGTGTTTTGCCCGGCCTCGGTCCCAGCGTAATTAACAGCTTCCTCCCAGGCTGCCACTATCACGGAAGCCGTATTAAATCCCGGAGTTGTTCAACACGCCGCTAAGGAGTTCGCGACGCGAGTTCCCAACTTAATTGCACATTATTGCCGAACACTCACTAATGGGAGTTTTTAGCCTCGGAGATTACAAGTTATATTGTGGAATGTATCGCTAAAGTTAGTATATTATCTCGCTCCGTGTCGGCTTTTTGCTCCGCAGGAAACTCATTTTGAAGGAAGCTCTCCACTTCATTCCCTCCTTGGAAGGAAATTATTGTGAACTTTGTCTCACGCCGAACCTTTCGTTTACCACCCCTCGAGATAGGAGTTAATACCGACTTTGTTTATTGCCCGAGATGCGGGGTTGTGAGTGCGGCGGTAATCAATAGCAACAGATTACTTAACCGGGTGATCGCGTTGTCTGCTGAGGTCTGGAGTATAATCTGAAGGTGGGGTTAAAGTAACTACTTAGATCAATAGATAGACAGATATTGATAAAAAATATATACAATAGATCTCGTAAAAAAAAATAACGCATACAAAACATTAATAAAGTTACAATAAATATATTACATGCTTAAGCAATACACTACCCAGTTATAAATAGTTCAAGTCAATACATATTACAAACAAAATTTGTCACGATGCAATCAAATTAGACCCTATAAGCGGGGCCTACGATATCGCAGTTCCCGCTATAAGCGTACACAAAATTCACAAATGCGCGGCATGCTAAATTGAAATATCAGCAGAAAAAAATACCCCCGTCGCAGCAAACCTGCGAACTCAGCGAATTTACAATGCGTATATATGTGACTCACTACTACATAGAGCTATTTACCAAGTTTCACAAAAATACATCCATAAATAAGTGATATATAGCATTTTATTTATTCTCCATAAGAATAACATTAGGGTTGAGGACGCAGGTTTGCTGCAACGAGGAAGATAAGTAATGTGTTTTTTTTTGCAATTATCAATACAACTGAACCAGGTGAAGCTACATACCAAGTTCTCTTAATGTAGGTTCATAATAATTAAGGGAGATATATAACTTTACTTATTCTCCATATGAATAACGTGGGGGCTGAGTATGCAGATTTGCTGCTACGGGGACTATGAACAAAAAACTTGTTTTTTGTGCTAATATCAATATACCACAACTATTTGAATCCACATACCGAGTTTCATCAATATACATTCATAAATAATCAAGATAGAGAATTTTATTTATTCTCCATAAGGACAACATTGGACAACGTACTGTGTTTAGCACTTTGAATATCTTTGCAACGGTTGGACGTAGAACAACGATTAAAACACCAAAATGTTTGTTTTGTTGAGCTAAACACATTAATAAACAGAAATGTGAAGTTTTTAGTAAAACTATCTGACAAAAATCTAAAAACCTTTTTCCCATAAGCTTAACATGGGACACGTTTTTTTTTTTATTTTCTCCGCAACCACTTAACCTAGGTTAATGATTCAAAATACTAAATTATTTGTTTTTTTAAGCTCTATAAAATGGTTGGAAACAAAATTGAGTGGTTTTAACATTTTGGGGTCAAATTTGCAAAAAACCTATTTTTGTAAAATTGTAGACCCCCATAAAACCCCCTTCCCATAGTGCGATCGATCTGGTTTTCGAACTTAAAGTCCATAAATGCTCCTCTCCACATTTGTGCCAAATTTCATCAAAATCGGGTTTTTCTTTCAAAAGTTATCGCGGTAACGGACACACACACATATATATATATATATATACAGGGTGTACATAAAGTCCCGCACGGGTTTAATATTTTTTGAACGATAAGAGATAAATCAATAAGATTTGGTACATCAACACTACATCTAAAAATCTACTTTTTGAAGGAACTATCAGTTTTCTGTCATATCATGTGGACGTCCCGCAAGGAGTCAGAAGGAAATCTTAAATAGGAGCATAGGTCAATATGCACATCACTTTAAAGGGCTTATCTAGCAGAGTTTAATGCCGCAAACTGCACTCAAAAAGGTTGATCCAGTAACAATTGGCGGCTGTTCAAAGGTTTTACTTGGTTACATTTTAGCGAATTTCCCCTATAGGGAAGAAGCTATTACCGTAGTCGGCATGGTAAGACCTAGGCCCGGGACCATGATAACTTTTTGTTTTGAGGTCCCCAGACCCCAAAAACACCATTCGTTCGAAACTGTGTATATATATGTGTCCGTGGGTGCGATAACTCTCGTAAAAAAGGTCCGATTTTGATGAAATTTGGTACAAACGTGTAAAGCAGCATTTATGACTTTAATTTTGAAAACCAGACAGATCGACCTATCCGAAAGGGTATTTTGGGGGGGTTTTGTACCCCAAAAATGGTTTTTTTGGGTATTTTACATACAGTTTTTGAAAAAGTAAAATTTTATTTTTCCCCATTGGAATCAGCTTAAAAAGATGCACAATTTGATGTTTTAATCATTGCTCTACGTAAATTGGTTACTGAGATATTGAAAGTGCTAAACACAGTACGTTGTCCAATGTTATTCTTATGGAGGATAAGAAAAATTGTATATCTCGCTTATTTATCAACTTATCCTGACAAAACTTGGAATATTGCTTCATTTCATTGTGGTATATTGATATTTGCACAAAAACCCATTTTTTGCCGATAGTCCCCGTAGCAGCAAACCTGCATACTCAGCCCCATGTTATTCTTAGGGAGAACAATTAACGTGTTATCTCCTTTAATTATGAACATAAATTAATAGAACTTGGTATGTGGCTTTACCTAGTTGAGTTATATTGATATTTGTATAAAAACCCATTTTTAGTGTTCCTTATTTCAGCAAACCTGCATACTCATCCGCCATGTTGTTCTTATGGAGAATAATTAAAATGTCATAAATCGTTTATTTATGAATGTATATTGATGAAACTTGGTATGTTGCTTTATGGTATATTGAGATAAATTAATATGCATTGGAAATTCACTGAGTATGCAGGTTTGCTGCTACGGGGGTATTATTAGTAGCCACAACCCCATTAAAGCAAAACTGCAACTAAATTAATACTGCAGCTAAATACTACATTATGCCTGTCAATACAGAAGTGAATTATGACGTTAGTTATCCTCAAGGGTTACAAATTTGGTCCTAATCTATTGATAACGGGGAAAACCTGGTAACAGTAACAATTAGAAAGATCTTATCTTTTTTTCAATAAAACCTTTGAACAGCCGCCCTTTTTTGCTGGATCATTTAGTGCGGTTTACGGCATTCAACTCTGCTAGATAAGCCCTTTAAAGTGATGTGTATATTGACCTATGCTCCTATTTAAGATTTCCTTCTGACTCCTTGCGGTACGTCCCCATGATGTTACAGAAAACTGATAGTTCCTTCAAAAAGTAGATTATTAGGTGTAGTGTTGATGTACCAAATCTTATTGATTTATCTGTTATCGTTCAGAAAATATTAAACCCGTGCGGGACTTTATGTACACCCTGTATATATAAATATACATAAATTTGAACGAATAGTGTTTTTGGCATCTGGGGACCTCAAAACGAAAAGTTATCATGGTCTCGGGCTTAAGTCTTACCATGCCACCTACGGTAATAGCTTCTTCCCTATAGGGGAAATTCACTAAAACATCCTGAAACAAATCCAGAAAGAAAAACATGCTAAAAAACAATATGGTCATCATCAAAACAACACTTACTCAGAAAAACAACATGCTTAGATAAGCTTCATAAAACCATTGACTATATATACCAATGTATACTGGAATACATTGATGTATACTGAAGGACACATACCATCTACAGGCCCAACTGTCCCACTTTTAGAGATTGCCAGAATTTAAAGTGGATGTAGTTTGATTAGGTCGCCGACAGATTGAGCTGCTGTCAACTATTTATTTTAGTTATTTACGTTAAATTTTAAAATACAGTATGTCCATCACAAAAAGCAAGTGATAATCAACTTATGTTTGCTTCCTGACACACCTACTGTTGTATTATGCCCTCCTTGAGAGCATAAGTAATAGTTGACAGCAGTATACTCTGTTGGTGATTAGTATATGTACGTCCTCTTTGAATCCTGGTATACACTAAGAACTAGGGACAGAGTTTACAATAGCAATGAGGAGTCTACTTCAGTATTTATGATAAAACTCGCTGATCTTGCAAAAAGGATTGTCATTTTTACACTGACGGCGGCGCGGCGCGGCGGCGTCTGGGAGTCTCACCATCTGGTGTGACCGTACTCACTCACTGACATTACGTCCATGAAAAATCAACTTAACAAGTGTAACACAATACGGCACTGCATGTAAACAGAGGAATTTGACCACTGTGCGGCGTCTGGGAGTCTCACCAGCTGGTGTGACCGTACTCACTCACTGACATTACGTCCATGAAAAGTCAACTTAACAAGTGTTACACAATACGGCACTGCATGTAAACAGAGGAATTTGACCACTGTGCGGCGTCTGGGAGACTCACCAGCTGGCGTGACCGTACTCACTCACTGACATTACGTCCTTGAAAAGTCAACTTAACAAGTGTAACACAAACGGCACTGCATGTAAACAGAGGAATTTGACCACTGTGCGGCGTCTGGGAGACTCACCAGCTGGTGTGACCGTACTCACTCACTGACATTACGTCCTTGAAAAGTCAACTTAACAAGTGTAACACAATACGGCACTGCATGTAAACAGAGGAATTTGACCACTGTGCGGCGTCTGGGAGTCTCACCAGCTGGTGTGACCGTACTCACTCACTGACATTACGTCCATGAAAAATCAACTTAACAAGTGTAACACAATACGGCACTGCATGTAAACAGAGGAATTTGACCACTGTGCGGCGTCTGGGAGTCTCACCAGCTGGTGTGACCGTACTCACTCACTGACATTACGTCCATGAAAAATCAACTTAACAAGTGTAACACAATACGGCACTGCATGTAAGACATTCCCGCTTGATAAATAAATGTGGCGAGAAAATCTCCTGAAAAAGTTTGTGTACATACAAACATAACTATTTACCCAAGAATAAAACAGTTAAGCCTACCTTATTCTCTAAGCCTACTAAATTCTCTAGTAAGCCCAATAAATTAATGTTTTAGTAATGTCATGATCTAATAAAACTTTATCCATGAGATTGTAATGGGATATTTTTAAGACTAACGGTGTGAGACATAAGAATAAATGCTTATCATTAAATAAAAATATACTATGCAAATTGGCTGAATAAAAAGCCTACAACGGTTGACGGACTACCCCAAGTTTTCACAATTTAAAAAACTATATAATGATTATTATAAAAACAAATTCCGAGCTAATTAATAACAGTTGTCGCTTGACGCAGAATATCTAATTGATATTGACCTGTGGGAATTGTTTTCAGCTCAACCAGTTGGAGTCACGGTATAACCAACTTTTCTATCATCCGTGTTTGGAGTAGAGCGAGATTTAGACATCAACGGTCTAAATCTGTCATCTGTTGTTTCCATCATCTAGGAATCTAGGAATCATCTAGTCGAGTAATTGTAATATTGTTGTTATGTACGCAAAATAACTGCCCGTCAGTAATCCATGTTGTAATATAATTTATAACTTTCAAAATGGCCCGTGTAAAAACCTGCATCTATTATTACTATCTGAGGTCGTTAATATTTAAAACATACAAATCACAAACAACACACCAATATACATATTAGTTGCCGTCGAACACGAGTCGTGGTGCTGTCAACGTTAACCTTGCTCTTTTGGCAAAATTTTTGTTAAAAGATGTAAGATAGTTTCACAAGGCCGAAACAACTATAACTTAATGAATTTAAAATAGGATTTATTGATAACGATTACAATTAATCTTTATTCTGTCATGAACAGATCCTGGCTAACAATATGGTATTACTATATTAATACCAGCGGTAATATAACTGTCAACGGCACAACTGAAGCTCGAGATGGCCCAGCTGGTTTAGCTGGTTATCTCAGTCACTCCGGCAGTGGAGTAAGCCACAGGTTGTGTGATTAGAAATACACAACGTAAGGATGTAAACTATGCTAATAAGGATGTCAGTGGTAAAAAAACAAGTTCGAAATATGTAAATAGATCTGCTTGTGATGAAAATAATAATAATAGGCAATAATAAATTTGATTGTTTTGACAAACTTTTGTATCAGCATTACAAATTATTACTTAATACCCCCGTAGCAGCAAACCTGCATACTCAGCGATTTCCAATGCATATAATATTATCTTAATACCACATAAAGCCACATACCAAGTTTCATCAATATACATTCATAAATAAACGGTTTATGACATTTTAATTATTCTCCATAAGAATAACATGGCGGCTGAGTATGCAGGTTTGCTGAAATAAGCAACACTAAAAATGGGTTTTTATACAAATATCAATATAACTCAACTAGGTAAAGCCACATAACAATTTCTATTAATTTATGTTAATAATTAAAGGAGATAACACGTTACTTATTCTCCATAAGAATAACATGGGGCTGAGTATGCAGGTTTGCTGCTACGGGAACTATCAGCCAAAAAATGGGTTTTTGTGCAAATATCAATAGACCACAATGAAATGAAGCAATATACCAAGTTTCGTCAGGATAAGTTGATAAATAAGCGAGATATACAATTGTTCTTCCCCTCCATAAGAATAGCATTGGACAACGTACTGTTTTTAGCACTTTCAATATCTCAGTAACCAATTGACGTAGAGCAATGATTAAAACACCAAATTGTGCGTTTTTTTAAGCTGATTCCAATAGAAAAAAATATTTCATTTTTTCAAAAATTATATGTAAAAAACTCAAAAACCCATTTTTGGGGTACAAAACCCCCCCAAAATACCCCTTAGGATAGATCGATATGTCTGGTTTTCGAACTTAAAGTCATAAATGCTGCTTTACACGTTTGTACCAAATTTCATCAAAATCGGACTTTTTTTACGAGAGTTATCGCACGCACGGACACACACACACACACATATATATATATATATATATATACATATATATATACATATATATATATATATATATATATACAGTTTAAAACGAATGGTGTTTTTGGGGTCTGGGGACCTCAAAACGAAAAGTTATCATGGTCCCGGGCCTAGGTCTTACCATGCCGACTACGGTAATAGCTTCTTCCCTATAGGGGAAATTCGCTAAAACTAGATAAGATAAATATTAACACTGCATCTAATATTTATTTTTTATCTTCTTACATTTGACAGTGTTCTTCTTTTATATTTATTTTATCAATGTATTAAATAATTTAGTCTCGTACTATTTCCCTTTAATTTGTTCTCTCAATAAAGCATTCTGATATGTTTTGCAAATTTTGTCAACTACAGCGGTGATTTTGATTATTAAAAAGTTCTTCCAATGTTTAAAACTTGTTTTCAGTTGGATAAGATTTAAATTCTCCAGAGGGCAAATTTTGAAACTGTTCAAGCATTTCATTCAGTAATTTTCTTCTATTGCGTGTCACCTGACTTTTGTAAAACTTTGTCTAATTTACATGAAAGATATTATTTCCCGAAAATCTTCAACTCGATTTTCCAAACACGATTAGCCAGTCATTTTAATGCTCGCAATAAATTAATCCCGAGTCGCATAATCGAAGAGGAACCGCGCAAATTCGGTTAGGCGGGAAACGGGCGCCATAATGGAATATTAAAACAATCGGAACAACCCGGTTAGAGGCGACAGAGTGGAGAATGGTGTGCGGGAGGTGTGAAATACGGGGGCGCAGAACACCGGCTAATAGGGCGTGAAATGCGCCGATAGACCGCCCCGGGCGCCGCGCCGGGAACGGATAAAGCTGTGTTTACCTTGGCCGCCACAATGCGCCAAAATGAGTTTTTGGTTATTGTGTTTGCCCGGACCGAGTGGCCAGCTCCATATAGTACAATCGCGCCTCTTGTATTGTTGCTTTGTCCACGGAGAAAGAGCGGGAGAAATGTAAGGGAATTTTGTATTGCTTTATTTGATCTGTAGAGTAACACGTTGGATGTTATTTGTCAGCTCTGTTATATTTTTTGGAAATTTAGTTTATACTGGTTTGATTCAAAAACATTCTCTGATTGGGTCTGATAAGCGGTGTGAC
Source organism: Allygus modestus (assembly GCA_963675035.1). Taxonomy (NCBI): domain Eukaryota; kingdom Metazoa; phylum Arthropoda; class Insecta; order Hemiptera; family Cicadellidae; genus Allygus; species Allygus modestus. Next base: position 74,132,282 of record OY776112.1, on the reverse strand, counting down.
CTTATGGTACTATCTTAAGCATATTCTTCGAGTGTGTGTGTACGTGAGATAGTGTAAATGTAACAACAATTACATTTTGTAAAACGTATGCAATTAAATCACTTGTTATTTCAAAAGCTCTGACACCTTATAACTTTAACTTACCAAATACTGGTGGTTATAGCCAGCGGTGTATACTAAACCTCTTATGTTATTTGATCCAAACCGGTGCCGCAGAGTAAAGTAGAAGACATCATTGGTTACACCAGTATTTGGTAAGTTATAACTTCAGTTGTATAACAAGTATTATCCGCACAAAAGTTTTTTTTTTTTACCAAGTCGTGTTTAATTTTTTACAAATATTTTATACTAGACTGTTGGCTAATGGTTTACAAAACGATGAACACTGAAACACACTTATAGCTGTTTAAAGACAAATACCTCGGAACCAAGATTGGAGGAAAATCTGATTTGTTACATGTTACTTGTTTCTGTTCATCAGAATGTTTCATTCAAGCCGTTAACGGATAACTGACAAATCAGGACAAATATATCAAATTCATATTTCTGAAATATAATTGAAACTATTCGGCATGTTTCCGTTACTTAACAGTGCAATTTGTCAAATAAATATGTTTCCTATTATAAATCCGTCGCGCCGAGAAAATTTGGTATAAATCGATTCGTAACTGAGAGAATAATAATAATGCCGTTGGTACAATGTCAAATGGATGGACAATGTGAATAAATCGAGTTTTATAACAAACAAATCAGAAACAATAAGGTAGCAAGTATTAAATCGGTTCACAAAATGTACACACAATCGGTACCGGTATCTCTACATTACAATATTCTTACTAGGCAAATTTAAAAACTCATCTATTGAATAATACGGATTTTCCATTAGCCAATTATATAATCGCATTTTAAAAACATTAAAAGATAAGGAAAGACCAGTTTGTGGAAGTTTATTCTACTGAAAGATTAAATTTTCTAAGCTATATCTAAAATAGCACTGCTATTATTTTGTGCTGCGGGTTACTTTCCACTTTCAATTCCCAAACTATAGAAACAGTTTTCCTGAAAGTTGATTGAGTTTTCCATGACAATTTTTAATTCTTGAACTTCTTTATAGCCTTAAAATCTTTCTTTAAAAGGCATGATTTCGGTGCGGCATTTCTCGGCTCGGGTTCGTGCTAAGCTCAAGGACGCAAGATGGACGCGTTAACTTTTTTTAGTTTCTTAAAACGTTGGGATTCAATGTGGCTTTTTTATGTACGTGATCGAGTTGCGTGTTTTAATTTGATTAGTTGACAAGAAGACTTCCATCAGTCTCCACCAGGACAACGTCAGAAGGTCCCCAGGGGGCCCACTAGGGGTTTCAGGTTATTAACCTGAAGGTGGATGATGCCCAAAAATAAGTTGAAATCATTGAATCATTATAATGTCACAACTGCTATTCAAGGTTTTCGTACTTTATGTGATCATTTTCAAAAAGTCAAAAACTTCAACAACTGCACACCACCAGCCTTTTATTTCCAGGAACAAACTTAGTTTACGCGCAGATTCTCGAGATAATAACCATTTACCCGGCTACAACGTCATGGCCGTCCTCAGAGCCTGGAGCTCACGACAAATTCTCATTTAAAAGCCATTAATGCTGGATTCAGGTTTTCCCATTTGCCCCGCTAACCACATGAGTCGCTCGGCTGGGCCCCGCTATCTCCCCCCAACCCCCACCACTTGTTCCATGCCCCTGTTTATTTAGTTTAAACAAGATTTCGTTCACACCTTGTCAACCCCATAAATTTGCGTTGTTGTTTAATTCGTATAACTACAGAAAATAAAATTGATGAGTAGTTAAAAGAACCCCGTTTCTGTTTATTTAGTTAAGTTCTTATGAGAGGGTTTTTTAGGATAAAAAGACAATGCACTCTGTAACTTTGCAGCTCATTAAAAATATCAATAGGATACTGGGATATTTATTTTAACGTATTCAATGCCATTTATAAGCACTTTTGCAAGTGAACTTATATGTGTTTTGTTTTGGCTGGAATAGAAAAGAACAACGTTTATAAGGAACTGCAGTGTTAGGCCTACTTGTGTAAACACCTGAAATAACAATACAACATACACTATACATGTGGCACATTTGTTATCTATTCATGGTTTTTTACGAATACATTTATTACAAAATTGGTTGAATTATATAAAAACCAAGTATTAGCTCAAACGTTTTCATTGTATGATCCAGCTTCGGAAACACCTTAAAGGAATAATACGTAAAATTAAGACAAAATTTGCCAAATTTCTATGTGATGTAAAATGGGTTAAAGTAGTATTACATGACTAATCATTTGATTTTATTTCTATCATATATTTTAAATGGTAGAAACAGTTTTAACCATACCAATTTTCATAAATATACATTCATAAATAAACGATTTACGACATTTTAATCATCTCCATAAGAATAACATGGCGGCTGAGTATGTAGGTTTGCTGAAGCAAGGAACACAAAAATTGGGTTTTATACAAATAACTCAAATAGGTAAAGCCACATACAAAATTTTATTAATTTATGTTCATAATTAAGGGAGATAACTCGTTACTTATTCTCCATAAAAATAACATGGGGGCTGAGTACGCAGGTTTGCTGCTACGGCAACTATCGGCCAAAAAATGTTTTTTAGTGCAAATATCAATAGACCACAACGATATGAAACAATATACCAAGTTTCATCAGCATAAGTTGATAAATAAGCTAGATATACGGTTGTTCTTATTGTCCATAAGAATAACATTGGACAACGTACTGTCTTTAGTACTTTCAACATATCTGTAACCATTAATTTTAGGTAGAGTAATGATCAAAACACCAAATTGTGCGTCTTTTTAAGCTGATTAAGCTGAGTTATCGTGCTCATGGACACACATATATATACAGATTTGAACGAATGGTGTTTCTGGCATCTGGGGACCTCAAAACGAAAAGTTATCATGGTCCCGCGCCTAGGTCTTACCATGCCGACTACGGTAATAGCTTCTTCCCTATAGGACAAATTCGCTAAAAATAACACAATTTAAAAATATTCTTAAAGAAATTAAATCTCGAATGGAAAAACTTATATTGCCGTACAGTACATACAACTAAATCGGCAGGTATATGTTCTTAAGCTAAATATATTTAAATTTATATTTACTTTAAATAAAATTACAAATAAATAATATTTGTAATTAAAAACAACTAGGGGCTTGAAGGGGCCAAAGCCCCTAACTTTGCTCCAATACTCTTCCTCATCTGACTTTAACACTTTCCATTTCGTAAACAAAGTAGATACTTAATCGTTTTAATGTAAACAAAGCACAAGTTTTTAAATTCCCATGCTTTTCTTATGGGGAATGTTTTACGTTATTTATCGTTTGCTGGTAACTTTTTAGAAATATTGCTATTTTTCCCGAGTCCCTATTTTTAATTTGAGACGTCTCCCATCACCCTGTGATTTGCCAAACTCTCACGATTTTGACTTAACAATTTTGCTTACAGAGTTATAATATAACTAGTGGCTTGAAGGGGCAATAGCCACTAACCTTATTCCAATACTCTGCCTTATCTGATTTTAACACATGCCAGTTCGTAAATAAAATAGATTCTTAATCACATGTTTTAGTGTAAACAAAGCAGACGTTTTTAATTTCCTATGCTTTTCTTATGGGGGATGTTTTAGTTGTTTCTCGTTTGCTGGTAACTTTATAGAGATTCTGCTATTTTTCCCGAGTCCCTGGGATCGAGACCTTTAATTTGTGCCGTCTTCTATCATCCTGCGTTTTGCCAAACTCCCACAATTTTGACTTAAAAATTTCGCTTACAGAATTATATATAAAGATATAAAGATTTTAAATATGAATCAGTATTTTCTAGATCAGATAACAATTTAATTTTTAATTTACTTTTTATTTCTACACATTAATTAAAAAAATATATACATTTTTAATCTATAAAATTTATAGGAGATATTATTAGTTACATTAGGTACATATTTGGATTAATAAAATGATAAAAGTTAAAAAATATAAATGTTTTAACATTTTCAAGTAGTATTTTCTAAAATTAATAATTATATATTTAACGTTTCAAATAGGGTATATTAAGTGATCTAATGTATGTAAATGTAATTTAATTATTTCTTTATTTCTTTATTGGTAAGTATCTTAATTGCCATAATTAAATTATGGTTAACACTAAATTACATTAACAGAGTATGTAATGCTAATAATAACTGATAGAATTTTGATTATTTAAATCCTTGAATAATAATCTTCTTTCAAAATAATCTTCGTTCAATCTTGAAACACAACATTTTGATTTTAAATTTATATTATATTTTCATTGTTGTTTTCATTTAAAAAATCTTCAATTTTGTATGGACATTTAACGATAAGGTATTGCTTTAATTTATTTTTGAATTGTCTTATGTTACTTAAGATTTTATTTCTGAAGGAATTTTGTTGTAAATTTTGATTGATATGTAGTCTGAGCATCTTTGTCGGAATGTTGAATTTGGATGTGGCAAGTCTATATGGTTGATATAAAAGTAGTAAAACAATTTACAAATCTCTATTTTGATTAATACGCGGTAACCAAAACAATTAAAGAAATAATGCTTATAGTTTTTGTCAAGAACATAATAACTCTGTTCATGTACCCTATCTAACAACATTTAAATTGTTTTTAATAATACAATATGTTAATACCATAGTTGAAAAACATAATCAATAAGTGACAATGATAAATAGTAATAACTCATTAAATTTTAATAACTTAAAATACTTTAAACATTTTCCATTTTAAACAAATTGAGTACAATCTTTCTTGGGACAGGAAATCAATAACTTAAACAAATTATAATTTATTTTGTTTAATTTTTAACGTCAGTTTATTAAAAAAATGTAATTTCCAAATAACTTATAAGGGCATACAACAAAGTGTTGATTTCTTTTTTGGATGGTGAATCATTAAATTTCTCTTGTTTTAATAACCATGCATTTTTTTATAAATTTAATTTTGACCTATCTAATTTAACTTATAGTAAAATTTACATATAAATATAAGAAAATGGGAAAAAACTTTCAGATTTTAGATTATCTCATGGCAAGTGTTTGTTAAATACTCTCAACTGTTTGTTGGTGCTCTGAAGTTTTCGGTTTTAGTTGAACTACTCCAAAATATAAGAGTAAAATGATGCAATGTAGACTTTTTCAACAATTACATTTTCAAAATGATTAATAAATGTAAAATAACATAGTAGGCTTGGTTTAACTTTACATAGTCTTTCCACGATATTGTTTTATTCTTTGTTTGTAAGAAAAAATGTTGAAACAGTTACAATTATTTTGTATAAGTAATTGTTAGTAAGAAAAAGTCAGGTGTAATAATTACGGTACTATGGTATATTTAAAATAAAACTATTTGGGTATGTCACTGCAAGTGTCCTGCAAGAAGATATCATCTGATTAGGAAAAGAAAGGTGAACACTGCAAATTTTCCACCATGTGGACAAAGACGAATGAGTGAAGAACAAAAATTAGTAACACGTCATTAAGTTTCTGTGGCTCAAATTTCATCGTACATTACGGCCACTAAATAAGGAGACCATTCTTAAACAAACTTCAGTCCCATGGTGCTAATTTAAAGTACCAGTACAAGCTTAAAGTATTTCACTTCTTATTGTTTCAGTGTGTACGGTAATGACATCTACGATTAAGTATTTTTCTTTAAGAAAACTGGGATGGCTTTATCAATAACTTTTGTGAAATTTGTATACTGAATATGAGTTTCTAATCCTATATAATAAAAGAGTATTTGGTTCGCAAATTGTAAATTGGCGTATTATGAGATTACACCTCCTCTGCCAGCATTTCCAATAATTCTAAACTTGTAACATATGTTTCAGCGATTCGCCCATTTTCGGCCAATGTAGGTACAGGAAAATCAAATAAACACGATTCTTTGGATTTGTTATAGTTAATAGAAAATCACACACAACAAACGTAACACAAACCAAGAACGATCCTATTATTAACAAATATAAATATCTGAATAGGTCTTATCTATAACGGTCCCTAACATTGCTGCGATAACGCTTAGGAAGAGCCAGAGTCCTCCTTGTTTCTTGTTATAACCGTGTTTTTTTTGTTATAATTTTGCAGTAACTGTGATAAAGGCAAAGAAGCAGATTAATGTTTTTTACCAACATTGCTTAAACATTATTCATGTGCCAAAATATCGCTTCTGTTTGGGTGTGGACTATTTCCCTAAGCATTCTACCTAAGAAAATAGTATTGGAATCGCTAACGGGTGTCACACATCTCATACAATCTCTGTAAAATACTTAACTGAATAACTCGAAAAATTCATTCTGTGAGCACAATGAAATGTGAAATGCCTCCTGAAATGTCGGAGAACCGAGCTACAATCAGTCTAATGACAACGCTAACGCTAATGACGATCAGCCTCAACGCCAATACTAACACTAAACAGAGATATTAACATCGAAGATAACGGCAGGAACCTCTGATAGTCTGTACCTCTAATGAGCTGAACCACCCTTGTTGCTGCTCACCTGTGAGTAGGGGTGCGAGTAGGGGCTCGGAAGTGGTGAAGTTATGTTTACTGTCTTTTAGATTACACATTTTAGCTGAATTGCTTTGCCCAGGTGGGAGAAGTGTAAAGGGGTTGTTGTAATGTATAAATTAATATCTGTTCTTTAGCTAACTATGGAAAGGTCTCGGCAAGCCTCGCTTTAAAGATCTAAATATTTTGACCATGTAAAATTCTTAGATTTAAACTTTTATTGAATTTGATATATACAAACATTTGGATGGATTTAATTCCTATACCAAAAACAATCTAAATTGTATATGACAATCAGTATAAGTTTACCAATATCAATAGCAGTGTTTGATTGAGCATCTTCGATACTCCTTTGAAGAATTAGCTGTGATAAATAATGTTCATGTCACTTAAATATATAGTTTATATAAGTATGATTTATTTTTAAACTTAACAACTCTGATACTATTTATCAGTCGACACTACATTTATACTATTTGTTTTACAATTGATCAATAAACATTGATTTGATTTTATCTATCAATCTAGCCATCCAATTAACTACAGGAATAAAGTGCTTAAAGAGTTCCTACAACTTGCTCTTGTTCTACCTTTACAGTTGTTTGTTTATACCTATAGGTAAAGATTGTATGTATGGCTGTTTTCACACTGCAAGTCTACATTGAGTCGCGTTTGTGAGCCTATACTGTATCATAAAGTTAAACCGCTAAACTACTGTTAATGAGAATACTGTAGTTGATAGGCGCAGTTTCAACAGATAAGCGATTGAATAGAAATAGAAAACATATGCTCTACTGGTACTCATAATGCATTATGAATGATGACATAAAATTCACATTGAAATAAAAAATCCAAGGATTTCTAACTGATGTTTTGGCGGGAGGGGGAGAGGAGAGGCCAATGGCGCTCTATGAGATAGAGACGACACCGTGCGAGGGGGTGACACATAAACAATGGCGTATTGTGCGAGAGAGAGGGAGGGGGTCATAAATTGCCACCGATATTGTCGACTGCGCAAGGCATTGTGGGACACAAAAGGCGGGAGTCTTTATCAGCGGGCGCGACACACAACTCTCTTTGAGATAAAAACCGCCCGAAAATTGGGAGGAGGATAATGCGATTGTGTCACCGTTATCTCGACGTGTGATATTAGACGAGCAGAGACGAGACTGTCCCTGGCGGGGACGTGGTGAACTAGAGGGTTAACTAACACCTCGCAGTAGTGATATGACTCCTAATCTTATTAATGAATTTCCTATGGAAAGTGAACTATTAGCATGACCCGCACGGTGAAATTTAAGCCCGGGACCACCATAGAAGTTCCTAACGTGACCCCCTGAACACGTTTTGGGGGTTCGTTCAAAATTGTATATATATATATAAAACTATCTATATATATATATATATATGTATGCACTCTAGCGGTCGCATTTTTTGTCCGATTTACTTCAAATTTGGTAGGGACGTTCCTTTCTATAATCAGTTGGACAAGTTCCTTGGGCAACACAATCGGAAAACTCTAAACCCCTTTTTTAGAGGTTAATCTTTCAAATTTCGAGTTTTTGGGCCCAAAAAGGGTCAGAAAAGCCCCGGATGTGAAATTAACGGATGTAAAAGATGGGACTTAGTGTGGCGAAACTTTTAAGCCCTCTCTCGTCATTTTAGCATGTATATTTACTGAGTTATTAAAGGAAATGTGTATTGACCAAACACAGTACGTTGTCTTATGGGGGTTTTACATTAGAAAAGCCTGTTATTCATTTGTTGGTGTACTTTTATCCTCCCCAGCAACCTCACGCCTACTTTCAAGCCCGACTGGACCTTCTCCTAACCTTATAATGCGCAAAATTTTATTCCCAGCATTGCAGGTAAATTAAACCAGGAGCATCAGAACAGCCAAAAAATCAATGTTTTCAGATTTCAATAAAAATTGGAATAAATGTATGTTTTACACTGATTTTGAGTTTTATAAGATTTTTATGTGGAAATTCACTTCCCTCACGTCAGCGTGCTGCGTGCGAACTCGTTTATTATTTCTCTAGCCTGTTTTTCTGTCAGTCCGCCAGATCTTCCTTATTCTGTTATCAAATTCCATGATTTACCCCTAATTTTAAAGATTATCGTGCCGGCTATTAACGAAAAATAGACCCACGGTCTAAAAATGTACCGCTTCTCGGAAATTTGAATAATATGAAAGATGAATTAAGGAATAGTTTGTTTTTACAGGAGCGAAAATGTAAACAAAAGAACGTCTGATCAGCTGATAAGATTTGGTTTGCAGTGCGGAATTCCGCACGGGTCGACTAGTGTTAATTTATTCTAATTTGGAACTAGCGGACCACTTGATATTATGCAGTTTGATGGCAAAAAGGAAAGAAAATGCAACTATAATGTTCCCACCCTCATGTCTCCAATCTCCTTCGACCTTCACTCACCCACGCCTTCTTGTTGGGTTTTTAATATCTTTATATTAATAGGCAAGCACAAAACCCTGTGAACCTTGAGATCATGAGAAAGACTTCTGCAATAAGGACAAAACGTTGGCTATGATTTACCCAAAACGCAGACAATTTGAAAATAAATCAAGAATATTCACAACTGTTCCACCACCGCTCCCCCACCGAACGTCACTGCGGCCACATTAGTCGCCCTTATTTTTTGTAATATTGGATTTGGATGTTCCCTCTAAATATTTCTTCTTTGGGACAGAACCCAGCAAAATGATCAAAATACTCCCGCACTGATGCGTGCTTCAGTATCTTTAAACACTCACATATAGAAGGCTCTACGAATTTTAACAGTTCAGGTTGGAAGTTATTTGGCACCTCTAATTTTACTAAATTTATTTCGTTCTCTTAATCCACCTAAACTATGCCAATTTTAAATCTCTTTACAATCACACCGCTACTGGCAGTGTTCGGTATAGTTCGATTAAAGGACAAGCTGGCCCCAAACACGCCTATAGCAATCGATTTGGAAGACAAACATAATTTATTTTGTAAGTAATAAATTGTATCTTTAATAAACTCACGCAATAATTCATGTGTATTGATAAAGTCAAGGCGATGAATAAATTTAAAGCAATTCGTAATTGAACAACCTTCTACAGGAAAGCGACTCATCTCTTCCAACTACAGGTAAGTGATATGACGTCTACTGAGGGCTTAGGTTGTAAGTACATGTTCATTTCGCGGACGGGTGCTCGTGAAAGCCTAAGTCCACCCGTATGTTATAAAGGGTTATTTCGGCTATTACAAGTTATTGAAGGCTTTTCTTATTGGTTATATCGCATTACACATAAACAAAAATATCAGTTAATAATTTAATATCAGTCAAATTTATTGACTTTTACCCTGCAACAGTTGCACGAACCAGTTACAGTAACAGTATATTAGGTTCCGTACACCTGTCACTTACCCATTATTGCGTAAATTTATTGCAATATTTCGGAATTGGAGGAGGAATAAACTGCAGTAGTTGCAGTTCCCATTTGAAAACATTTTACGCGTGTTACATCGCAACAATTGACTTTTAGGTAGTAGAGGTTAATATTCTTAAAGATTAGTATAAGATTTCTTTATCACAATCGATAGGTTAAAGCGACTGATTGGAGAACTGAAATAGATTGTCAAAAAAGTTAAATGAGATGTTTATAACAACTTATAAGAGCATCTATATATTTAATTCCGTAAGCGAATCGGTCCCCACGAAGTATTAAGTTAGGTTATGACGATTCATTTTAAAGTTTTAGGGCCAAGGACGGTGGGAAAAATATCACAAATGTCAAAAATTACGCGGGCTACGCCCCACTGGACTTCAAAGACCCAATTATTTTCTTATGAAACTATCACTACAGTGTTTTTATTAATAAGCAAGATGAACTAATGCTCAGCTGTGATTATCCACTTACACAAAAACCATATGTTAGGGGCTATAACTCCTGTAAGCCAATAGTAGCTTGTAAAGTGCCGGTATTTCGTTTGTATTTTATAATTTGGTATTCTCTTTAATCCCGCCAGTAAGCTTTAATCCCATTTCATAATGTTTGCAAATTTGCGGAGATGTGCTTTTTAATGACTTGTTAATTATTAAAAACACATCTATTGAAACTCTAAAATTAGTTGCACAAACAAATCTAAAAGATAATTATTATATTAGTATAGTTGAACACGTCACTGTTGGTTTATTTTCCCACAACCACGCCTAAGTGTTTCTTTACAATCTGAAAACACGTCGAAAACTGGTGTTCTAACCGAAAGTTTTTTCGCTCGCTGCGCCGTACTTTTCTGCTAGCTTAATTACTACTAATAAACCGCTGATTGATTGTTGCTTTGGACCAAGGTATCTGACTCGTTTATAACCTCAATCTCGTAAATCCAGCCAAAATGGATGAACGTGAATTTGTTATGTTGTGTAGTGTCCAAAATTGAAGTTGTAGGAAAAATTGTGTATGAAATTCGAGAGTAAAGTGTCTTTGTCGCTTTCGGAAAATTACCGGGTTCCGTTACGCATCCATCGCGCGGTAACAGGTTTCTCTCAAGCAAAAAAGTTCTACATTACGCTCTACATAAATAACACGACAACTAGACAACTTTATGTGAACTTAAAATAAAAGCAAACGCTAATACGAGCAGTCCGTTGAAGGTTTAAAGTTGTCTATAGGAGGGACAATATTTAATATTTTGTTTAAAAACTTAATTAGTTTTATTGCAATGAGCCGGTACTTTATCCGCTGATCATCAGTCAAAAATATTTAATTAACTAATTAGCATGTGTCGTCAAACTGTTGATTATGTGTACAAGGGTCCCTCTCTCTATCCATCTCTTACAAACCTATTGCATACTCTACGATAAAATTAAACTGTAAATCACTGTTTACAACAACCCCTGCAAAGATCAAAGACGTCGGAAGCGGGGTCACTGTGCATCATTGTAAATTTAGAGGTCTTTGATTTTCGCGCTGGCACGTGAGCGCACTGCGATATGGCGGGTTGTGTTGGTTGATCGGAAGTCCCCAAATTGTAAATATACAGTCCCAAGACCGGCTTTGACTGCGCTGAATAATAATACACAATAACACAATATGCCACCAGCATATCAGAAGGGTCGTGTGTAGTGTGTGATATTCAAGGTCCTCATGAACCAAGGTGTTTTTTAAGATGCAAGATCTCTTTGCTAATTACTACAGTTTGTAGCATATGTTTTGTCGTCTACAGATACTAATTTATGTAGAATACTTTTATGCTTATTTACATTATTATGACTTTGTCCATGGAACTGAAATCTAGGTTAGTGTTTAGAAAATGGTACAGTTAAAATCGTTTGTACATTGTTTCTCAAGGGTGTTTTTTTCGCTGGCAGACCACATCTCCCTTAGTGAAAACCAACAATTACGCCATTATTATGAGGATTTCCTTCAACGGGGATCCCTCCCAGAAAATTGAGTAGAAATTTATACTAAAGGGAACCATTTTTAGCCTCTTTGGCTGCTAACAACACCTTTCTATCCAGAAAATGAAGTAGACATTCTGACGAGCTGTTGTTTAAATTGGTAATGTATAAGATTAAAATGTGTATCAAAGTAAATTTGTAATAACAGTTGTAAACTATACTAGTGTTAAAACATTGCCCTTAAATTAAAACGTAAACGGCAGGTGCATATACTCTACAAAATATAGTCATTTTTCTGTTAACTAAAACGGGAGAATAAATTTAAATTTGTTACTTTTTAACTAACATAAAATAAAAGGTAAATAAAAAGAATAAACATTATTATTGGTTTTATATTTACACGGAATTACCATAAATATTAATCTAACCTCTTCCTGAATCGACTGGAATCTATTCATTTTTAACTGTAACCTATTTCTTATCAATAAAACCGAACTGTTCGGTCGAAAACCGGACAGTTGGCAACCCTAGCTGTACGTTATGTACACAAAATTGTCAAAACGTTCACTGTTCACTTAAAACTAGCTTTCTATTTCATATCTATCTCAACAAAGTTCGTTCGTTGTGTTTTGTGATTACCTTAACCAATATCTCATATTTTCTAGTAATCTAGGAGCCAATGACAAACTAACTTGTCATTAGCATACCTTCTTAATAGATACAAATTAATATTCCATGAATTAATTACTATGCTAGAAAACCAAACCCTGCCTTTCAAAAGGGGTGACAAAAAAGTATATAAGTTGAAGTTTAGACCCTATGTTTAAACAGACTCGCCTCAATCTTGGATCTATGGAGTTGTTACCTAAAAAATCAAACACTAACTCAAAATCTTTGAATTTTACAATATATCTAGATTTCGAACTAACTCAACTTTTAGTTGCCGAGATTCAAGTAGAATTTTTACACGTGATGGTATTGAAAGCAAACTAAAGTATGACCTCGTTTTCTGGCATATCATAAAACTACCGACATTATGATTTAATTATTACAGAGGTATGATAATTTTACGGCCCTTTTGGTCTACACGACACCTCTAAAAAGATTACCATCACTACCAGAGCTGCCAGGAGAGTAAAACAACGTCCTACTTTAAACACTATAATCAAGTATTTAACTAGGCCTTTGTGCGCGGTAAGGGGAAGTGTTGCAACAATGCCACCCCTCATACTAATCACAAACATTAATTCATTTGGAACAACCAAATGAATAATTAATACGTTCAGCTCCTTTCTTCCACTTCTCGCCGCGCACAAGATGAAAATAACACAATCGTAGACAGAAAGACGTCACCTGGAGTGACCCGCCATTTTCCACCGTTTCCCGCCAATTCACACCTCACGCATGCTGGACACGATCGGTCACAAAGACCTCTAAAATTGCAGCGACGCGATGAAAAGATGCACAACGAGGCTGGCCTTTCATCACACAATCGGCCTTACTGGCGACAACGCTATTTGCGCTGTCCTCATGACAATAGTTGTCAATCAGTTTTCTTCTTCGAAATAACGGAGTGACACAAGGAATTTAGGTAATTTCGAGTTAAAAAGTGTCCCCTTAAAAATGTATTTGTTTCGTTTTTATATAAACAACTGAGTAGTTTATATTTTAAAGATGTTCGATGAGCGTACAATACCAGCATACGGAGAAGACTGGGAATCGTAATAAAACTGAAATTACACAGCACAAAAACTGTTCACAAAACAGGGTATAGCGTGATTATTTTAACCCGCACTTAAACTCATACTAAAAAAGAAAAACTAATCTAGAATGTTAATCAAAAATGTTAGAATGTTATCTAGTTTGTATGGCTTATTACATTGTTAATTTAATTAACTGTTCAAAGCGGTCCTCTAAGTCAAATGCTTCATATTGCATTTTTTTTTTAACTAAATAATAGCATATGTTATACAATATACTAAATTAATTAAGCCTTCTTATCTAAGTTTAAGCAAACTAACTATCAAGAAACATGAGGAGCGTGGAAGAGCAATATGACAATTGATAACCCGGGAGGCCATTTTACGTTCTCTCCCTTTACATATAATATATGGAGAAAGTACTGTTTTCGACAACACTTTCGAGTTTGAGTTATCGTTGGAAAGAATCGTTTTAGTTCTCCCTGAAACCAAAAAAGTTTTTTTTTAGTATAATGTATGGAATATTACAGGGATTAAGAGGTCCCAAAATATAGTTTTTACGATTTTTTATGAAACCATAAACTTTAAGAAAATTAATTATTATCAATGAAAAAAAAAACAATAAAAAATCTTAATAAATCAGTATATGAATTATTATTATATGACTCATAGTTGCGGTTATAATCGAAATCTTCGATTAGTGGTAAACAGAGTACGTTGACCAACGTTATTCTTATGGGGAATACAACAAACCCCCAGATTATTGATATCTTATTTACTGGTAAGTTTCATTAAAATATGGTATACCCCCGTCGCAGCAAACCTGCATACTCAGCGAATTTCCAATGGAGATATAAATTGGACGGACACTTCCAAAATGTCTTAATACTACATAAAGCCACTTACCAAGTTTCATAAAAATATATTCACAAATAAGCGATATACAATTTTAATTATTCTCCATAAGAATAACATTGGGCGTGAGTACGCATGCAGGTTTGCTGCATCAACGAACATAAAAATGGGTTTTTATGCTAATATCAATAGAACTTAACTAGGTGAAGTCATATACCAGTTTTTACTCATTTATGTTCCTAATTAAGGGAGACATAGCATTTAATTGTTATCCAAAAGAATAACATGGGGATGAGTACGCAGGTTTGCTGCTACGGGAGCCTTTGGCAAAAAACCTTTTTTTGAGCAAATGTCAATAGAACACAACCAGATGAAGAAATATACCAAGTTTCGTCAGTATACGTTCATAAATAAGCGAGATATGAAATTTGTCTTTTCCTCCATAAGAATAACATTAGACAACGTACTATGTTTAGCACTTTCAATATCTCGGGAACCAATTCACGTAGAGAAATGATCAAAATACCAAATGGTGTGTTTTTTAAGCTGAATCCAATGGTAAAAACTAAAATTTGACTATTTCAAAAATTATATGTAAACAATTAAAAAACATTTTTGGGGTACAAAACCCCCCCAAAATACCCCTTCGGTTGGAGCGATCTGGCTGGCTTTTGAACTAAAGTCATAAATGTTGCTTTACACGTTTATACCAAATTTCATCGAAATCGGATAATTTTTACGAGAGTTATCGTGCTCACGGACATATATATATATATATATATATATATATATATATATATATATTCGAACGAATGGTGTTTTTGGGGTCTGGGGACCTCAAAACAAAAAGTTATCATGGTCCCGGGCCTAGATCTTACCATGCCGACTACGGTAATAGCTTCTTCCCTATAGGGGAAATTCGCTAATATATGTAGGTTAAGTTAGCATTGACCAACAGAAGAGATTTGGAATATGTTGTCACCTAACCCTGAGGGTGAGAAGAGGGGAAATCCCCTCTTAAAACCACTCCGTGTTGCAAATGATTCTGTAGCGCTCTTTAAATGAATTTGGGTAGATATTTTTATAGAAGGTCAAGAACAGATTTTCTATACATGATACCGTACGTTATATTCTTTATATATATATATATATATATTATATTCTCTTTTCGTTTCCTGGTACCAATAGACAGGGTCGTGGAGAGAAACCAAGGGCCCCAGGGATAGTTTTTTCCGGGCCCCCGGGTTATATTAAATTCACAACTGAAACACAATTTTATACTTATCCCCTTCACTACACCGAACGTCGTACTGCTGTAGATGTGTTATACTAGTGGTGAGGGACAGGTAGTCAACCTTTTAAGCTTATAATGTAGGTATGCAATGAAAAGGTTATGTAAGGATTATAAAATATGTGTAATGTTATTTAAGTACTCTATTATCTGAATAGGTATGATATGTTTTTTAATCATTACAAAATGTAGTAAAATGTTTGCAAAAAATTAAAACTAGGTAAGTTTTAATCCTTTTTAGTGGTGCTCCTGAGAGGTAATAATAATACTTTTTTTGCAGAATGTTATAATTAAATTATAGATCCACTTATGCAAGACCTGGCCTCTTTATATTAGTAAATTTGAAAGGTAAAAAATAAAACCAGGTCGGCTGGGCCGGGCCCTCTTCGAAGCCCGGGCCCCGGGGCTACTGCCCCGGCTGCCCCCCCTCTCGTCGGGCCTGCCAATAGACCACTTTCTCTGTACTAATTACTCTGCAAATAGTTTTTTCAAGCTCCACAACAGACTGTCAAAGATCCGTGGCGAAGAGACTGGCCCACATATCACGACTGCTAGGGCGGCATTACCATTGAGGGGTGCCGGGCTCAATTGGGGGTGAACAAGAGAAACAATTTGAGTTTGGGGTCTCTCCCCCCAAGTGACGGACACTTCCTGCTGATATCTTTTCATCAACACGAGAGTTTGCTGTTTGACTTATCCATTCGTCTGTTTCACACTTTTCTATACTTTTCTTACGACAATGACAGTTATTATTTTCTGGGTTTTGTGTAATATAATTGTCATTTGTTTGTGTCTAGGTTATAGTTTCAGTAAATTTATCTCTAAATAGAATTTCCCATGGACACTCGCTAAGTATATAAATTTTAGCATAGATTTCGAAGGTATAAGACCAAGATTAGAACGGTACTTACAGTTTTGGTTCTACAATAATTTAACCGGAAAAATAATGTTTAATAGGCCTACATCATTCAATAGTAGTTTATAACAAATTAATTATAACAAATAGTTCCATTGTTACTGAACAGGTCACAATGGTCTTAATTAAATTATTAGCAAGTGAGCACAAGATTCACTTTCTTTAGATCAAAAAAATACTCCTGCTATACTTTTTACTGACGTACCGTAGGCCAAAAAGTCAGCTATGTGAGGCCACATGTAATGTTTATCTAATTGTTAAAAATGCTTGCGATTTGACAGGCAACAATATAATCTTTAGTTTTTACTAATTTATACAAGAGCACTTCTTTTAACATTATACATTGTGGAATTATGTGTTGAATCGTTTCTTCCACAGCTTTATCACAAAAGCAACTCTATGGTGATTCTTTACGGTTGTATTTGATAGCCTATACCACGTATAATATAAGGAGACCCTTCTTATAGTATCCATGGTCTATACTATAGTGTAGGCATGTCCGATACTTCTTAAACTAAATTCGACAAGTGAAATGTTTTCAGCGTGCATATTTACATTTTGTTCGTTATATATGAATCATTTTGCATATTATAACTGAAGCTTGTTTTATCCACTAGTACAATAAAATCTGATTTTTGATAGACCATGTATGGTTGTACCACAGCAATAACATTTATTTTAATCTGTTAATCGACGTATTTCCATTTAACGGAAGTGCTGGCCAAGTTCTTCCCCATCCAACTGTTTATGAATGTTCCGAAAGTTCTCACCTTCTAGGTCGTAAAATAGCTTCATAAACTCGCGAAAAACACACATTTACCTTGTTTTCCTTATTATTTTACTTACTTTGTCATGTGTTAAGATGATAAATTTTAAATTAAAACATTCCACTTTAAACCGTAAAATATAAATAAAACCATTCAAAATTACTTTGTAATGGAATATCTTTGTTTGTCGTTTTATCCAGATTAATATTTCGTGAGTCTTTTTAATTAGTTTATAATTTAATTCCAAGGAGTTAAAAAATAAGTGAGAAGAGTCGTGCTCTTGTAATGTCCTCGATAATGTCCCAAAGTAGCATTTGTAACGGCCAAATCAATTTTAAAATAATTTTAACATTATTTTTTTATGATTTCAAAATTATTATAAAATGATTTTTTTACAAACAAATTTCCTATCTGATCTATTTTATCATGTTTTCAAATAATTTTAAAATTGATTTTACAACAATTTTGAAATAACTTATAAATCAGTTTTAAATTAATTTGAAATGATTAATTTCAAAATCTTTTTAAAAATTACAAAATTAATATTTACTGGAAAATACTGTTTATATTTATTTTCACAGTCTGACTAATGCAATACGCATGAAAATCATTCAACAAAATTATGAAATATATTTTACGTTTCAAAAATATTATGACCGAACCAGATATTGAGCCCGCAACCTGTTGATCACTATACTCACGCCTTAACCCTCTTAGCCACTTCGCCCCTTGATAAACAAAGGTCGGATTTTCAATTGAGTAGTAAAAATTTATTTAATATAATTTTAAAGCAATATATAAACAATTTAAACTTATTTTTGAACTAATTTAAAGATATTCTAAAATTGTTTCAAAATTATTTAAAATTATTTTGAAACTAATGTTAAACTTATTTTCATTCTTGATTTCTTCATAATTTTTCATCGACCAAAAAATTATTTTAAATGATTTAATATAATGTTAAAAAAGGATCCAATTTTATAATTTAAAATCATTTAAAATTATATTAATAAAATTTTAAAATTGTTTTAAAATATTGTGTCTACTATTTTTAACGAGTTTTGTAACACTTATTTTAAATAATATTAAAACTTATATAGAAATGACTTTAATATATGTTTTCAAAATTATTTGTAATCAATTGTAAACCCATATCATAATTACATTAAAATAATTTTAACTCGTTTTAAACAAAAACTCATTTCAAAACCATTTGAAATTATTTTTAAAATATTACAAATAATTTCTATGCTACTTGGGGTAATGGAATTTTCGGCTGCTAACTGGCCATATAGTTTTACGTGACTAATGGAGGCGAGAGAACTAGTATGCAGGATTGATAATTCTCATAGGAAATAGATCCTATTCCTCGTATTAGGCTAAACTTGCGCCTACACATAGCTTGCAATACAACATAATGATAACAATGTAAAACGAGTTCGCACGCAGCACGCTGACGTGAGGGAAGTGAATTTCTATATAACAAACTTTTAAAACTCAAAATCAGTGTAAAAACCTATATTTATTCCAATTTTTATTTAAATCTGAAAACATTGATTTTTTTGGCTGTTCTGATGCTCCTGATTTCATTTACCTGCAATGCTGGGAAATCAATTTTGTGCATTATAAGGTTAGGAGAAGGTCCAGTCAGGCTTGAAAGTAGGCGATAGGTGGCTGGGGATGATAAAATTATGATATGTATATATATATACATACATATATAATTTTGAACAACCCCCAAAACGTGTTCAGGGGGTCACGTTAGGAACTTCTATGGTGGTCCCGGGCTTAAGTTTCTCCGTGCGGGTCATGCTAATAGTTCACTTTCCAAAGGAAATAAACTATTAACTGTACTCTGCAACTAACACTCGAACTGTCTGTATTTTCAAACATAAAGCTCGTATCCGACCGGAAGTGCAGTAACCTATATTTTCGAGCAAATATTTTTCCACATTTCGGCTCTGAATCGGCAGACGGACGGACACACAATTCAATCATAGTTCTCCAGTTGATATAAAGATAACAACGGAGAGGTACCGGACTGCGTGGCGAGGGGGAGCAGAAACAGTCAAGTTATTGTCTCCCAATCGAATTTGGCCCGTTGCAGACAATTGTTTGCTTTTTCACTGCCCTGTTTTTCTCAATTTTAATAGACGAGAGTCATCGTGATTTGACTAATGAAGGAGTTAAAATTTTTGAAAATATTTCTATTTTACATAGTTTGTTTATTAAATATGTTTATTTAACGGTTGTAGAGAACAACTTAGGCCTACACCTAACAGAAAGGCAAACACCCTCGACCCCCAAAATAATTTGGTCGTGTCCACTTTAATATTTTTTACATATATCACGGTATTATGAACCTTCGGGGTAATATAACCATCCAGACAATGTATTTTAAAGACAATTTTTAAAGATTAGTTTCCATTTGATAAACCTCTCCGATAAAAATACACAATGAATACAAATTTCTCTAAAAGAATAACAATTTGTTCTTCCCGTATTTTGTTTTATTACCTGCATTTTTTATATTACGGCAATTATTAGGGTCTAAGTAAATGATTAGTAACCAAACAAATCACGGGATTAAAAATATGTTTACTACATAAACACAAATATCATCTAACGATAAATATCACTGATATTCTTAATGTAATGAGATCAATACAATCAAATAATTAGTTACAACTTCCACGACAGGGTTCGAGTGGAGTCCAATTCAATCTAATAATTGGGTTTTAAATTAACAAGAACCATATCGAATTTTGCTGTCATAATGTTGACTTGCTTTATAATTGTATATGTTACAAGTAGGTGTTCACACTCTATGATTACCTCACTATGTTCTGTATGACCGAATGAACGATAGTTTCACCTGATACGGTTATCGTCATCGCTTCACAGTCTAAAGGACAATGCACTGGAGGGTGCGGAGGGGTAAAAATATTAAATTGCGCTCTTGTTGCTCCCCCAATTGGGTTTAGACACCACTGGGCCAGGACACGATACATTCTGTCTGTCAAAGATAAGGGGCTTAGGTCCTTTGATAAAACATTGTCAAGGCTTACTGAATACATACGAGAACGAAAAACACTTTTATTTTCGTTGTGTTGATCTGGGAAACATTGAATGCATTTATGTTAGTGCTGTTTTTATTATCTCAAAATGTTACTCTCTAAGTAAAAAGTTGTAAAATAGTTTTTTTTAATCATTTAACAAAACAAAATACTTGGAAAAGAACACTGGTTTTTAAATTAATTGAGTTGACCAGTTTGTATGATTATGAATATATAAAGACAGAATCATTGTAATCAAGAAGTATTCATAATTCATGGAATTAAAAATATTACTATTATACGACTATAAAAAAACCTTAATTTATGGCATTATATACACATGAAAATCTATGCAGGAAAAGTTGGTCTCTTTTAGTACAAGTTTTTTGAAAACCTTGGCAATTAACAAACATTGGGCTATTTTACAACGGTCTTTGCAGCGGTAGAGCAAGTCCTTAAGAGATGTTTACTAGAACTCTTATGAGTAAATCATTTGTTTTCCATCAACAAGATTTAACATACAACAAACAAATATGGTGAAAGATGTATTTATTAAAAAACGGTGTCATAAAAAATGAATATATTAAAACGTAGGCTCTACAAATGTGTTGAATAAAAAAGTACAAGGGGAAACTCCTTCCCAGAATGAATAGCGCAAATTGCAAAACAGTAAGAGAATGCAGAGGTGAAAAAAGTGTTGACGAAGCAAAGGGCAGAGCAACAAAAATGTTTTTATTATGCAGAGCCTCATTTAGCAAACTACATTCGCTGGGAATTAAATCACAGTTGGTTCTTTCAAAATTATTCAGATTTCTTAGAAATTAGCAGCCATTCAGGGCCTTTATTAAGGTCTTTGTGCGAGCCACGCCGCTGATCCCAGGATTGTGCTGCTAAGCTGCGTTTTGTGTCTGAACAAATCCTTAATGAGACAATCTCGTTTGGACTTATAAATAACCTAATTACTCCCACAATCATGCCTCCCTCGCTTTGATAGAGTTTTTTAATTCAAACAGTTCGTCACTGCTTGTTGCATGAATGCCTAAAGAGGTTTAAAGTTTTTGGTTTTGAGGATGAACGTTGGGGTTGCATAGGTTTTCAAGGAATAAAAGCACCTTACTGTACTACACTGTATGACAGGTCAAAGCTAGTAATATATGCCATAGGTATATTTGGTTCTGTTTATGGCTGTTTGTTACTAGAAAAATAAACAGTATCAGGACACAGAAAAATACTTTCTGCCTTTTAGCCCTATTTTAAATAAATAACTTTATTTTTACGATCATCTTTTAATGAACTTTTCTTTCAGAAATATCCGTCCTAATCTCTTTTTTGGAGCCACTTCATTTGCTACACATAGTAATGTTAAGAGGGGAAATGCTCCCCTCCTTCGTAACCATTAGTCATAGAAAAATTGAAAAATAACTCAAAATACTATTTATGTAGTGTTTTTGAGCTTTTTACGTTCTCCCGCATACATAGTTTATTTAAAATAATTTATTTTATTAGAGACCTACAGCGCATAAAAACTACAAAATTTTAAATAACATCGTTAGAGCCGATTTTGGGAAATCCAGATTTTTTATGTTTTGGGGGATGGTTAGGCTACCCTTTAAAATACAAAATTAAAAAAATGCCTGGGGATTACAAATAATCCACTAAATACAAGATTTAGAGTGGATTAGAGTCGCAAACAGGGGGGGGGGGTGGCAACTGGGACACTTTGCCCCAGGCCCGCGAATTCCAGGGGCCTCCCCGGCCAAAAAAAAAAAAAAAATACCCCCGTAGCAGCAAACCTGCGTACTCAGCGAATTTCCAATGCATATATATGTATCTTAATACCACATAAAGCCACGTATCAAGTTTCATCAATATACATTCATAAATAAACGATTTATGACATTTTAATTATTCTCCATAAGAATAACATGGCGGCTGAGTATGCAGGTTTGCTGAAGCAAGGAACACAAAAAATTGGGTTTTATACAAATATCAATATAACTCATGTAGGTAAAGCCACATACCAAATTTCATTAATTTATTTTCATAATTAAGGGAGATAACACGTTACTTATTCTCCATAAGAATAACATGGGGCTGAGTACGCAGGTTTGCTGCTACAGGAGCCTTTGAAAAAATTGTTTTTTTGAGCAAATATCAATGGTTCCCAACCAGGTGAAGCCGTATACCAAGCTTCGTCAGTATACGTTCATAAATAAGCGAGATATAAAATTTTTCTTTTCCTCCATAAGAATAACATTAGACAACGTACTGTGTTTAGCACTTTCAATATCTCGGTAACCAATTGACGTAGAGAAATGATCAAAATACCAAATTGTGTGTTTTTTTAAGCTGAATCCAATGGAAAAACTAAAATTTGACTATTTCCAAAATTATATGTAAAAAATTCGAAAAACCCATTTTTGGGGTACAAAACCCCCCCAAAATACCCCTTTGGATAGAGCGATCTGGCTGGTTTTCGAACTTAAAGTCATAAATGTTGCTTTACACGTTTATACCAAATTTCATCAAAATCAGATAATTTTTACGAGAGTTATCGTGCTCACGGACACATATATATATATATATATATATATATAAAATGTTTAAAATAATTAATATAGATATATATACCCCCGTAGCAGCAAACCTGCGTACTCAGCGAATTTCCAATGAATATATATGTATCTTAATACCACATAAAGCCACATACCAAGTTTCATCAATATACATTCATAAATAAACGATTTATGACATTTTAATTATTCTCCATAAGAATAACATGGCAGCTGAGTATGCAGGTTTGCTGAAGCAAGGAACACAAAAAATTGGGTTTTATACAAATATAAATATAACTCATGTAGGTAAAGCCACATACCAAATTTCATTAATTTATTTTCATAATGAAGGCAGATAACACGTTACTTATTCTCCATAAGAATAACATGGGGCTGAGTACGCAGGTTTGCTGCTACGAGAGCCTTGGGTAAAAAATTGTCTTTTTGAGCAAATATCAATGGTCCACAACCAGATGAAGCCGTATACCAAGTTTCGTCAGTATACGTTCATAAATAAGCGAGATATAAAATTTTTATTTTCCTCCATAAGAATAACATTAGACAACGTACTGTGTTTAGCACTTTCAATATCTCGGTAACCAGTTGACGTAGAGAAATGATAAAAATACCAAATTGTGTGTTTTTTTAAGCTGAATCCAATGGGAAAAAATAAAATTTGACCATTTCCAAAATTATATGTAAAAAATTCGAAAAACCCATTTTTGGGGTACAAAACCCCCCCAAAATACCCCTTCGGATAGAGCGATCTGGCTGGTTTTCGAACTTAAAGTCATAAACGTTGCTTCACACGTTTATACCAAATTTCATCAAAATCGGATAATTTTTACGAGAGTTATCGTGCTCACGGACACACATATATATATATATATATATATATATATATATATATATATATATATATATAGATATATATATATATATATATATATACAGTTTCGAACGAATGGTGTTTTTGGGGTCTGGGGACCTCAAAACGAAAAGTTATCATGGTCCCGGGCCTAGGTCTTACCATGCCGACTACGGTAATAGCTTCTTCCCTATAGGGGAAATTCGCTAAAAAAACAAGATGGTAAAATAGTGGTCCCTGGGGCCTCCCAATTGCCTAGTTGCAGCCGAGTGGATTAGTAACTACATACCAAATTTTATCAACATCGATTCATTGTTGTGGTCTCGAAGTCTGTAATCATCCAGAAAGACAAGTCGGACATCACCACAAAAACAAAACAAATATTTCTACCAATAACTCAAATTAAAAAATTGTGATGAAAATACTTCTTCCTCCATATTATACTACATGTATAGGGGGAGAAAGTAAAATTAGTATAATTAGTTTATAAAAATAATAGGTCAAAATTTAGTTTTGTAAAATTGTTTTTGATTGTTTTGAACCTTTTAATTTAGATGTTTGATTAATTTTGTCAACCTTATTAGCGAATTTCCCCTATAGGGAAGAAGCTATTACCGTAGTCGGCATGGTAAGACCTAGGCCCGGGACCATGATAACTTTTCGTTTTGAGGTCCCCAGACCCCAAAAACACCATTCGTTCGAAACTGTATATATATGTCCGTGAGCACGATAACTCTCGTAAAAATTATCCGATTTTGATGAAATTTGGTATAAACGTGTAAAGCAACATTTATGACTTTAAGTTCGAAAACCAGCCAGATCGCTCTACCCGAAGGGGTATTTTGTGGGGGTTTTGTACCCCAAAAATGGGTTTTTCGAATTTTTTACATATAATTTTGGAAATAGTCAAACTTTAGTTGTTCCCATTGGATTCAGCTTAAAAAAACACACAATTTGGTATTTTGATCATTTCTCTACGTCAATTGGTTACTGAGATATTGAAAGTGCTAAACACAGTACGTTGTCTAATGTTATTCTAATGGAGGAAAAGAAAAATTGTATATCTCGCTTATTTATGAACTTATACTGACGAAACTTGGTATACGGCTTCATCTGGTTGTGGACCATTGATATTTGCTCAAAAAACAATTTTTTACCAAAGGCTCCCGTAGCAGCAAACCTGCGTACTCAGCCCCATGTTATTCTTATGGAGAATAAGTAACGTGTTATCTGCCTTCATTATGAAAATAAATTAATGAAATTTGGTATGTGGCTTTACCTACCGTTAAGTTACCGATAAGTTCTATTGATATTTGTGTGAAACCCCATTTTTTGCGTTCCTTGCTTCAGCAAACCTGCATACTCAGCCGCCATGTTATTCTTAAGGAGAATAATTAAAATGTCATAAATCGTTTATTTATGAATGTATATTGATGAAACTTGGTATGTGGCTTTATGTAGTATTAAGATACATATATATGCATTGGAAATTCGCTGAGTACGCAGGTTTGCTGCTACGGGGGTATTCTTTTTTCGGTTCTGTTTTGGTTTAACATAACTATAACATATTCACATCGTATTTGTGGACTAGCTGTTACCCGCGGCTTCGCTCGCGAAAAATTAAAGCACATTTAAAATATTAACCTGACCAACCCTATAAAATCTTTATGTTTTACCCATAAGTTATGACTTCCTTTGCAGGAACTGACAAACCTTTTTAACTACAGCTGGTAATTTTATAAATAGTATCCTCCCATAAGATTTGCATTGGATCTTACAGGGCCCGTGGGGTGGAGCCCTAATGTTAGATGAAGACATTATCAGGTCCATTTTTTAAGTTAATGTGATAAGCTCTGTTGACGCACAATTTTAGGTTAATAGGTCCAGTAGTTTGTGCGTGATGTAACTCCAAATATCCGTACATCCAAACAAACATCTAAACTTTCACATTTATAGTATTAATTAATATTAGTGGGATTAACTTACATGCGGTTTTCCCCTAAGAAGTGTCAGGGCATTCCACATAAATTGTTAACTCATGGTTATTGTAATTTTTATGACTTTTGAAATGTCATAAAATAAAATAACTAAAAACCTCGTGAGAAAAAGTATCACAAATTATGATGTTTTGATATTGAAAAAGTACTCGACTACTTACTGTCCCTTGCCATATTAAATTATAATTTTTCCTTTAAAATTAGTTTAAGTAACTACTTTTAAATAGCCACTTAATACCATCTCATTGGAACTTTTGGAATATTTCATGTTTAATTCCAGTTAGTGATTTATTTTTAGAATAAAAAAATACTTACACTATAAAATGTACCTATTTTTAGACACGTTAAATTAGTGATACTTTTAACACAATTTAATTTAAAACTGATATTGTTTAAATTTCCCAACACAGAACTACACGATAAACAATTTCTAAAACTGCCTAAAGTTTTACAATTTTAATATATGAAGTGCTACAATGAGATACAGAAGATGGTTAACCCATTGAGGTAGTAATTGGATTGAGTTAAACGAAATCCTTATACATAACTTTACTGCTTACAGTGGTAAGAGAATCAACTCCAACTGGCGTGTCTGTGACATAAATAACTCAAAAACGCCTCTACAGATCCACTTCAAACTTTAGAGATAGATTCTATAGTACGAAATCTCGGTCAAGTTCGTTATTGGGAATATTTGGTTAAGTGATAATAAAATTATCTTTAAAACAAATCTATTTTTTATCCCATAAGATTAACATTGGGAGCCATTTTAGTGGTACTTGAATCGTTGATATTTAGCCAACGTCTATGTTTCAACTATAGAGTAACGTAAGTCACATTGCCATAGATTCACTGCAGAACTGTAGTTATTCATGTTCATGTTGACTAGGAAAAAACTTCTTTTCGTAACTTGAAACACAAAAACTAAGTTTTAATTTTATTAGCTTTTAAAAGTTGTATGTATATTTTATTTTATACTAATTAAAAGATGCATTATTATTTTAAATACTATTATAATAAATAACTTTATTGGTACCGTACTCTATGTAAAGAAATGCAGGCAGGTGCATTACTGCGGCGAGACAGTCGTTCCAGACTTCAGTCCAGACGACAGAATTTTAACCGAAAGTAAAGATGTCAACAAGAAGATTATTAAAGTGATTATACGCTAATATATGTAATTATTTACATTATAATTTCCACTCATTAACAGTAGAAAGTCTTAATCTGTTAAAAACATTATTATCTCGCTTATAAAACTTACGGTAAGTTACCAAATAAAATTAATGTTTTGGTTTTTTATTTGGCGGCTATCACCAATGCAACTTTTTATGTTATTAAAACTTATGTGGCACATTACTTTTCACCATTTTCTGGGACTAGCCTATTTCCTTTTTGTCAGATTGAAAACTGAAGTTTAATCTAAATTTATTTTCCTACAAAATGATAATTGCATTACCAGAACTTGTTTATTCAAACTCAATAAGGCAATAAGGCAAACTCAATAAGTTTGGTCCTTTTTGGAGGTTAATATTAAGGTAAGGTATGCCTATCGACTTTAATTTTCTAGGCATAGTTTATGATGCCCATACACCACTGTTTTAATCCAATTTTTGACTAGATTTCTTCATTTTTATCCAAAATAAACATTTTTATAAAATTGTTCGGTAAGGTAAAACTTAGTCTCTGGATAATTGTGCCTTTTAGCACAAGTTCATCCTAGGCCTACTTTTCGATTGAAAATGATCATTTTCATTGAACTAACCTCATGTAAATTTACCTCTAGAGTTTGGAAATCACATTTGTTTTTCAGAAACAAGGGTTAAGTGATACAAATTTTAAATCAAAAATAGGCTTTGACTTTTGTTTAACTTACATTTAATTGGATTGAGTGAAACAAAATCCTTATACTCAGTTTGGAATTCGAAGTAGTGTGACGCTATCTACATTTTAACGGTTTGATGGATTGTCATGAAATTTTTAGGATAACGTTTTTACGGTTTAATGCTTTAAATAAACTATAATTGGCGAATTATTATTACATTTTAATAATTATCAGTTTTTTTCATTAAACATTATTTCAGTACATATTTTGAGCTTTGTATTACCGTGTTGTTTGAAGTTTGAACTGTCAAAATACATCAGCTCAGCTGCTGTAATTTTGTTGATTGAAGTTTGTGTTCAGGTCAGAGCGGTTTATTTATTTAATTTGTTCTAAAACTTAGTGGTTCTACCTACCTAGACACCTTTCTGTTAGAAATTCAAAACGTGTCATTCTTTTGAGTTCAATAATAATTTCATTAATGTTATACCGTAGCAATAATCAAATGTAAATCTTATTTCCTTGCGAGTTCCATACACATAACCTATGTGAAGCACTTTGGTTCAAGTTGGATTTAATACGATTAAAAGTGTTTTCGGCGAGAATGCCAACATTATACATCAGTACTAAACACAAACATACATTTTGGAGGTTTTCTCTGTGTTCTTTTATAGATAGTTTTGTGTTCGAATAATACTCAGGTTTTGTATATTAGCTTACAGTCGTAGCCATAACATGGATGATTATAGCACAAGGTGTGACTAAAAACAAACTTTTTATGTTATTAATAAACTTTAAATACTGTCTACAAAGTTTTAATCGCCAAAACAGACAGTATCCTTTGACTAATTTAGGTAGGCCAATGATACTGTAGTTTCTCAAACATCACAAGTTGGTCAATCATCATAATATTTAAATTTTAGCCTTGCTGTAAGTTTATTCTAACCATAAGTCTGTCTTGGTAGTGGGAATGTTATGATAGGCCTAGCTTATATTTATAGGCCTAGGTACCGCTTACGAATAAAATTAACGTAGCCTAGGCTAGGAAGGTTTTTTTTTAGTGTATAGGCCCCATTCAATACCTAAACATAAACGTACGGTAACCAAACTTAATTAATGTAAACCGAATTAATGGGGTTTTTATGAATTAAGTAACAAATGCCTGACCGGAATACTCATATTTAGTTCTGATAGCACATCCAAACCTTACCTAATTGGGGGTAGGCCTAAAAGGCAAAAAAAATAAATTCTGGTACGTGGATGGTGGGTTTGACGTGTGTTTATTACGTTAGTAACGTTGAGTTAGGTAAGATATTTAACATAAGTCTAAGCACCCCCAACCAACCATACCTGTAAATTGTTTGGTACTTTGGTATTATACGGATGCCACCCTTATACAGCGCGCTGCGGCAGTTATGTTAGGATGGGTTATCATAAAAATGATTGTAGGACTTTCCTTGTTTCGTTACAAATCGAATGATACCTGATGAGTCATACTTCCGGCCGCCAAACCCCCTCCAAATAGGCCAAGGTCAGGTCGTTGACCGGAGCGCGCGCATCAGCTGTCACCGCCTGTATCTGGGTCAGTGTCATGAGTGATTTATTGCCGTGCACTACGTTACATTTGTTTTCATAATGAGTGACGTTCTTTTGGTGTGGGATTTACCTCGAAATGAAGAGGAAACCGTACGTATTTTTATGATAACCCATCCTAACATAACTGCCGCAGCGCGCTGTATATTTTGCGGAGTACATGTGGCGATCGGGTGTGGCTGCTAGCGGCGGCGACGCATTCAACACGATCCTAGCGGACATCGCTGGCTTTTGGGAGGCACAACACAAAGACCGCTCATCAGAATGATGTAAAATTTTTACAGTAAGTCAATAAAAGTACGTTTTTCGAATTATGTAGTTATCCTTTGTATCCGGTAAAAATTAACCCCCAAAAATAGTGGCATCCGTATAATACCAAAGTACCAATTGTTTTTAAAACTTCAAAATAACTAAATAGACACAGGCTATTACAAATTGTTTGGTGTTTTCTTTGGTAATAAGAAATATGTTGTGAACAGTAGCAAATAAATGGAAAGCCAAAAAGGTTGTGCTGGTTAATTAACGGAAATGATACAAATATTCTTTTGATAGTTGTTATTAATGCACTTATAATCTAAATTAAATGAAAATAGAGTATAAACACTGATTACAGGCTTAACTGAACTGATTTTAGGTGTATAGTATGTATAGGCCTATATGCTGATGACATTTTTAACAAATAGGTGTGCCACTTGAGAAGAATATGGAGTAGTGATGTGCAATATGGTCACATTTCACGATATGGCTGAAGTGGTATCGCGTCACTGTTGAAACGTTGTGTTATCATGTTATCATGGTCCCGGACCTAGGTCTTACCATGCCGACTACGGTAATAGCTTCTTCCCTATTGGGGAAATTCGCTAAAAAGAGCTTAATATTTTGAACACAAGTTAACGGAGGGGGAAATACCTAATTTAATTTTAGCGAATTTCCCCTATAGGGAAGAAGCTATTACCGTAGTCAGCATGGTAAGAACTAGGCCCGGGACCATGATAACTTTTCGTTTTGAGGTCCCCAGACCCCAAAAACACCATTCGTTTGAAACTGTACATATATATATATGTGTCCGTGAGCACGATAACTCACGTAAAAAATATCCGATTTTGATGAAATTTTGTATAAACGTGTAAAGCAACATTTATGACTTTAAGTTCGAAAACCAGCCAGATCGCTCTATCCGAAGGGGTATTTTGGGGGGGTTTTGTACCCCAAAAATGGGTTTTTCGAATTTTTTACATATAATTTTGGAAATAGTCAAATTTTAGTTTTTACCATTGGATTCAGCTTAAAAAACCACACAATTTGGTATTTTGAACATTCCTCTACGTCAATTGGTTACCGAGATATTGAAAGTGCTAAACACAGTATGTTGTCTAATGTTATTCTTATGGAGGAAAATAAAAATTGTATATCTCGCTTATTAATGAACGTATACTGACGAAACTTGGTATACGATTTCATCTGGTTGTGGACCATTGATGTTTGCTCAAAAAAACAATTTTTTACCAATGGCTCCCGTAGCAGCAAACCTGCGTACTCAGCCCCATGTTATTCTTATGGAGAATATGTAACGTGTTATCTCCCTTCATTATGAAAATATATTAATGAAATTTGGTATATGGCTTTACCTACATGAGCTATATTGATATTTGTATTAAACCCCATTTTTTGTGCTCCTTGCTTCAGCAAACCTACATACTCAGCCGCCATGTTATTCTTATGGAGAATAATTAAAATGTCATAAATCGTTTATTTATTAATGTATATTGATGAAACTTGGTATGTGGCTTTATGTGGCATTAATATACATATATATACATTGGAAATTCGCTGAGTACGCAGGTTTGCTGCTACGGGGGTATTATATGATTGGGATTTATTTATTTCAAAGGATCACACCATTTTTACAGATCGAAACACGCAGTTTTACAAGATGGCTTGTAATATGTTTGGCATGTGATAGGGTTGCCATGATTTTTAGAACTACATACCAAATACCCACGTCGCAGCAAACCTGCATACTCAGCGAATTTTCAATGGAGATATAAGTGTCCTAATACTACATAAAGCCACTTACCAAGTTTCATAACAATATATTCACAAATAAGCGATATATCCAATTTTAATTATACTCCATAAGAATAACATTGGGGCTGAGTACGCAGGTGTGCTGCAACAAGGAATACAAAAAATGGGTTTTTATGCTAATATCAATATAACTCACCTAGGAGAAGTCGTATACCAGTTTTTATTCATTTATGTTCATAATTAAGGGAGACAGAGCATTTAATTGTTCTCCATAAGAATAACATGGGGGCTGAGTACGCAGGTTTGCTGCTAGGGGAGCCGTTGGCAAAAAATATTTTTTTTTAGCAAATATCAATAGACCCCAACGAGATGAAGCTGTATACCAAGTTTCGTCAGTATACGTTCACAAATAAGCGAGATATAACAATTTTCTTTTCCTCCATAATAATAACATTAGACGACGTACTGTGTTTAGCACTTTCAATCTATCGGTAACCAATTGACGTAGAGAAATGATCAAAATACCAAATTGTGTATTTTTTAAGCTGAATCCAATGGGAAAAACTAAAATTTGACGATTTAGAAAATTATATGTAAACAATTCAAAAAACACATTTTTGGGGGTACAAAACCCCCATAAAATACCCCTTCCAATGGAGCGATCTGGCTGGTTTTCGATATTAAAGTCATAAATGTTGCTTTACACGTTGAAACCAAATTTCATCAAAATCGGATCTTTTTTACGAGAGTTATCGTGCTCACGGACACACACACACACAGCAAACAGTTTGCTGGACTTTTAATCAAAAAAAGTTTGTTTTACAAAGTTTTGAAAGAAAGTAATTCAGGCTTTTTTTATAATGAAAACTATAGCCAGGCTATCTTTGCCGCTTCAAATAAAGGGTCTTTTAAGTCCCTTATATGAGGAAATAAGTTAAATTCAAATTATACGGTGCACCTAAAATGATACAGTATAAGGTGACGCGATACACATCATATTGCCATAGCCTATCGTGATATGTGACTGTATTGCACACCAAATTTGTTAAAAATGTATTCTTAAATATTAAATCTCACATAAAAACAATTCAGTTGAGCACTTTAAGCCTGTAAGTAGATTTTTCATTTAGGCCTACATTTCTCGCTGGACTTCATTCCTGTTTTCAAGTGTAATTAACTAGGTGCTATCACTAATGCAACTAGCTACATGTAATACAATGGAAGTCATGCTCTAGGTGAGACAATGGAAAGTCCTCAGTCAAAAACTGTCGCAGCGACGACTACGCGCAGTAGAAATGTTTGGCAGGAGAATTGTCACAGCCCCCCACCCTGCAGCTGAGGGGGGGGGTTGTTCTCACTCTGCACATATTAACAGCAGGTCCGCTAACTTCCAGCATACAGTTTAAAATTATGGGTCCCTTATAAATTATGTGTTATGGACGTAAAATTAGAGTAACCTAATGTAACCCAACCGCCGCAGCGCGCTACATAAGTTTTTAGTCCTGCATAAAACTGTTATTGTTTACTTTTCATTTATAATTCAATAAGTTATGTTCAACTTTTATTCAATCAATGCTTTTCAGTTTACAAGGTCATGAAAAAAATTTAAATGTACTCTTTGAATTACTTAATTAGTTACGTAAGAACGTAAAATTATGTTCAAAGCGTCCAAAGAATGGCAAGGTTATGGTTTAAAATGGTCATATTTTATGAGTATACGACAATTTTCTTATATGTCTGTTGGCATCACTGATGGGGAGGGAGCAACCTTAGTCAAAGGGCGTGGTCTAATAGTACAGTAATGGTGGCGGCAGGGGTATGAACTCCATGAATGTACCACTCCACCAAATCTTTAGGACTGCTTGGAGTCGTCGCTGCAACACTTCCTGACGTGTCCAATTCTGCGCTCCCCTCTGGGTCATGCATGTGGCGTTTTTAGAATGGAAAAGTCTCAAAACTTTTTGCATTTCTAACTGCTTCCCCCATAAGGCCAATACTTTCAACATCCGTCCTGTGTTATTTGTGAATATATATTTTTAAAATTTAGAAAAAATGATGTGCTGGTGGTTATCTAGCAATTTCAGTGACAACATTTTCGATTTGCATTTTAAAATTCGATAGAAAAATAGAAATAAAAAATAAATTTGAAACTTTGCTCACTGAAATCGCTTTGTTATTTTTTTTCCTCCTGAAAAAAGCTATAAATCAACAACATCCGACCACCCATTGAGGCTGGATGGAACTTGAAAGAATCATTGCTCTTATGGGTTTAGGAATATACATGGATTAACTGGTACCGCCTCTTAAAAGATCTTGAATTTGAATTGTCAATGATAGCCTTCCTGTAGTTTCCATTTTAATAAAAAACCATTGCCGCAGGCAGTGATTTGTTTTGTGGCTTACACAAAACAACTTAGAAAACTAAAGATGTGGGTAGCACTGCACAGTACTCTATCAAGTCATGATTTTACGCTCTAAAACAACAAAAAACATAGGTTTAAAGCAAACTTACTCAAAATACGCTATGTATTTATTAGTGAATTTCCTATGGAAAGTGAACTATTAGCATGACCCGCACGGTGAAACTTAAGCCCGGGACCACCATAGAAGTTCCTAACGTGACCCCCTGAACACGTTTTGGGGGGGTCGTTCAAAATTTTATATTTATATATATGTATATATATACGTTTGCACTCTAGCGGTCACATTTTTGGTCCGATTTACTTCAAATTTGGTAGGGACGTTTCTTTCTGTAATTAGTTGGACAAGTTCATTGGGCAAAACAATCGGAAAACTCTAAACCCCTTTTTTGGCGATTAATCTTTTGAATTTTGAGTTTTTGGGCCCAGAAAGGGTTAGAAAAGCCCCGGATGTAAATTTAATGCATGTAAAAATATGGGAATTAATGAGGCGAAAGTTTTAAGCCCTCTCTCGTCATTCTAGCATAAATATTTACGGAGTTATTAAAGTAAATGTGTATCGACTAAACACAGTACGTTGTCTTAAGGGGGTTTTGCATTAGAAAAGCCTGTTATTCATTTGTTGGTGTACTTTTCTCATCCCCAACAACCTCACACTACTTTCAAGCCTGACTGGATCCTCTCCTAACCTTATAATGTGCAAAATCGTATTCCCAGCATTGCAGGTAAATATAACCAGGAGCATCAGAACAGGCAAAAAAATCAACATTTTCAGATTTCAATAAAAATTGAAATAAATGTCTGTGTTTACACTGATTTTGAGTTTTAAAAGTTTTTTATATGGAAATTCACATCCCTCACCTCAGCGTGCTGCGTGCGAACTCGTTTTTAGTTTTACTGTTAGTAAAATAGTATGACGGAACTAACTAACTGTAACCTTGATTAAGATATCAATTAGATAAGCTTTTAATTGTGAAAGTTTTATAACATTATCAATAGATGTGGGAGTGCGCCAGCTCTTAGGGTTGATATGTGTGAGTTACATAACCCCTCCCCTACATAACGCTACGCCATACCCCCTCCAACCCCTTAAGTGTGTTATGTAATATATGTGTATGGCCCCCTAGCATGTTTTTAAATGGAAAAATAACTAACGTAAAATGAGTAAGTATATAATTTAAATAGGCTACCAGTATAATCAATCCTATAAACAAATTAAAAACTTGAAAAATGATCATTTCATTGAATCATAGCCTATTTCATTAATACTTGTACTTCTCTGAAAACACATCAAACTACTTTAAAATATGTTCTAGACAGGTCTCATCCCCAGGACAAATCAAATACGGTAATTAGAAAAAACTAATTTTAAAAGTTAAAAAAATTAACATTGGGTTTATAGAGTTTAAAATCTAAACAAAGTAAATAACAGCAGTTTATAATCTGTGAGTTAATGTTCAAAGTAATACTCATGTTGTTGTTGAAGTAGTACCCGAAGGCCGGGCTTTGCTCGGGGAAGGTCTGTCAGTTTGTTTAGATGACTTAATATTTCATCACATCCCGCAACTTATGAGTAGATTTTCTTAGCTCATTTGTCTCTTTTCTGGAGATATTTAAGGTCACTGCAGTTGTTATTATAGCTCAATGTCCCTTTGATTAATTTTGGATATGACATTGCCATTCTAATGTAATCTTCATTTTATGATTTTAGCTTATTTTAGTCACTGCTTTGAGGTAATCACATGTTAATACTTAAACTACAATAATTGTCTAATATATATACACTTAACAAATTTGAAAATTTAAAAAATAAAATTGGTTTTATGGAGTTTCAAATCAAAACAAAAGAATCATAACAGCTGTTTATGATAAATAAGTGAACTGTCAAAGTATATAGTGAACTCGCTTTGCTCGCTGGGGGCTCCGCCCCCAGACCCCCGCTTGGGGTCGCTCCAGTTGTTATTATTAGTCAATGACCCTTCAAGTATTTTTTACATAGTATACTATTTAGATTCATTATGGTAGGTGTTACACCCATGTGTAACACACCAGACATAAGAATTCTAGACCATTTCCAGACGAACTAGAAACGTGATATTTAGCAAGCAGGTAGCTTGTACAGTGGAGTCTCACAAACTCGACACAATGTGGACTAAGACCCTGTCGAGTTTGTGGAATGTCGAGTTATCCAGAATTACATTGGGAGGGGAGGAAAACACATTATTTAGCTGTAAATTGTTTACTGTATTAGATTTTACTTAAACACATTATATTATAAATGTATAATGTTACTGTATTACAAACTTAAGGACAATATAAAAATTAGATAAATACTTAAAAATTGAGAATTAATAACTAACTGTCCTCGTTTCCAAAATATATAGTCTTGTAATGCATGTACTGTTTAGTAAATGAGGTGTCGAGTTTCCCAGAGTGTCGAGTTATCGGGAGTCGAGTTTGTGAGACTCTACTGTACCTTGAAACCCCCGGTAAAATTGCCAAAATATACAATTTTAAATTTTAAAATCACTAATTTTGATCTTGAAAATTGGATATTTTAACATTGGGCTTATGGAGTTTCAAATAAAAACAAAAGAAATCGTAACAGCTGTAAACAAATATCCAGTAAACTGTCAAAGCAACTTTCACATGGTAGAGTATAAACAAATTATAGAACTATTGAACAATGAAAACATCTAGAGTGGATTTAACCATAATGAATCTAAATAGTATACTATGTAAAAAATACTTGAAGGGTCATTGACTAATAATAACAACTGGAGCGACCCCAAGCGGGGGTCTGGGGGCGGAGCCCCCAGCGAGCAAAGCGAGTTCACTATATACTTTGACAGTTCACTTATTTATCATAAACAGCTGTTATGATTCTTTTGTTTTGATTTGAAACTCCATAAAACCAATTTTATTTTTTAAATTTTCAAATTTGTTTTTAGCGAATTTCCCCTATAGGGTAGAAGCTATTACCGTAGTCGGCATGGTAAGAACTAGACCCGGGACTAAGTTAACTTTTCCTTTTGAGGTCCCCGGACCCCAAAAACGCCATTCGTTCAAAACTACATTAGAACCTTGCTAATTCGAACATCGATAATTCAAAAACCTCTATAATTAGTAATGTTTGTCTGATCCCCTCAGAAAACCTCTAAAATTTGAAAAATAATATACAGATAATTCAAAGTGATTTTTACGCTTAATGCTTCTAAAATTTGAATTTGTATATACTCGAGCCTCTACAATTAAAATTTTGTTGCCGTAATTCGAACTGTTACCTCCAAAATTCGAAGTCAACGTCTACAATTCGAACTGCGTTACCGTTAGCCTCTGTAATTCGAATTCAGGACAAAAAACACGCCTGTTGAGTATTTTGTACAAGAGATGTGTTTGAACTACACTATTCTGTCTAGCTTTTAAAAAATAAACTTGGACCTCTATAGTTTGAATTTTATTTTGACCTCTCTATACTTAAAACAGGGACCTCCATAATTCAAATTTTATTTATTATGACCTCTATAATTCAAACCCTCTTTATTTCAAACTTCCCATGATTCAAAATATATTGTCTTTCCCCTGAAATTCGAATTAGCGAGGTTCTACTGTATATATATATATATATATTACAAAGGAATGAATGACAAATGAGCACGATAACTCTCGTAAGAATTGTACGATTTTGATGAAATTTGGTATACATGTCTAAAGCAAACTTTATGACTTAAGTTTGAAAACCAGACAGATCAATCTATCCGAAGGGGTATTTTGGGGGGTTTTGGACCACTAAAATGGGTTTTTAGAAATTTGCACATTTAATTTTTTTAAAAGACAAATTTTAGTTTTCACCATTGGATTCAGCTTAAAAAAACACATTATTTGGTCTTTTGATCATTGCCCTACGTCAATTGGTTACTGAGATATTGAAAGTGCTAAACACAGTACGTTGTGTAATGTTATATATTAATTATTCTCCATAAAAATAACATTGGGGATTAGTACGCAGATTTGCTGCAACAAGGTACACAAAATAATGGGTTTTTATGCAAATATCGATAGAATTCATCTTAGCGAAGCCACATACCAAGTTTCATCCATATACATTCATAAATAAGCGATATATAACATTTGAATTATTTTCCATAATAATAACATGGGGACCAAGTACTTAGGTTTGCTGCTACAGGAACCATTGGTGAAAAATTGTTTTTTGTGGAATCAACAATAAACCACAACCAGATGAAGCCATATACCAAATTGTGTCAGTTTATGTTCATAAATAAGCGAGATATACAATTTTTCTTTTAGCGAATTTCCCCTATAGGGAAGAAGCTATTACCGTAGGTCTCATGGTAAGCCTTAAGCCCGAGACCATGATAACTTTTCATTTTGAGGTCCCCAGATGCCAAAAACACCACTCGTTCCAATTTATATATATAAGTGGCCGTAAGCACGATAACTCTCGTAAAAAAGGTCTGATCTTAATGAAATTTAGTACAAATGTGTAAAGCAGCATTTATTTGAACGAGTTCGAAAACCAAATGAATCGCACCATCCGAAGGGGGTTTTCGGGGGGTTTTGTACACCAAAAATGGGTTTTTTCGGGTTTCCACATCTCATTTTATTTAAATCAAATTATAATTTGTACCATTGAATTCAGCATACAAAACAGAAAATTTGGTATTTTGATCATTGCTCTACGTCAATTGGTTACTGAGATATTGAAAGTGCTAAACACAGTACGTTGTCTAATATTATTCTTATGGAGAAAAATAAAAATTGTATATCTCGCTTACTTATGAACATAAACTGATGAAATTTGGTATATGGCTTCATCTGGTTATGGTTCATTATTTTTTGCACAAAAAAAACAATTTACCTACTTGAGTTATATTGATATTTGTGTAAAACCCCATTGTTAGAGTTCCTTGCTTCAGCAAACCTGCACACTCAGCCGCCATGTTATTCTTATGGAGAATAATTAAAATGTCATACATTGTTTATTTATGAAAGTATATTGATGAAACTTGATATGTGGCTTTATGTGGCATTAAGATACATATATATGCATATTTATGCATTGGAAATTTGCTGAGTACGCAGGTTTGCTGCTACGGGGGTATTTATATATTAAGGTGTATACAAAATCTTGGACCTTGACACAATGACTCGTGGATTCTAAGAAGTGGGTCAAAGAGTTTTAATTTCTTCCTAGATTATATTTAACATAAGATACTACTTTTCTTTTCTTTTTTAAATGAGGCAATTTATTCTTCTTAAAAAAATGGAATGATTTAAGCCTTATTGTTTTTTAAGTTCTGCATTTATAGGTTGCCTATGTATTTGAACAACCGTATCAAGCTACAATAACAATGGGAGGCCTGGGGGGCACAGCCCCCCTCCCACCAGTAAGGTTAATGTGTTACATTAAAACCTCTGGAGTCTGGATTAGAGTTTAAAATATTTTGGCATTCAAAACCAATTGACTAATTTTAAAACGTATTGTTCATAAAGTTCTGTACTTATACTTATAGATTTTTACAGCAATATTAAGCTACAATAAAATAAATATCCTGATGGGTCCTCCAGTGGAACCAAAGTGTAAATAACTACTTTTAAACCACGTGCTCTCACTGATTGGGGACCTTTATTGCCGCCAACATATTATATTTTATCAAAATCTTCAGCTAATATTATTATGAGGGCCTAGATGATACAGCCCTCAGTGAGACTGAGGGGTGAGTAACTACTTCATATGCACTTTGACTGATTGACAGATTTCAGGCCTCATTTTTTGTCATGTTCTGGATTTGTGTGTCATTGTCAAGCTGCAGTTATAATGGAGGGCCCATGAGGTATATTGTCAATTGAAACATTTTTTTGGTATTTTACGCGATCACTCAATCCTTATACGCGATATAAGAGCGTACTCCTAGTTTTATTCTATTTGCAGTAGCCTATAACGGGAATTTATGACATTTTAATTACTCTCCATAAGAATAACATGGCGGCTGAGTATGCAGGTTTGCTGAAGCAAGGACAACAAAAAATGGGGTTTTATACAAGTATCAATATAACTCAAATAGATAAAGCCACATACCAAATTTTATTAATTTATGTTCATAATTAAGGGAGATAACACTTTACGTATTCTCCATAAGAATAACATGGGGGCTGAGTACGCAGGTTTGCTGCTACGGGAACTATCGGCCAAAAAATGTTTTTTAGTGCAAATATCAATAGACTACAACGATATGAAGTTGCAATATACTAAGTTTCATCAGCATAAGTTGATAAATAAGCGAGATACAATTTTTCTTATTCTCCATAAGAATAACATTGGACAACGTACTGCGTTTAGCACTTTCAATATCTCTGAAACTATTTGACGTAAGGCAATGATCAAAATACCAAATTGTACGTCTTTTTAAGCTGATTCCAATGAAAAAAAATAAAATTTGACTTTTTCAAAAATTATATGTAAAAAACTCAAAAAACCCATTTTTAGGCTACAAAACCCCCCTAAAATACCCCTTCGGATAGGTTGATCTGTCTGGTTTTTGAACTTAGTCATAAATGCTGTTTTACACGTTTATACAAAATTTCGTCAAAATCGGATTATTTTTACGAGAGTTATCGTGTTCACGGACATATTACTTACAAGTATGTTATGTCCGTGACATATATATATATATATATATATATATATATATACTATATATCCGCGACATATATATATATCCGTGACACACACATATATATATATATATATATCTGTGACTACATATATTATAGTTTTTAAGGAATGGTGTTTTTGGCATCTGGGGACCTCAAAACGAAAAGTTATCATGGTCCCGGGCCTAGGTCTTACCATGCCGACTACGGTAATAACTTCTTCCCTATAGAGGAAATTTGCTAAAGTATTAATTTGTTTTTTATTATTCCAAAGTATTCTTTGTTTTTCCTCTTTAAGCAATATATAACACTATGTATATGAAAAAATATTTGACTATTAAAAAAATAAATACCCCCGTCGCAGCAAGCCTGCATACTCAGCGAATTTCCAATGGAGATTTAAATTTCTTACCAAGTTTCATAAAAATATATTCACAAATAAGCGATATATACAATTTTAATTATTCTCCATAAGAATAACATTGGGGCTGGGTAAGCAAGTTTGCTACAAGGAAGACAACAAATGAGTTTTTATGCTAATATCAATATAACTCAACTAGGTGAAGTCGGATACCAGTTTGTATTCATTTATGTTCATAATAATTAAGGGATACATAGCATTTAATTGCTCTCCATAAGAATAACATTGGGGCTGAGTACGCAGGTTCGCTGCTACGGAAGCCTTTGGCAAAAGATTGTTTTTTAGAGCAAATATCAATAGGGGTGGGTTTCAAAACTCCGAGATTTCATAATTCCGAGGTCTGTAAAAATCAACTAAATGTTTAAAATATCATAACTCCGAGGTTTCATAATTCCGAGGTCTTTAAAAAAACAAGTAAGAATTAAAATTATCATAGTTCCGAGGTTTTAAAACTCCAAGTTCCATTTATTTAAATATAAAAATGCAGTTTATCATAATTCCGAGGTCTCATAGTTCTGAGGTCTCTAAAAGTCAACTAAGAATTAAAATTATTATAGTTCCGAGGTTTCATAACTCCAAGTTCCGTTTATTTAAATATAAAAATGCAGTTTATCACAGTTCCGAGGTTTCATAATTCCGATTTCTTTTAATATCAACTAAATATTGAGAATATCATAACTCCGAGGTTTCACAATTCCGAGGTACAGTCCGCGCCAACAGCTTGCCGACTACGCGCGGGCTCGTAGTAGATGGCAGATCGCAAACAATTCAACAATCCTTGCAATTTTGTTTACTAGTTGTGAAATGTAAATCATTATATGCGTGTCAATATAATTGTACATTAATCTTTAACGGCTTAAAAACGTTAAACACAAAACCAATAGATTGTCAATTCACCAATCTTCGTATTTAAAATTAAAATATGAAAATTGTACGCTCTATTTTCAATTCTACTGTGATTATACCCACTTATAATTTACTTGAAATTATGAAAGTTTGCACAATGAATCATGGTCAGTGCTCCGAACTGATAGTTAATCTAAACATCAATAATATATATTCCTTTAGTTATGATAATTAACAAAAGTAAAACCAATTATTGAAATCCGTGATCGTGACATAACAAAGTTAGTAAGCGAGGATGTTTAAATACGACGGTTCACGATATAATTTAGGTTGAACCGGAAGATTTATTTGTCTCATCACAGCGCTCGGGACCCGCTCTACGTCGCCGTCGCGTCGCGACGAGCCTGCCCGCTGCTATACACCTGGTTTGGTTTGAAATACATCATTTTTCTCAGGTTTCCTGCGACAAGGGTATTATTGTTTATACCCCTGAATACTATAAGTTGTAATCATGTGTTTAAAACTCATACCAGTATCGCTGACCTACCAGAATCCACCAGCTCCGCCTGAACTACCAGAATCGCTGCCTGTAAGAAGGTCGGCCAGAAAAAGGAAACCAGCAAAACTAGGCTGTGAATACTGATAAATTTTAATAGACTTGAGTGAAATAAAAAGGGAGGACTGTTATATCTCTGAATCTTATAAGTTTTAATAAAGAGTTTAATTTGATTAGATATGATCTAGATTTGCATAACAAAATGACAGTCTGTTGGATGATTCCTCAATGTTATTGCATT
Organism: Allygus modestus; assembly: GCA_963675035.1. Lineage (NCBI taxonomy): Eukaryota > Metazoa > Arthropoda > Insecta > Hemiptera > Cicadellidae > Allygus > Allygus modestus. The sequence goes on along the minus strand of OY776112.1, from coordinate 74,089,668 downwards.
TGGCCACTTACTGAGTATTTGGCCACTTACCCTGTATTTTGATAAAACTTGGAATGTGGTTTTATTTTGTTATGATATATTGGTATCTCAACAATAGAATATTCAGGTCAATACATTTCACAAATAATAATATTTTATTCGAATTTTGGTTCCTTGGGCCAAGAAAAGAATCTTGTAATCATGGGTCCTAAAACCAAAACGCTTAGTTTTCCGTCTGTCTGTCTACATATGTTTTTTTACATAATGAATGATATTTTAATAATCCCTTAAGGTGTCAACTTCAAACTTTGTACATATATGACGACTATTTCAATGTTGAGTATCAATTTTCTACTTTGTACCATTTCAAAATGGCAGCAATTGCTTGCTTACAAATCGTAATACCCACAAAACTTTAACTGTTCAAAAAAAAACTAAAAATACCAAAAGGTAGTACAGTGTTATCCTCTAAAATATGATATCGGAAATACACATGTGTTTTGTACCATTTTCAGGCTTGGTGATTTCGAGACGTAACCACCGTGGCACTTTTCTATCCTAGTGCCGTAAAAAATCTGGTGATTTTTGACGCACTGTTATTAGTTTCTGACATGTGTGCATTAGAAATAAGCTGTTTTTATTAATCTAATTGTTAGATTAACGTAAACACAATATAAACAGTAGCTGTGTTGGGAAAAATATTACTTAGCAAATCTGATAGAAATGCCTAAAAGAGACGTTTCATTATTGTTATTATATTCAGTGTGATGTGAAACTGTTAGTTTAGGGCAGTTTTTGCCCAAAAATTACTTATTATTATTCCCCTAACTCTTTCTTCTTAATTCCCTAAAATTAACAACTTTTTTATTTTAAAAGTGTGGTAATTGAGTGAGCTCTTTTTATTACAGCGATTCTTTAAATTTATTAGAAGTAGGCCTTTGGTCTGACATTAGCAGCAGAGAAACTGGTGTTATTTCTTATGTTGGGCATTCTCCAAAATGAATCACGTGTTAAGCCCTTACCTCAATTACGGTTTGCCATGTTGTTTAAAGTTGGAAACAATAATAACGTGAACAAGAATGATTAATGATAAAGGCTTATACCTATTCAATAAATGAATATAAGAAACCAAACCCCCTGAAGTTAATAACAACTTAACATTATTCGAGTATTCTAAATTTAAAACATTGGAATCTCAAAACTGCATGCAACGGTATTGTTGTATTCATGCATTTTCTCATACTGCAGTACTGTAGCCTAACTGTAATCGCAGACTTTATCCGTGCTATAATGTTTAGGTATTGAAAGCTTAAACCCTGCTCTAAGTTTCTACTTAAGAAAAATATGCCTATAGACTTAAGCTGTATTCAATTAACCCAAATGAAAGCACCCATAAACTAACATTTGAACTAACGTTTGTAATCCCTTAAAAGGTATTGATTAGGCCTATGCCATGTAACAAATTATGAATTTCAGGGACACCATAGAATGTCTGTAATTGTGGCGTAAAATATTTTAAGGATTGTTATTTACCAATAAAAAAAACAACTGGCATTGTAAAAAAACAAATTTAGGTTCAAGATAAAAGTTAATCACGGTTATTTTGTTCAATGACATGTGATTGGGTTATGGGACCCTTAAGATAAAGAATGATTGTTTTTTCCTGATAAAATATGTTTCGTTAGTTAAACATTATATAGGTTTTGAATTTATTCTATACTACTACAATATCAAATAATTCTTAACTTTATTTATATATTAGTAGAACTTTCGAAGCCAGATCGATAGTGAGTGAAATACAAAAGCTAAACTAGTTCAGATGTGTCTGAATTATGTTACTGTATTTCATTTTTGATTATAGTGATGTTGTAATAAATATTCCAAACTGAACATGCCGTTAAGAATGGTTATTAACATTTTTCGGTTCCGGCACTCGGGACCGCGTCTAGTCGCCACCCCGTCAGATCGCCACCCCGACAGATCGCCACCTTTTCAAATTAGTTTGGAGGTGGCGATCTGTCTTGTATCGTTCACGACAGATCGCCACCTTTGTAAGGGAGGTGGCGATCTGTCGGGGTGGCTATTTGTCGCAGCCGTGCGATGTGGCGATCTGACGGTAGCGTACCCGACAGATCGCCACCTCGGAGTAAAGAAGGTGGCGATCTGTCGGGGTGGCGACTTGACGTAGCCATGCGAGGTGGCGATCTGTCGGGTACGCTAACGACAGATCGCCACCTCGCACGGCCGCGACAAGTAGCCACCCCGACAGATCGCCACCTATTTCATGAAGGTAGTAGAATCTACGGACTAACCTACAAGTTATTAGTTAACACTCGTGGAATCCCTAGTTCTTTTAGAATATAAAGGTATAAGTTTTGCCAAACATTTTTCTTTTAAAAAACAACATAGTAACAAAAGAAGTAATTAAACTATAAACGGATGGTTAAAATAAAACATATCATTATGAGAAGTAGAATAAAGTGAATACATGGAATTGTGACGTAACACAATAGGGGAAGTAGAATAATATAAACCATCTAAATACGTACTAGGTTTGATGGCCCCGACTCTCGTTATAACCATATCCTTACTTCTTTACTTACTTGTTCTTTACTCATTACTTCAGATTAATCTATTTTATGTATATTTCCTACGTCTTTCATAAAATAAATAAAATACCCCCGTAGCAGCAAACCTGCGTACTCAGCGAATTTCCAATGCATATATGTTTATCTTAGTACCACATAAAGCTACATACCAAGTTTCATCAATATACATTCATAAATAAACGATTTATGACATTTTAATTATTCTCCATAAGAATAACATGGTGGCTGAGTATGCAGGTTTGCTGAAGCAAGGAACACAAAAAATGGGGTTTTATGCTAATATCAATATAACTCAACTAGGTGAAGTCACATACCAAATTTCATTAATTTATTTTCATAATTAAGGGAGATAACACATTACTTATTCTCCATAAGAATAACATGGGGCTGAGTACGCAGGTTTGCTGCTACGGGAGCCTCTGGAAAAAATTGTTTTTTTGAGCAAATATCAATGGTCCACAACCAGATGAAGCCGTATACCAAGTTTCGTCAGTATATGTTCATAAATAAGCGAGATATAAAATTTTTATTTTCCTCCATAAGAATAACATTAGACAACGTTTAGCACTTTCAATATCTCGGTAACCAATTGACGTAGAGAAATGATCAAAATATCAAATTGTGTGTTTTTTTAAGCTGAATCCAATGGGAAAACTAAAGTTTGACTATTTCCAAAATTATATATAAAAAATTCAAAAAACCCATTTTGGGGTACAAAACCCCCCAAAATACCCCTTCGGATAAAGCGATCTGGCTGGTTTTCGAACTTAAAGTCATAAAAGTTGCTTTACACGTTTATACCAAATTTCATCAAAATCGGATAATTTTTACGAGAGTTATCGTGCTCACGGACACACACACATATGTATATATAATTCTAAATAGATTTAAAATACCTGAGTACCCTTTTAAATCTATTTAGAATTATAATTATAGTAGCCCTATTAAATGAACTGAAAATATCAATATATATATATATATATATATATATATATACATATGTGTGTGTGTCCGTGAGAACGAATGGTGTTTTTGGGGTCTGGGGACCTCGAAACGAAAAGTTATCATGGTCCCGGGCCTAGGTCTTACCATGCCGACTACGGTAATAGCTTCTTCCATGTAGGGGAAATTCGCTAATAGAGTATTTTGTTGTGTTGTAAGACGAATTTTATTACATAATTTGCTGTTATAACACATACCATGCAAATTAAAAAGTTATTAGTGAATTTCCTTTGGAAAGTGAACTATTAGCATGACCCGCACGGTGAAACTTAAGCCCGGGACCACCATAGAAGTTCCTAACGTGACCCCCTGAACACGTTTTAGGGGGTCGTTCAAAATTGTATATATATGTGTGTTTGCGCTCTAGCGGTCAAATTTTTTGTCCGATTTACTTCAAATTTGGTAGGGACGTTCCTTTCTGTAATCAGTTGGACAAGTTCATTGGGCAAAACAACAGAAAACTCTAAACCCCTTTTTTGGGGGATTAATCTTCGAGTTTTTGGGCCCAAAAAGAGTCATAAAAGCCCCAGATGTAAAATCAATACATTTAAAAAGATGGGAATTAGAGAGGCGAAAGTGTTAAGCCCTCTCTCGTCATTCTAGCATAAATATTTACCGAGTTATTAAAGAAAATGTGTATCGACCAAACACAGTACCGTTGTCTTATGGGTGTTTTACACTATAAAAGCCTGTTATTCCTTTGTTAGAGTACTTTTATCATCCCCAGCAACCTCACGCCTACTTTCAAGCCTGTCTGGACCTTCTCCTGACCTTATAATGCGCAGAATTGTATTCCCAGCTTTGCAAGTAAATGAAATCAGGAGAATCAGAACAGCCAAAAAATCAATGTTTTTAGATTTCAATAAAAACTGGACAAATGTACACTTATTTTGAGTTTTACAAGTTTTAAACACACTCCCATGCTGCACACAGTCTACTAATACATGAAGGAGAAACATCACAACAGTGAACGACGGGAACGTTAATCCCCTTAAGGCAGTTTTGCCTAATTTATTTACTCTTGGGTTAACCAACTAAAATTCGGCCGTTGGATAACTCACAATAGCCCTTGGTAGTCACAAAAATTGCATTCTCTCATTCTTCACGTTATCTATATATTTAATTCCGTTAGCGAATCGGTCCCACGAAATATCTTGAGCTAGGAAGATGTTAAGTTAGGTTATGACGATTAATTTTATAGCTTGAGGGCCTTAGACGTAGGGAAAAATATCAGAAATGTTAAAAATAACGTGGGCTACGCCCCACTGGACTTTAAAGATCCAATGATTTTCTTATGGAAATGTCACTACAGTGTTTTTATTAATAAGCAAAATAAACTAATGATCAGCTGTGATTATCCACTTACACAAAAACCATATGTTAGGGGCTATATCCCCCTAAGCCACTAGTTTCTTATTTATTATGAAACAAAAACAAAACATAACCACACCTAATTAAACAGTACATTACAATTAATACTTAAAGTACTGTAAAAGATATATTTTATCAAAGTTTTCGAACATCAAGTACCAACAAATTACAAAAAGTTAGCAAAACCTACCCCAATCCTAATAATTTCTAATAGGTAGTTTATAAATGTGTATGCCAAATACATTCCAAATAAAACCCATACGGTGACATATTCACTCTCCCCCAATACTGACTCGTTCACTAACATTATATATAAGCTATCATATATAAGTTATTTTTATCCAATTTGTATATGTCCACTAAATGTATGAACTTCCATCAAACGTTCTAGGTCTTGTTTTGGGTAAAATCACTTGCTGATATTCAAAACGTTTTTGAGTGTTGCTCCTTAAACAATACACTGACTATTTAACCACATACGCAGTTTTTTTATCAACCAATAAATTTATGTGTTAAGCTAAATGATAAATTTTCGTTTAGATTTTTAGCAACATTTAAGTTTTTATAGGTTTTAGGATTTCGCCTGGTACAAAAATGCCGAATCTAAAGGGATAAACATCATCTATGGCTGAACAAAAACAGTTTGCAGACAAATAATAAGGCATTTATTGGATATAAGTATAGGATAAAATGGTTTATTTTTATGGTTTTAAATTTATACTACAATTGATAAGTAAATGTTTGCACAACAACGAAGCTGCAGGCTCCGTAGCGCCGTACGACCACAGCGCGGCAGCCGGCGCCGGCGTGGCATGCTCACTTGTGGCGCAGACTGTACCTCGGAATTGTGAAATCTCGGAGTTATGATATTCTAGACATTTGGTTGATTTTTAGAGACCTCGGAGTTTTGAAACCTCGGAATTGTGATAAAGTGCAATATTATATTAAACTAAACAGACCTCGGAATTATGAAACCTCGGAGTTATGATAAATTTAATATTTAGCAGATTTTTACAGACCTCGGAATTATGAAACCTCGGAGTTGTGATGTTTTTAATACTTAACTGTTTTTATAAAAACCTCGGAGTTTTGAAACCTCGGAACTATGATAATTTAAATTCTTAGTTGACTTTTAGAGACCTCGGAATTATGAAACCTCGGAGTTATGATATTTTAAACATTTAGTTGATTTTTACAGACCTCGGAATTATGAAATCTCGGAGTTTTGAGACGCTCCCATCAATAGACCACAACCAGATGAAGCCGTATACCAAGTTTCGTTATTATATGTTCATAAATAAGCGAGATATAAAATTTTCCTTTTCCTCCATAAGAATAACATTAGACAACGTACTGTGTTTAGCACTTTCAATATCTCGGTAACCAATTCATGTAGAGGAATGATCAAAATGCCAAATTGTGTGATTTTTGAAGCTGAATCCAATGGTGAAAACTAAAATTTGATTATTTCAAAAATTATATGTATAAAATTCAAAAAACTGATTTTTGGGGTACAAAACCCCCCCAAAATACACCTTCGGATGGAGCGATCTGGCTGGTTTTCAAACTTAGTCATAAATGTTGCTTTACATGTTTATACCAAATTTCATCAAAATCGGATCATTTTTATTAGAGTTATCGTGCTCACGGACACATATATGTATATGTATATATATATATATATATATTTACACACAGTTTCGAACGAATGGTGTTTTTGGGGTCTGGGGAGCTCAAAACAGAAAGTTATCATGGTCCCGGGCCTATGTCTTACCATGCCGACTACGGTAATAGCTTCTTCCCTATAGGGGAAATTTGCTCAAAATGAATGCATGACAAGGCATTTACAGCGTGAATGTGTGACTTTCAAATGTGTTTTTCAGAAACCTATGTTTTTCTTAGTTTAGATACATATATATTACAACAACTATTTGAGATACATATATGAAGTTTGGCATACAGCTACAGTACAATATTATGAGATTCCTCTAGCAGATTTATCAAGTTATATTAACAATAAATTTGTTACCATGGATACAATGAAAATTTTTTTAAAAGTAATTGGTATATTTAAAAAAAATAAGCTACAGGACGTCAAACCTAATGTAATTAAAAAGTGGTTACAAAATTTGTACTGATATATCATATAGTTTAGGAGATAATGGTACCTAAAGTTGAACTTGACGTCCCATTTAATAACATTGAATTAATGAAACGTGCCGGCTCCCCTTTAACATGTCTTGCATAAAATAAAATAAATTTTATTGTGCCAACTTTTGTTTATTTACATCTATTGTTTCATAACTTTCATATTTTAACGAACCTTTACGAAAGCTAGCTGGACTGTTAGTAGTCTTATTTGCTCTAAACATTAAAAAAAATCTCGGCATAAACTTTGTTTAATATTGAATAGTAAGCTTGATCTCTCCCTGGTTTGTAAGAAACTAATGTATATTAATGTTATTTTATATAACCTTTATAATTTGAAAGGTACCTTTTTCGTGTCTCAATATTTTTAACCAATGTATTGTAAGGTGTGAGGTCCCACATCATTTTAGTTGGTAAAAAAGTGGTTAGTTTTCACAAACTCAGCCAAGTTGTCCTGTCATAGATGACTTCTCAGACCAGTGTTCAGCTGACAGTATATGATTCACGGATAAGAATTATAATATATTAACATTAGATAGCGATATGTGGGATGCAGAGGACAAATTAATAAAGAATGTACCTGAAGGCAAAGATAGGAGTGATATTTGTTTAATGTCGCAGGTTTTGAGGTATGACGATAATATTAAAACTTTTAGACAAGACAATATTAAATTTTATATTTGTTTAAAATCACATGCATTAAGGTTTAACAATAAAACTATGAAATTTATGCAAGACAATCAATCTGAAATCAATTTGATGCAATCCTAAACACCCCCTGATACCACAACAGGGGTTGTTTTTTGTACAATCCTAAATTGTTGGTTGCAGACCCTAAATCTTTAAGCGGATTTAAGACTAGATGGAGAGGCATATTTGCCAAAAAAACTATGTATATCAAAGAATGACTGATGGTATGTTAATTGGTAGCAATGGAGGTGTTTTTGAAACGACGGAGACTGGCAAATACGTTAACATTCAAAATAAAGAATAAAAAAATGGAAAAAATTGCTTACGAATTGCATAAGCCCGCGAGAAAGAATTTTGTTTGAAGGACTTTTAAGGTGTTGGGTGTAAACAAAACTGTTCAAATTGATTTAATAGATATGAAGAATTATGCTAGAGAGAATTCTGGGAATAAATATATTTTAACTTTAATACACATTTTCTAAAAAAGCTTATGCTGCTCCACTAAAGAATAAAACTGGATTAGTAGTCACAGAAGCTATAAAAACTATTCTCCCAAAGGGAGTTAAAAATATTCAATCTGATAACGGAAAAGAATTTTTTAATGAACATTTTACCAAACTAATGAAAAAGCTAAATATTAATCACTACCACACTTACTCTACAACTAAGGCGGCTATTGTGGAAAGGTTCTAGAAAACTTTAAAGAATTGGTTGTATAGAGAGTTTAGTGCACAAGGGAGTTACAAATGGTTGGATTTACTTCCAAAGTTAATAAGGATATATAATAATAAAATACATCGGTCCATAGGGATGAAGCCTAACCAAGTAAGTGCCAAGAACTCTAAAGATGTACACGAAAGGTTTGCATCTAAAGTACAAGTTAAAAAGCCAAGATTTAAGGTGGGGGATAGTGTAAGGATATCGAAATATAAACATATATTTAGTAAAGGATATACCCCTAACTGGACAGGGGAGCTTTTTACAATAGCAAAAGTTAAGAAAACAAAGCCTGTGACTTATATTTTTAAAGATGAGAATGGCAATATAATCAAAGGAAGATTTTATATAGAAGAATTGTTTAAGACTAAATATAAAGACATGTATTTGGTGAGAAGGTAATTAGGAGGAATGGTGATTTATTATGTCAAATGGCTCGGGTTCCCAAGTAGCCAGAACTCGTGGATTTCCGCAAAGAATGTATTAAAATTAATTTAGAGCAAATCCACATATGGAAGGTGTCAGTCAACTTACACCTTATATAGATTTAGGATACATAATACGGGTGTACACACTAGAAAAATAACATTAATTTAAACAAAGTTAGTTTTTTAGATTTAAAAAAAATATAGAGGATGGGGAAAATGTATTTAATATAGGCAAGGGTATTAGTATAGGCCAAAAAGGAAATTAGGCCGGGTGTTGGCGCAAAAATCAGTCAAATCGGACAGTAAATAAAGAAGTTGGCAATTGGCAGTATTTTTACAAAATTTTTTTAATTTGACCGTAATAGTTAATTTGGAAAATGTGGGATTTATTAACATATTGGCTTAGGATAATAACATATCCAAATTGCAGACAAATCGGACCATAAACGACAAAGTTAGTTTTTTAGATTTTGAAAATTAATTAAAAACGACAAAGTTAGTTTTTTAGATTTTGAAAACTAATTAAAAAAAATATAGAGGACGGATGGGGATGGGGAAAATGTATTTAATATAGGCAAGGGTTGGACATTAGTATAGGCCAACAAGGAAATTTGTGTAGGCTGGGATCAGGTGTTGGTCCAAAAACTGATCCCCATAAGAATAACATGGAAAAAAGTGCCGAAAGTGGCATCTCTTTGCTAGTTTACCACTACTTTATATAGTTTATAAAAAACATTAATTTTAAAAGGAATTACATGTAAAAACAAAAAAAATAATGTTTCAGCCCAACAACTATTATGTACTTGTAGGTTTTTTTTTACCTGAAAATAAAAAATGTTAGTGATACATTTATATTTGACCTAGATATAACATATTTTGCAAAATCATATTACTCCGAAATTTGACTAAGTTTCCCCAAGAATGGGCATATGCATGAAAAATACATACAAACAAAAAATGAAAACAATAAATAAATAAAAATTCAAAAATTAAAAAAAGTGCAATCCCGAGTATACTTGGGGTTGCACATCCGGGCTACTTTCGGCAGCCACGAGTATACTCGGGGTTGTGAGCCAATGGGTTTAATATAGAAGTAGAACTAGTTTACATAAGATATAACTTCATCACTACTTCTACAACTCCATTAAATAGCTGAAGGTTATATAAACGATAGAAAATGACTGTTCCAAGGTAAATATTGGGAAATTGCATGTTGATTTGAAATGTAAATACTTTGAACTGAGAAAAACTTTGGTTTATTTTGTGTCTTTTTACACCCTTCATGCAAAATATTACATTTAAAGTTGTTGCGCAAAGAGGTGCATCAGTTATGTTAAATTATAGAAGCGCTTATCCAGCCAAATGAGGTTACTAAGTTGGAAAAGAATTACTCCAGAAAGCAGAGAGCGCATTAGAGTACTTTCAACACAACTCTTGAAATTTGAATTCAGATTCATTGTCATTTAAATAGGGTAGCTGTCGTAAGATCTACAAAGAAAACACAGAGCGTATTTATTAAAAATTCAAATTTCTATTTTATGTTGTTGTATTCAAACTGAAAATGATTCATTCAAAAACCAAACAAAAGAATATAGATTCCTTCCATTAAGCATCTAGATTAAAATATACGAATTCCGAGTGCGGACCAGAATAATCAGATTATAAGCAATGTATTAAGAGAGCCAGCAATGCGAGAATAACAGTGAGAAAGCGAAATAATCCGTATCGTCTGCATACAGAAATCCCCAGTGGACGGGACAATATAAATATTGTACAGTGGAGCTTATATAGAAACACAAGAAGTGACAAAAGGACAAACTGACGCGATGGTATCAGGGTAAGCCTATTACGAAGCGAGGGAAGCGAACGAGTGTTTCCTTTCGTCGCCGGACACCAGCTTTGCTCACTTCTCTTCTGCTGGGCTTTTGTTAAAATAACATCTGGTTTCAATTCAATGTTCTCATTTATTTGTTTTTCATTCTTTCCAGTGGGTAATTCTAAATTTGTATTAAAGAAAAGAAAGAGCGTTCATTTTGCAATATATGTTGAAAGATTAACACACGATCAGTTTTTATTTAATGTATCTTTAAAATAAAATACTTAACTTTGAATTAATTTACTGGTCAATTGGCCTAGGCTTGAGTGATCTGCACTACTAAACACACTTTAAATATTTTAAATTTATTCAACATCTTCATTAAAAACTGGCCTATTTAAAAATTAACTGAATTTGAGATTTATCCTATCAAAACTTAGTTATTCCTTTCTTGGAACTGAATACACATTTCATCATCACACTACGCCATACTCTACTGAAAAGATCAACCAACCACAGTTTAGTCTTGAACACATTTTTAACACAAGTGGAAAAACATTTTTGGAACCAGAAGGTGAAAAAATACATCAAAACCATGTCCACAAAATGTGTTTATTTAACAAATAATAAGAATTAAAGTTTAAAACTTCATCCTGTGGGGATACTGACTACTGTGGAGGGCGAACATGGAGCCCAGGTATCTGCGGACCAGCTTCGCGTCCTTCATCTTTTTGATGGCATCCAGCACTTGCTTGTCCACCTCCTTCTGGTCAGTCTTCTTCTTCTCTGACGCCTTGTACTTCTCCTTCTTGGCGACAAAAATGTCTCCCTCTTCCTTCTTGGGCTTCTTGTTCTTTATCCTCTTGAAGTAGTCGTCATTTATGTCGTCTGGGATCTTGACACCGGAAACATCAACCTTGGTGGAAGTGGCGATCACATAGATCTTGTTGATCCTGCGGAGAGGGCAGCCATTGAGCTTGTAAGGGCCGGTGACTAAGAGAAGTCCACTTCCCAGCTGTTTCAAGAACACCACTCGCTTGCCTTTGTGAACCCCAGCGAGAACGATGCACACAGTACCTGCAAAAGGCAATTGTTTAGATCAGTTTTAAGTCGCATGTTTATATAGAATTAAAACAAATTTGTTGGGTTGGGTTTAACTAGGCCTACTTAAAAACAATTAAAAAATGAATATACATTACTTTCTTTAAATAATACTGAAAAATACGGGACATAATTTAAAAACCTGTAAAATTGCAATTTGTCATTCTAGATAAGTAATTCATAGGAGGAACTGGGGAATCCAATCCGGGATCCCGCCCAATTTTACGGTTTATTCTATCCCAGGATTCAAACACCGAATCCCGGGAGTGCTAAATTGTCTCAAGTTAGCAATACCGGTGATGTTTCTAACTTATGTAACCACAATAAATCACTATAAAACTATATAATAAAGTCATAAACCAAAACTTATTGATTTGATAATTTTTTATTTTTTATCTATTAAATAGATATTTTAATCCAATTTCTTACAGTCACTTGAAACAATCAGATTTTACATGAATAGTGTAAGTAATGTTTATCAGAGATAATTATGCCTTTTTATGATCATTGATCTTTTTTCTTTGTACTAAGAAGAAATTTAGTTTGTTTTGATCCCAATAAAAAAATAAGTAGTTAAAATTAAGGTATTAAAAATAAGGTAGATAGGTAGGTATATAAGTAAATTCATTAAAATAACAACTTTTTTATTTTTTTTGTTTAAGTAAAGTTTACTAAATTAATTTTATATTGTTTACTAATTATATTACATGATTTTATAATGAAAGTACTGTGTTTATTGAAAGGATAGTTTTGTTTTATCAAGTAGGATTTACTCATAACTTGTCTTAGTAATAAGTTAATAATTTCATTTATCTGCAGCTGCAGCTACATTAAAAAAATGTACTTCTACTTCTACTTTTTAAGTGGAAATATTTGTTCATGGATACTTTTTGAAAGTTTTCTGTCAATTTAAATACATATTATAGTGTTAAAAAACAATCTTGAGTTGCTTTATTTGTTATGGCATACCCGAAGCCCTACCCAATATGAAACCAAACGTCAACGTAACAATACTATTAGTGTAATAAAGATTTTTATCTTTCACCGTTGATCATTTGTGCTATTTAAATAATTGTTTTGTATTTTTAATAAACAAAATAGTATTCATTTACTATAATTATTGTCAACATATACAAAAGTACACTCAATCACAGTTTTCCAGGCTTTTGTAAATTAGGCCAATCCCGGGATTGTTTTTCCAATCCCATAATCCCAGGATTGAAACTATCGTCTGGGATTGGATTCCCTAGGAGAAACACAGTAATAATGTTATTATGTTATAACGTTTGTTTTTATTCACATTTATTGAATACAAGTATATTTGGGATAATAGTGTGAGTGCAGGAAGTCTTGTAGCAAAGTAAGAAGAGGGCTGTGACATTTTTTTCGTTTGTTTTGAATTAAAATAGTGGCGTGCCAGAAATATTTTTTTTGGGAGGGGGGATTTGTTAAGAGGGGAGGTGCAAAGGTCCTCAGAAAATGCTGGAAAAATGTTTGTGTCTAAAACGGTTACCAGTTTTTCTATACTGAAATATAATCAACAAAACTCTATTACTTATTTACAACAAAATGTTTGTCAAAACTACATTTCTTTATATTACATTAATACGGTACGTTAAAACGTGGTATGATTGGTATTCGGTATGATTCAGCGTATATTAACTACATTAACAATATCATAAACCTGAATTTTTGTTAAACTATACAAATGATAGTATGACTCATTTTGACAAAGCTTGATGTAGTATCGAACAACCAACAAGCATTTGAAGAGGGATGGGAACACTATAGTCTGAATAACCTAGGATTCAGATGCAGGACAAAGGAAAAGACAAACTTCCACTTTCAAACGGTCTAATCAGGTGACTTGCTTACAAACCCACAAGTTTTAGAATTGTACAAAATCTGAAGTATATTTAGACAATCAAAAGCTTTTTTTAATTCACCATCATGAAAAAAATCCCAGACGTGTTACTGGCTTGTAACATCCTCTCCACCAACATTTTTCAGATTTTGGAGGGGGAGATATTGGGACATATCCCGATATACCCCAAAATCCCAGTGAACAACCCCCAATGCTGTTATCCTTTTGTGTCCTGTGTTTGGATTACAAGGACATACAAGTCATATTTTAGCTAATTAAAAAATAGTGACTGTTATTTACATGTCAATTTAAAAAAAAAATAATTTATGGAACATAAAACATACAGATTTAAACTTCGAAACAAACATGCCTACCGAACAAACAAGACATGCGACGGGCCATAAATACAAACAAATCACACTTTTTTCAAAACTTTCCGAACTGTGAACGTTATTGGATAAGGAAGCATACAAGGAAAAAATGTTAATGGCTCACCATTCCAAGCCTTTTCCTCTGTAAATGATTTTTAAACTCAACAGTAGATATTATAACAGTTAATATCCAGGCAAAATAATTCTATTCTTTATATATAATATTTTAAGCACACAAGAAATTGAAACTAGAGCCTGTTCAGGCTACCAAATTTTCGGATTGTCTGCAAAGTCATATTTTTACTGAGCAAATCTGTTCATATATTATTTTGTTTCTTTATACATTGCTTAGAACTTATGTAATTGTTTAAGAGCAAAATAAAATGCACAAAACTGCTGTAGGCCTGATAATAATTTACAGTTAAGTTAAAACATTTCTACTCCAGGCCTTATCTAGCTTAAAAGTATTATTTTTTAAGCCACTTTTAGTGTAATGAATTTATTAGTTTGACGGATGGAAAAACATTACTGGCATATGTTCAACTGAACTATATAAAAGAACACACATATACTGTAATTCAACTGCAACACACTTGTTGAGCCCAGGAAACGCACTTGTGTATATAAGGATGTTGAGTAGAGAATCGTGTAGGCTAGTTGATTATGGATATTTAACATTCACCTTTGACTTATTTGCTAGAAGACAAACTTGAGGTTGTTAGAGTAACAATTTGTTACTAAATTTCAGGTTTGTTTGTTGTACTGAATATTTTTTCCCCTTTTTCATGTAGTCTATTTACTCAAGATTTTCTGTAAAGACAACTACATTACAAATGATTCTGATTGACGTACCTTCAGTGAGGGACGAACGCAGACGCCTCTTGTGATCCTTGAAGCACTTCTTCGCTGGGTGTCGCCTGATTCTGTCGCAGGTGGGGTAGGAGGCAGTCTTTCTAGTCAGGATGACTTTACGAGTGCCTCCGTTTTTCTCTCCACCAATAGGCTTTTCAATAAAGGTCTTCTTCTTAGGCTTATCTTTCTTTGGGTTCTTCTTGCCCATGAATTTCCACAGAGCCTTCTTATGGTACATCTTGGATCGACTGAACCTGTACACTCCAATGCCCAAGTCGTAGTTCCTTGGCTTTCCGTACACTTTCTTGCCGTTGGGCTTGATTGTGCCTGGCTTCGGACGAGCAACTTTGCCCTCCTTAGGTTTAGCCTTGGCCTCTGGCATTTTATCTGAAAAACAAAATCCCAATTCTTTTAGATGCCTTACTATTACCTATCTCACAAGCAAAAGATTGAACATACCTATTTTTAATTTCCCATCCACCTTTACCTATAGGTTTACTTCATTATACCTATATTGTATGCCTTGGTGGGCTATTAAAATACCTAACTCAGGTTTCTTGGGTTAAGAACAAAAACTCAACAGGTAGCAACAATTAAAATAATAAAGGAGTAATGAGTAGCCTATACTTTGGCTTTTAGTAACGAGAGATTTTTAATTCTGCAATATTCTCAACTGAGCCCCTAGAGAAGGCAAGCCAAAAATAAGTAACAATAAGTAATAAGTAGTAACTAAGTAGGTAGTAAATAGTAATTAGTAGTTTTATTTTATAGTGTTATGGGAACATCCCAAGACACTGACAATGTAGTACCATTCAGGTTTGTATGATTGAACATAAAACTGGTACGGACTTAACTAATTTATAAATCAAACTTTATAGTGGATAAAGTGGATTTTCACAATGCAGGAAAACATAAAAAGTAAACAAATTATAATTTGTCTTATTAATTTAGAAAGATTGAATTTATTTGCTTTAAATTCTTTGTTTTATTTTAACATATAAAGGGTCAGTCAGACCACCCGTCCAGCATGTATAACGGGAGAACGGTTTGGTCTAAAGTCATCAAACCAAATTCTTCCCCACTAAAACGCATCTATTAAAACTAGTTGCATGTATTCTGTGGCCACATTCGTTTTATGTGTAATGTACAATTAACATGCATTTCATATGGGAAAATAATATTTTTTCTGATTGCAGAAAAACGAAAAGAGATACAAGGTTGGTGTAAATTAGAAAGTTGCTAAGATTTACAAAACCTTTTTCAATGGTATGCTTTTTGATATACACTACCATTTGACTTTTTTGATTTTTGGGCAAATCATCGGCATTTTCAAAATAAATTTTTTTTAATTTAGATTTTTTGCAAAAAACCTTTCATGTAGCATACCAAAGTAAAGCTGAGTTTATCACGAGTAAGAAACTTGAATCGGAAAAAATATACAAGTAGTTGTTTAGACAATACAGGGTATTCCGTAAATGTCAATATTTTACACAAAAATGGCCGCCATTTTTAAACGGATAAAGATAAATAAATTCTGTTTTCGCCAAAATGTTTCTCTTAATGATACCTTAAAAATGACCTATAAATATACCTATGTTTACATAAGAAAATTTTGAGATTCGAACCCATGACCTTCAGTTTTGGAACATTCTGTAAATAGATTTTGATGAAAATATTTGTAATATATAGCCCATATGCGTTTTAGTACGGAAGAATTTTGTTTGATGACTTTAGACCAAACCGTTCTTCCGTTATACATGCTGAACGGGTGGTCTGACTCACCCTGAATAAGAACAACTATTTAGTAAATGGTATATGTAACAATTTAGCAAAAATAATACACAACAACTTTAACTAATGCTACAGTAATTTTGGATATTTCATCAGCTTCTGCAGTTTCTTCATTAATATATATGCTCTTCTGATAATTAACAATAAAATAATCTCATACAGTAATAGTCTCCACAATCAAAACCCGTAGGTACACATTACAGTTTTAGGCTTAAGTGTGTTAAGCTACTCAAGCACACAATGCTGCTTGTAAACACAAGTTTAAATTATTTTATTATCTGAAGTATACAAAATTACAAGTTAACAGAATTAATTTTCATTCAATTAAATATAAGCAAGTAACTTGAAGAGCAAAGTGGCTGGAACCCCTACCGCAATTACCGATAAAAATCGACAAACATAGACTTAGCAGACATTCAATCAATTTCCTGCAGTGATGGTTATACAAGCTTCACTGGTTGTGAAAAGGTTCAGACAGACATGAAATTTGGCTCACACTAAACACACTGATAGTATTTATCAATGTTTGGGACAGTCGTAAGCCGTAATGGTTTCAAGGGTCCTCGCCAAACCCCTCCTTCTACCTTCCTTTGGGGCTCACCGAGTCATGAAATCTTATTTGCTGTGAAGAACCTAACCAACCTAACCAATATAATGCAGCAATTCATAATTTTATCTTTCATAAAAATATTACTAGGCTACTACTAAGAGCAAACTCTAAATTAAAGGCATTTCACAATTAAAAGACTGGTTAAGTTCAAAATTATTTTCAACAGGAACTGAATCATTTAGAATGAAGATTGTAACTGTTTATTCACATTCCTATTACAGTGGAACCTCAATAACTCAAATGTTTGTCATTTCCCTTGAACTTGCCTACCTAACGCTATGTTATTTTACCTTTATTTCCTGCTAACCTAAGGGTTAGCAGGAAACACCTCGATAACTCAAATTTTTGCAGTATTCTTAGCCTGTCACCACACTCTATAACTCGAAGTTTTGGCTGTTGAACCTCTTTAACTCGAATCTGTACAATCGTCGTACCTCTATAAGTCGAAGTATTGACTTGGGAACCTCTATAAGTCTAAGTTGTTCACTCACCGAACTTCCAAAGACTTTGCAGTTGGAAATTCCAACCCTCTCCCCACTACATCTACTCTTTCCCGGGTGCTCCTGGTGTCGGTAAAACAACCAACAAATTTTTTATGAGCAACACGCATATCAAGCACACTCATCCTCACGCACGGGTTTCACTTACGTAAAGGTTTAATTTCATAAATAAGGAACAGTCTGATATTGTTGTAAATTTTGTATTTTCTTAAATAAAATAGTTTTGATTTGATTCGACTTTTGTCCGGTGTCGTTAGTTAGTGCGAGAATAGAGGTTCTGGATGTAGTGCATGAAATGTAATTTTTAACCGTGTTTTTACGTTATGTTTGCAGTTTGGCAAAACTCTACCCTATGAGGAGTTGAAGATTATTTGAGGCTATTGGTACAGGAAATAAAAAAGTGATATGGAGAAGCAGTTTGGAAAACCAGTGGACACTCTGTTAAAAATTATTAAAACAAAAATATGTGTCGTACTGCATCTCCCCAATTCTAACAATGATCTGCAACTGCAATCTTAATTGTTATCATGTTTTGTTCCCTTTCATGTTCAGCTAAATTGAAATCGCTGCGTAGTTGGTCAGAACTCACTTCCATAAGGGGGCGGAAATCGTTTAGGGCAGGTGATAAGAAGTGAGCAAAAACGTCTATAAAAGAAACAGGAATTGGTCGAACGGACAAAACATCACCAAAATACCGAACTGTGAGTCATTCTTTGTTTACTTTCCTACTCTACAATATTTTTTTTCACTAAAGGAAGTATTTCATCCTCTACTACATTAACCAAAGAAGCCTTACAAAATATTTCCTGGCTTATTTAAGACATTTAAAATTGTTCAAAACCTTTTTATTTTTAATAATAATTATTATACGGTATGATTATTTACGATACAAAGCACAAAACAAAGTAAGGATTCTATGCTTTCATAATCCATCTATTGAAGGACCCTCAATAGGCCTTGACCCTCAACAAGTCGAAGTCTGTGAAAAATCACCTTGATGAGTAAATATTTTGAAATATTCAATAACTCAAATTTTTCGAGTTATGAAACTATTAGCATGACCTGCACGGTGAAACTTAAGCCCGGGACCACCGTAGAAGTTCCTAACGTGACCCCCTGAACACGTTTTGGGGGGTAGTTCAAAATTGTGTATATATATATATATATATATATATATATATATATATACACACATATGTGTGTGTGTTTGCACTCTAGCGGTCATATTTTATTCTCCGATTTACTTCAAATTTGGTAGGGATGTTCCTTTCTGTAATCAGTTGGAGAAGTTCGTTGGGCAAAACAATCAGGAAACGCTAAACCCCTTTTTTCAGGATTAATCTTTCAAATTTTGAGTTTTTGGGCCCAAAAAGGGTCAGAAAAGCCTCGTATGTACAATTAATGCATGTAAAAAGATGGGAGTTAGTGAGGCAAAAGTTTTAAGCCCTCTCTCGTCTTTCTAGCATACATATTTACCGAGTTATTAAAGAAAATATGTTTCGACTAAACACAGTACGTTGTCTTATGGGGGTTTTACACTAGAAAAGCCTGTTATTCCTTTGTTAGAGTACTTTTATCATCCCCAGCAACCTAACGCCTACTTTCAAGCCTGTCTGGACCTTCTCCTAACATTATAATGTGCACGATTGTATTCCCAGCTTTGCAGGTAAATGAAACCAGGAGCATCAGAACAGCCAAAAAATCACTGTTTTCAGATTTTAATAAAAATTGAAATAAATGTATGTTTTTACACTGATTCTGAGTTTTAAAAGTTTTTAATTGGAAATTCACTTCCCTCACGTCAGCGTGCTGCGTGCGAACTCGTTTCATTTGATATGTATAGGTGGGTGCTTCAAATTCACAGAGTTTCAAGCTATGGACTTGCATGGTTCTTTTATTACAAATGTTTAAAATCCTTAAATTTTCAAAAATGTTAAAGGTAAAAGCTTAATACCTTTGTTGGGCATGAAACAACATTTAACCAACTAACATTTAACCATGGTTTACAAAATAAAACTACTTTTCACCCTCAAGGAATGTTTTACGAATTAGCGGTTTAAAATCCCTCTCACAAATGAAGATTTTAATTCCAGGATGGAATTCGAACAACAATCTTCAGTTTCTAAAAATAGTTGAATTTTTACCATATTTTTATATTATAAATATATTAAGTTAGTATATATGGATTTGCAGGGTTTGCTAGATTTTATCTTCAGGAACATATGCACAATTAGGAAAACAGTTGTTTCCAAACAGTGTGACTCTCTTAGGGGTGTGTATTTATTAAGTATCTAATAAATAAGCGAGCATTAACCCATATAACGATTGCCTATACTTGGATAATTGCATTTTAAACTGGATTAGCAAAATTGGATGTTTATCAATCAGTCATCACTTTGTCTTCATGAGTTTCAGAAGACCGTCGTGACAAAATCATCATTTTGAAAAACTCTTAACCATAAATACTATGCTTAACAAGAGAATAACCTCTCCTCCCCCTGCTCAGTACTTCATGGACTACGCTCTTCTCAGGCAGCTTCTAGATAACGAGAATTGGACTAATGTATACAACCAAGATATGCTTCGGCCGCGTTTGATTTTTTTTAATATATATTCCAAAACTATGAAACCGAATGCAAAAACTGAATAGTTAGCAACAATAAGTTAAAGAGAATGGATGAATGAGTCGATTTGCTTTAACCTTAGGACTGCCCTTCCCCGAACATTCGGGGAATGCATGTCGTGGCCTAGTGTCCTTTCCCCGATATTCGGGGAATGGGATCATTTTGTTAACTGCTTATAATGCATTGAAGATAACCGCGAAACATAATAATATTGATACCATTCAAAAGAGGAGATTCAAAACTTTTATTTTCATATATAAACGATACTTGTAGCAGTAACCAATCATTATAAATGCTATTATAATTTGAACAAAATTTTGCGCGCAGAACATTTTCGACTCGCAATTGGTGAAATCTCGTAAAACATGTGATATTCAAAAAATCGTAGTGTCTGTAATTTTTGCCCTAACCAAAAGCGGTTGGTACCACTGGAAAGAGCAATAGATCTTCTTACTTTTCGTAATGAGTAAGTTGTCATATTACTTCATAGCATCTCAGAAATTATTTATGAAATCAGCTGTTATGTCAGGCCCTTGATTCCATACTATTCCCTGAAAAAACGGGGAATGATAAATCATTATATAATACGTCTAAAATTGATTTAGCTAAACATTATAAAATACCAATTTGAAGCCGAGAAAAAGTTCTTCCTCTATGTACTGTTAGCTTACTGTGTGGAGCGACAGCTGAATGTTTTGACATAGCCAGAAAGACCACTTTTAGCGAATTTCCCCTATAGGGAAGAAGCTATTACCGTAGGTCTCATGGTAAGACTTAAGCCCGAGACCATGATAACTTTTTGTTTTGAGGTCCCCAGATGTCCAAAACACTATTCGTTCAAATTTATATATATGTATATATATATCTATATATATATATATATCTATATATATATATATATCTATATATGTGTCCGTGAATGCGATAACTTGAGTAAAAAAAGTCCGATTTCGATGAAATTTGGCTCAAATGTGTAAACTGACATTTATGACTTTAAGTTCGAAAACCAGAAAAATCGGACTATGGGAAGAGGGGTTTATGGGGGTTTTAAATTTTCCAAAAATCAGTTTTTTGCATTTTTTACCCTAAAAATTTTAAAACACTTAATTTAGGTTTAGACCATGTTATAGAGCTTAAAAAAACAAATAATATGGTATTTTGAATTATTAACCTAGGTTAAGTGGTTGCGGAAAAAATCCAAAAAACATGCTCATAAAATCTCCCATGTTAATCTTATGGGAAAAAGGTTTTTGGCTTTTCCTCAGTTAATTTTACTTTAAACTTGACATTTTCTTTTACCAATCACTTCAGCTCCACAAAACAATCATTTTGGTGTTTAAATTGTGATTCTACGTCAAACCGTTGCAGAGATATTCAAAGTGCTAAACACAGTACGTTGTCCAATGTTATCCTTATGGAGAATAAATAAAATTTGATAAGTTGATTATTTATGAATGTATATTGATGAAATTTGGTATGTGGCTTCATGTTGTACTGGTATATTGATAATTGCACAAAAAATAAATGTTTTGTTGATTGTCCCCGTAGCAGCTAACCTGCATACTCAGCCCTAATGTTATTCTTATGGAGAATAAGTAAAGTTTTATATCTCCCTTAATTATGAACATAAATTAATAAAACATGGTAAGTAGCTTCACCTGGTTCAGTTATATTGATAATTGCATAAAAACTCATTTCTTATCTCCCTCGTTGCAGCAAACCTGCGTACTCAGTCCTAATGTTATTCTTATGGGGAATAAATAAAATGTAATAAATCACTTATTTATGAATGTATTTTTGTCAAACTTGGTGAGTGGCTTTATGTACTAGTGAGAAACATATCAATGCATTGGAAATTCGCTAAGTACGCAGGTTTGCTGCGACGGGGGGTATTTATTGTTCTGTTCTTCATATAGGCAATGTACTAATGTGTTGTTGTTTGTGTTGATAGGTTAGTAATTAGTATTTTATTATATAATCTTTGTGTTTTAGTGATAAACAAGTGTATTATCGTGTAGTGTGTGAGTTACTAGTAATATCTATCCATATTACTATGGGTAAATATTATTAACTTAGTTATGTTCGAAATGTGCGATCTAGCTTTGAATAACTAATTTTGGCTTTCTGTGAAACTCAAGTTTTGTTTTTCAACTCATATAAAGTCGTAAAAACAGTTATTACTTTGTACAATATAACATTATTTCCAATAAATATATTCTTACCTTTAGTAATATAACAGTTTTGGTATATGAATTGTATACTTCAGATTTTATTTTAATTTTTCAAATGTACAGCGCAAGTTTCTCGATTTTCCCCGTTTTTTGTATTTTTTCCCGTAATACGGGTAAAAAATTTTTTTCAAACACATCAATCACATTTCCACGTAGGGAAATAAATTGCCTACATTGTGTATATCTTTGATTGTCTGTAAAAAATGTTTTGTAAAAATACTAGGACTGTACTTTTGAAAATTATTTCAAAAATTTTAATAAAATTTTGGTTTTTCACATTTTACAAAAACATTACCAAAATTTAAAACACCTCTTAGGGGTGTGTGTATTTATTAAGTATCTAATAAATAATCAAGCATTAACCCATATAACGATTGCCTATACTTGGATAGGATAATTGCATTTCAAACTGGGTTAGCAAAATTGGATGTTTTTCAATCAGGCATCACTTTGTCTTCATGAGTTTCAGAAGACCGTCGTGACAAAATCATCATTTTGAAAAACTCTCAAGCATTGCAATACAAGATAAATACCCCCGTTGCAGCAAACCTGCGTACTCAGCGAATTTCCAATGAATACATATGTCTTAATAACACATTAAGCCTCTTACCAGAATTCATAAGAAATATATTAATAAATAAGCGATATTTAAAATATTCATTATCTATAATATTATAAAGAAGAGGTGGTTTCTGTCTGTCTGTCTGTCTGATGTTCCGGGTGAACGCAAAAACTACTTAACCGACTGGGGTGAAACTTTACACAAAGGTAGATCTTGAACCCATGCAACACATAGGCCTATTCACTTCCTTAAAATCCCCTCGGGCTACGCCCCGTGAACGTTCTAATTTTCAATGTTTACATTTCATAAGAAAGTAAACATTCAGAAACTGTAATCCGAACAGCTGAGGGCACTTACATTTGGCAGCTTAAAGAGCAGAAGCAAGAACAACAGCTGTTTCAAGCTAACTAAAATGAAATTTGCATTGACTATAGAACGGGTAAAGAAAACCCTTGTGCGAAGAACGTGTACATCAAGTATATATATATTTATTTCAATATACCGTATAATTAATCTATATAAATAAAATTAGAGTTTTGTCTGTACATTGCTTGGAATTATGAAATTTTTGCATATTTTCACGTTTTACACCCTAGGGAAACCAAAACAAATCTTATCTCAATTTATGTCTGTCTGTCTGCCGGTAACGCTCAAGGATGGGTTTTTGTTCGCTTTTCACTGGAAAACGGGTGCAGTGACATTAATGAAACTTTGTTTCTTTGTTCTATATATGCGTGAGAAGGTTTTAGGGCACTATAAACTGGCATACGTCTTTTTAAAAAAATAATAGCGGCCGCTCAAAAACGTGATTTTGTGCGGTTTTGGTCATGTTTTCTTCGCTTTTCACAGGAAAACGGGTGCACCGATTTTTATGCAACTTTTTTCTATGTTCTATATGTGCGTTAGAAGGTTTTAGGCTAATTGGATTGTTTTAAATTACCTTAGGACACTGCCCCATAGGGTTTTTAAGATCCTATGCTATTCTTATGGACAAAGCATTTATTTATATTGAACCAGATGATAGCATAGTTATTCTATAAATAGGTTTTTTAGTTCTTTTTTAAAACGTTGAGTGAAGATTGTTAATAAATGACATAAGTGGATATATGATCTAAATCTATATTTGTCAGACTCATGCACTCACTGACATAGTGATCACTTTATCTAAGAAACGACAATGTCTATTGAAGATACAATTTTGGATGGTGGTTCCCCTTATGCTGCAGATTCACAATAAGAATACGTTTAAAAAAGTCCTATAGGGTTCTTCGCTAATTTACTTTTATGGCAATTGTATGAGTATTAGTACTTTCTGAACCTTTGTAAGTTACATTTCAGTAGGAATATAACTAATTCATCAGAAAAAAACGCAGCCTATTCCTGTAACGAAAATGTTTATGTGCTTCGCCCCCCGGAATTTCAAAATACAATATTTTAACAATCTTGCACATACTCTTGGACTGATGGATCTGAAATTTGGTAGGAATGTAACTGATAGGTCAGTGCAGACATTTACCTACTCCAGACACAAATATACTCAAGGACTCTGGCCCAATGGCCTTTAATATAAGCGCGTTAGTCATAACACTCAAACTACTCAACCAGTAGAGCTGAAATTTGATGCCTTAAAGGAAATAAGAAACAACATCATGGGGAGTCACGGTGTTGTTCTCTGGAGATCTCACACAGACCCTTTGTCGTAAGTGAGACATGAGTGGACGAGTCTACGCCTCTCTAAAAATATATTTTATGTAGCCGACCACTGAGCATCTGAACTTAACAGTAAATATGAAAATGTATTTTTGAGAAGATTAAGGGGTTGATCAGTTTTCTTATGCGCTTTTAAAAGTTGAGATTGGGACATTGAAAAACAAATTAAGGTCTCAGAAACATCTATCCTTCACTCAGCACTATCGATGAATCACAGGATTTATTGATTAACAGTTTGTTACACCGAGGTTCATAAACAGTTTAATCTGGAAAGTGCCTGGCTCTGTGATTGTGCCATCCTCACGTTCACCAATGAACAAGCAACGGAGATCAACAAAAATGTAGGTCTATTCCAAAGGGAGGAACGAACATATACAATGTTTAATACCGTTCATTTAACCATGACCACTGTTAGAACAGTTCGTATATATTGATTTACATTTATTTAAATAAAATCAAGTAGTCATATGTTTATAAAACATATGATTTTTCCAAGTTTAAATTGTTTATTTACAATTACATTGAAAACAGGACCTGGCAAGAATGGTGATTTTAAAAGTGGTTTGTCAATGTTTTTAAAGTTTAATGTTTCGTTACATTACTATTCATTTATTGGAATGTAAAGATTAATGTATCAAAGTATTTAAAATGTTAAATTAAACAGGTTTTTTTCTGATTTTGTTGTACTTGAGTTCTTTTGTTTCTAAAATCGAATCCAAAGTGTTACGTGTACCGATTTGGAGTCGAAAAAACCACACCGTTCACTACCCGGCAGAGTTCCTCGACTTGGCAGCAGTACCCGAACTATCTGCCATAGTATATTTCGTTAACTTTAATTTAATTCTACTTTAAAAGTGTAAAATGTAATTTTAATACTGTAAAATTATATGGGTTGTTAATATTGTTAGTTAATCTGCCATTTGTGTACAACCCGTACGAAGGACGGGTACATCAGCTAGTTATCCATAAGAATAACATTAGGGATGAGTATGCAGGTTTGCTGCAACAAGGAACACAAAATAATGGGTTTTTATGCAAATATCAACGGAACTCATCTAAGTGAAGTCACGTACCAAGTTTCATCCATATTCATTCATAAATAAGCGATATATAACATTTTTATTATTCTCCATAAGAATAACATGGGGACCGAGTACCTAGGTTTGCTGCTACGGGAACCATAGGCGAAAAATGTTTTTTTTTGTTCAAATAACAACAAACCATAATCAGATGAAGCGATATACCAAGTTTCGTCGGTTTATGTTCATAAATAACCGAGATATAAAATTTTTCTTTTTCTCCATAAGAATAACATTGGACAACGTACTGTGTTTAGCACTTTCAATATCTCAGTAACCAATTGACGTAGAGCAATGATATAAATACCAAATTGTTTGTTTCTTTAAGCTGAATTCAATATGGTATAAATTAAAATTTGATTTAAATAACAATTACATGTGAAAACTCCCAAAAACCCATTTTTGGGGTACAAAACCCCCCTTCGGATGGTGCGATTTGTCTGGTTTTCGAACTCGTTCAAATAAATGGTACTTTACATATTTGTACCAAATTTTATTAAGATCGGACCTTTTTTACGAGAGTTATCGTGCTTACGGACACACATATATATATATATAAATATATATATATATAAATATATATATATATATAAGTACATATATACAAATTTGAACGAATGTTGTTTTTGGCATCTGGGGACCTCAAAACGAAAAGTTATCATGGTCTCGGGCTTAATTCTTACCATGAGACCTACGGTAATAGCTTCTTCCCTATAGGGGAAATTCGCTAAAAGAAATACATACGAGCATGTTTAAATAGACAAGAGCTTTTTCCAAACATTACAGAGAACACCATAAACAATTTCCTTTAAACTGTTGATCCCTTTTTTGCAACTGAGTAATTATTGTTAAAACGATAAGTATAAGACTGTAATAAATATCACTCTATTTAAGACATTGACACACACTCGTGTGTATTAAGTGTGTATGTCCTTTACTAAATTAAATGTTAAGGCCTATTTTATTTCAGAAAACTTTGCAACATAATAGCCACAATCTTAACTTCCACAACTTTTAAAAGACCATTCTCTTTAGTGTTTTCTGTTTTATTGGAATTTTCAAAATTGTATTCTTTTAGAATTCAGGACGTTGCTAGACACATTTATACATACCGTACCGTAAACAATTTTGCAAATTGTTCAATGAGACTTTGAAATTGCATTATTACCATGGCATCAATGCAAGGACTGTGGTGGGGTTAGCTTCCCCTCCAAGTAATGCTGAAGTGGGGGAAGCCGTCTCCTTCCCAATAGTGTTGCAATAACAATAAATTCTCCGACTTTCCAAGTTACCCTCACAAATAAATCATCAAGACAAATTTAACAAAGTTAAACATGTTTTATTATTGACCTCAGTGTTGTTTCATTCTTTGATACCTTGATAAAGCACATACTTTCCCGTCTCCTTCAGCTTTTAAAGTTATTTTGGTTCAAATCGCCTCTCTATATCGTGTAGGCCTACAGTAAGTGGCATGAATAAACTTAAATGCAGAATAATTTGTTATTCCTAATATTTGTCCAACTCATTCCTCACATTTAAGTCTACGAACCAATTTTACCAAACGGAAAGCATTAATTTCTTAGAGATTTTTAAAGAGTGAATCTTAAATTAAAATGTTTGGTTAACATTTTACGGTAGGCCTAATTCCTTTCCAAACTTTACTTGTGAAATTGTATGTTTTTCAATCAGCTTTCACAAATATCTTTCACGAGTTTCAGAAGACCGTCGTGAAAAAATCATCATTTTGAAAAACCCTCAACCATTGCAATCTAAATATAACTTACATGTGCTCATTATGGAAATAACAAATCTACTTGAATGGCAACTCAAAACTCATTTTTGATGCTGAAGTTAGCTCTATATAAAAATAGGCGAGTGAGCGAAGCGAACGAGTTCATCTTGAAAATGAACAAGCATTTGATATAAAACAAATTCAATGACATTAGGACAGGACAACATTGTTAGGCCAGCTAGTACACTATAAAAAAATATAGCCTATATGAGCATGCAAGGGTACTACTAGATTGCTTATTTAAAATCATGAATAACTACTAGGTACACAAAACACTATGAATAATTTGGAAAAGAATATATCCTGGAATCAGTTAATTCTCTTTTCTGCAACCGAGCAGTGTTAAAATAAAGAATGAGACTGCAAGTCTAATCACTATTTAAAACGTTGACATACACTCGTATATTTTTTTAAGCGTAAGATGTCCTTTAATAAGTAAAAGATTAGGGTCTCTGTTATTTTTAAACAAACCTTTATAACAATAGCAACGATGGTAAAACGTTACTTTAACAACTTTTAAAGTAGGCTAGTTACTCCCTTTCCATATTTTCTATTTTTGTTTTCAAATAATGTTATCGTTTTTAGATTCAGCATAAAACAAGGCTAAACAATATTTTTATTGGTGGCTAGAGCTTTGTTTCGATGCTTTGACAAAGGCATCAATATCTTTTTATCTCATTTTAAGAAGATCCATCAGCTTTTGAGGTTACATATTTTATATCTCATTCTCTATGTACACTGTGCAGACCTAAAGAATCGAATGGCAAAAATAAACTTGAATTTAAGATAATTTGTTAAGATCCTAATATTTTTACAACTTTAATTTTAACTTCCAGGTCTAAAACTAAATTTAATGAACATGAATCATTAGGCCTAATTTCTTAAAGATTCTGTGAGGGCAAATTTAAAATAAATATTTGGGAAATTTTACTGAAATAGATTTCAATCTAGAGCAGTGTAACAAAACTGTACTTATTTCAATCAGATTTCACTCATGTCTTTCATGTAGATATTTCAGAAGACCGTCGTGACAGAATCATCATTTTGAAAATGCAAGTTAAGCGTTGCAATACACGGTATAAAAAGAAAAATATATGAGCATGCAAGGATACCACAAAAAAAAAACCAATCAAAGGAAGGGTTCCTTTTACGCATTTATATTTATATAGCCTACTGCTCGTAGAGTCTAGGATCTAGGGGGGGGGGGGGGTTGAGCCTGCATAAAAGGTTAACGCAATATTTTTGCTGATTATTTTTATATGGACCTTGGAGATAGCGAAAATGCACTTTGTCAGTTTCTCAGGTGGTCGTCAACATGGGGGGAGGGGGTAAAGTTGGCGGCGGGCGCTAATCAAATCAAATCAAACATGACCATGACTCATAAACATGACGAATATCTCGTTAACGGTATGAGATATAACATTGGTTAAATCGCCGTTATAATCAAAGACACACTTAAAACAATATGGTTACCAGGCCTGAAACCGTATCTTGATTAATAAAAGAGCTACATAGCCTGAACAAATTTTTAAGGTAGGCCCTACACATTTTTATAGAAAATGTAATCAATATGCGAGTTTTTTAATGTTTTAAATAAAATTACTAGTTACACAAGGTACTTGGCACATTTTAGTGTATTAATATATCAATATTTTATCAAAATATGTCAACCAAGTCTTTGAACATCCGTCCGCTCAAGTTAACAGCAGCGTCAGGATCAGCTAGTGCTGTGTTTAACAATAACAAAGTTTATACTAAATAAACTGTCGGATAACTAATTGCCTACAGTAATGTAGCCCTCATGATATAGACAAAATAAATAAAAGCTGAAAGTGGAATTAAAATATCTCAAACTTTTTTATTGGGCGAGGAGAGAATGCATTACGCACACCCCCACTCCTGTGGGGTAGTGTGAAAAAGGACACAATATAAGCGATACCGTACTTAAGTTATCTTACATTACGATTTTTGATGTTGATAAGTATTGTATCGCCACTTCATTCACACCCGCTACTGCAGGGGAAGTGTGAAAACCGACAAAGTACATGCGATCCCTATCTCGCGATAAACAATGGCAGTATGATTTTAGTCGATTCATATTGTGATATCGCTATCGACTAATATTTGAATACAAACGATTTTGAAACTATTGAAGTTGGTCAAACTGTTAACATTAACCATCACAAAATGCCCATAGCAGAATGGTGAGGGAACTTGGTTTACCTATGTGGTGGAAACAGTACAATTTCAGGAGAGCTGTAAGTTACCAACAAAAAACTCTCTCACCGAATTCAGAAAATTAATCTTTCAGAAAATAAAAAAACATTGATAGCTTCAAGAACGGGAGACTATGTTTTCTAATTGAACCGGACTTAAGACTGTAATAGGCCTAGTCCAGACTCTTTCCCACCAAATACCCTTTAATTACCATGACAAATGTATGTACAAATAATAATTTAATATCATATAATAAAATGAATAGGCCTAGTTCCTTTAAGTGACTTACTGACCGATGACTGGGTCTTAGCGAGGCCTATGATAACTAACGGGCCTGCATAGATTTTTGGTCACATGACTCTCTGCGCCGACTTACAGCTGTTAATCCCATTTAGGTTA
Organism: Allygus modestus; assembly: GCA_963675035.1. Taxonomy (NCBI): domain Eukaryota; kingdom Metazoa; phylum Arthropoda; class Insecta; order Hemiptera; family Cicadellidae; genus Allygus; species Allygus modestus. Next base: position 74,059,205 of record OY776112.1, on the reverse strand, counting down.
AAATCATTGAGAAAACTTGACCTACCGTAGGCTTACCGTACGTCCTCTTTTCCCCGGACATGTCCTCCTTTTCCCCGGACATGTCCTCCTTTTTGGATCATTTGAAAACGTCTGGGCGGATTTTTTTGAAACCCATTATTTGTCCGGGTTTTTACAAGCAGCAAACTGAATTTCGGGAACTACGTTTTTATCGACTTAGTATAATTAAGTTGATATTTCATAAAGTTAGGTATAAAATTGTTATTTTTTCACCCAAAACACTTTACTTTGTTATAAAAAATGTAATTTTCAGTTTTTATACAATGAAATCAGTTTGTATTCGTTGCTTACGTTTTGACGGCGTTCTGTGCAGGGTTTAAGCTGCGGTCGCGTTTGTCGCAAAATGCGACATGCACCACGAAAATGCGACAATATTTGGGCAGGCTGTCGCTTTTTTGCTACAAAGAAAGGTATTTTATAATTTTATTGCAGAAAATCTGGTTTTAACAATACAAATTGTAGGTATTAAAAGTCCGTGATCACGATCCACAACCAAAAAAGATTAGAAGATTAGTTGAGATGTTGTAGAGGCTTAACGTTGCGTTGGTTGCACTACATCACTTACCGATCGTCTCTGAGCGATTGGTAGAGGGGACGAGCCTACATTACGTAAACAGTTGCTGTCGATTTCAACTGCGTACCGTGTAAACGGAACGGGTGAGTTACTGATATGACAGTTGTAGCAACGAAGTGACTACGTACACGTCCAATGTAAGGGCAAATTCACTTCGCTACCGCTTAGGTTAGGTTAGGTTAGGTTACGTTACATTACATTAGGTTAGGTTACGTTACGTTAGATTAGGTTAGGAGGTTTTCTGGCTCTCAATTTGTTTGAAAAATCACAGGAAAATTAACGTACGGTGCATAATTTGGAACAGACGTGAACAGTAGCGGCTCACGTCGGACGTGTACGTAGCCTCTGCCTTGTAGTAACAGACCCCCCTCGTGAGTCAGTCCTTAGTAGCCGAGCGAATCGGCGAATACGAGAATGTCAAGGGCTAGTTCGCCACCGAAGGGATGACGGTGCTCGCCTCACCATCGCACCGATTCTTGGTGGTTTTTGTGACCGAGTCAAAGGAGACGAGTACTTAAGTCTCGACTCGCTGCTGAATGTGAACGGTTACATGAGCACGAGTCGCTCGAAGTCGCAACGATCGGGCGAAAGTGTAGAGGTTAGCGAAACAGACAACTCGAAATCGGTGATGCGCAAATGCGATCGCGATATGCTTTGAGGTTATGTTTCAGAGTGTGTAATGTTTGGGTTGTGTGAGTTTTAGTTGTTCTGGTGCCATATTAGGCCTATTCTACTAGAATGTTTAGTATATTTCCATTATAGACTTTAATGGTTAAAATGGATAAGTTACCAAGAAAAGTAGACACTGCTGAATTATATATTATTTAAAAGTTAACCCTTAAAAACAAATACAAGCAAAAAAAACTTAAGACCCAAAAATAGTATAATGACATGCGATAAAAATGCGAAAAGGAAAATATTTTTGCTACAAGTATTTAAGAGCTTGTAGCATTTTTGCTCAAAGAATTTTTTTCTCAGCTGAATCCCTGGTTCTGTGTCTATCGCCGCTGTTGTAGCCTATCGTCTGCATGTCTAGCTGAGTCCAAAGAGTTAAAATATAAACAGGAGTCACTATACTCTCTGGCATCCTTCAAAAAGCATACGTGTCTGTTGTGGTGTCAACTTATTGGCGGGACGCTGTCATTTGACCTTGTTTACAACTCAATTTTCAAAGCCACATAACAAGGGTGTTTTCATTAAACTCAAATAATAACTCAAAATAGACAACCAAATTTTACCTAAATGATATCTCAAGATTCTAAGTTCAGTTTAACACCAAGTTTCACCTAACATGCGAAAAGATATTAATATTTAAAAGACTTTGAATATCAAAATTTTTTTATTGAATCAGTTGGGCGATTTTGACATCGTCCCACCAGAATTACAGTCAACTAAATAAGCAAAAATTGGCTTTCACACAGTGAGCTCTATACAATCTGGAGGGACTACTGCCATGCAGTTTCTGACAAAAAAGGGAGCCGTAGAAAATCAGCTGGAAGCACAATATTTCCCTTCTTTAATACCAACAAATCACAACAACAAATCTTTCTGTTAATTATTGGTAATTATTGTCTGCATAACACAACGAACACCGTGTACAAGATGCCATGTTCGTGTTGTAATATTGGTACTGTAGAGGGGAAAATTGATGCCGATGATGGCACGAAAATCCAACCAGCAATAGTCTATCCAGTTCTAAGTTACATAGAGCTCACTGCTATCACAACAGCACGATTTTTTAGTTTTAATGAAATTGGCAGCATAACGTCCCCAAAGATTAACTTTGTGATTTAAGAAAGATCATAGCACATGATGTTCAATTTAAAACATTTAATTACCCGACTTTTGCACCTATCTTGGGGGGGGGGTGTCATATTTTCGCGATTTATTAATCAATCTCTTAACGGGTCTCTCTTTTTCAACCTAGAGAATACGGTAACCCTACTTTACCGCCAGTACCTATTTTCCACCTCTTCGACACAGAAGTCACAAAATATATTTTTTATTATCATTCTAAACTGCATTAAATTAAAATATGAATACAGTAAAACCAATATTATAACTATTTTCAAAATACAAAATAAGACTATCCGGTTTCGTGTTTACAAAAAACTTAACCCATCATCTACGATACGCTATGGTGGTTTTTTTACTGAGTATACTCCTCTGACATTTCTGAACTGATTTTAACGATTGAGGTACCAAAAGAATTTTCTCAATGCGTATTACCTACTGGAGAATTGTTAATAAATTTTGATACGGTACTAACATTCTGATAGGCACACGACGGCCTCAAAGTTTTTACTCTCAACCATTAAAACTTACCGTTGACATCAAACAGAAAACATACCAATACAGCTGATTTTAGTTTTATAACGTTTTGGAAGGTGAAAACATATGTTAAGTATTAAATAGCGAACAGTATTTCACTATAACCCGTAGTTAAGTATTACAAAAATAATTTTAAATTGGAAAGTAATGGAATAATTTTGTTCGCCAGTTTTTTCAGACTAACACATTCGCTGGGAGGCACGCCCAGGGGCTTGTTCCTGCCCCGCGGCAACTGTTCCAATAGGTGCGGTCACATTTTTAATTCCCGGCTGACGAATGACAAAAACACTATATGGCTCTGTACTGCGTTTAAACACAACTGGACATAGTTTTACAAAACTCTTAACAGATGGCAGCACAATCCAGATATCAGTAGTCAACCAGAGGGACTAACTGGGACAAAAAGGAAGCCGGGGAAGTTCCGTATCAGCCCGGAAATTCCTAGAAATTTACTACAAACCTACACCAAAATAAAGCTCGCATTCTGAGCTACACATGGGCAACAAATCACCTGGGTCTCTAGCCAGTGCTGGGCTCACACTAACTGGTTTAGTTTCAAGAGAGGGGGAGGCCGCATTCGACAGTGCGCAGTCTGGGCCGGTCGAAAGCGACCGCACCGCAGCGTTCGTGTTGAACATTTTTGGTGTCTTGATAATTATTGTATAGGCCTAATTTGATTCTGAGGCGATAAAATGTATGTGGGTAGAGTCGTGTTCTTACAATGTTGTTATGTGATAGTCGGCTACTGATCGGCCGCACAGAGTCAGGACACTTTAGTGGAAGGGGGAAGTATACAGGCCCTTTAGTTATCGTAGGTCCCTGTCCTAGGCCTACTCACCCAAAGCCTATGAATAAACTTGGCTAGCCTAAATATCGGGCAGTCTAGGCCAATCTAATTGTACTTGTTAAATTTATAGGCCTATACGAACTGAAACTGTATATACACATATAAAACATTACTCAACACAGTAAATCAAATTCCGACACATGAAAATTACCACAACAGAACTGAGGAATAGAGGTTAACCAACAACGATAACTTACACAAGCCTGAAATTTAATTAATTTGCATACAAACTGAACATCCTAAAGACCAGAGACTTTTACAAACTATTACCTTATTTTAAGTGAGGGAAGAATATCAATCGGGATTTCTACTCTTCAACGTAGAAAACCCCAACCTAAATTCACGAAAACGTGAGGAAAGAACGAGCAGGCAATCAGGGTAGACAGACGGAAGTTGTTTGCAGGGAACTTCCTTCAATGCCACCTTGATTTAATTGAAATAGTGCAAAAAGTTATGGTGATACATAACATAATGAAACTTGTACATCGAAATAAACGCAGTGCCGCATATTATGTTAACTGCTATCTGGTGATCAAATTAAACCGAGTAAATCGAAATTAACAACCCTGTTATCAACTAATGTAACTGATAGTTTTGTTTGATACGTTTTATAATATTAAATAAATATTAATATAAATATTAAATGTTAAATAATATTTTTACTTGTCTATCTATATTCATGCTGTTTCTTTGTTATACTATTTATACTTTGCACATTATTTATTATTAATTGTAAGTTGTTAATTTTTATTAGAGTAGTGAATTTCCTTTGGAAAGTGAACTATTAGCATGACCCGCACGGTGAAACTTAAGCCCGGGACCACCATAGAAGTTTCTAACGTGACCACTAAACACGTTTTGGGGGGTGATTCAAAATTGTATATATATAGACATATATATATATATATATATATATATATATATATATATATATGTGTGTGTGTTTGCACTCTAGCGGTCACATTTGTTGTCCGATTTACTTCAGATTTGGTAGGGACATTCCTTTCTGTAATGAGTTGGACAAGTTCGTTGGGCAAAACAATCGGGAAACTCTAAACCTCTTTTTTGGAGATTAATCTTTCAAATTTTGAGTTTTGGAGCCCAAAAAGGGTCAGAAATGCCCCGTATGTAAAATTAATGCAAGTAAAAAGATGGGAATTAGTGAGGCAAAAGTTTTAAGCCCTCTATCGTCATTCTAGCATACATATTTACTGAGTTATTAAAGAAAATGTGTATCGACTAAACACAGTACGTTGTCTTATGGGGATTTTACACTAGAAAAGCCTGTTATTCCTTTGTTAGAGTACTTTTATCATCCCCAGCAACTTCACGCCTACTTTAAAGCCTGTCTGGACCTTCTCCTAACATTATAATGCACAAAATTGTATTCCCAGCTTTGCGGGTAAATAGACTTTGAATATCAAAATTTTTTTATTGAATCAGTTGGGCGATTTTGACATCGTCCCACCAGAATTACAGTCAACTAAATAAGCAAAAATTGGCTTTCACACAGTGAGCTCTATACAATCTGGAGGGACTACTGCCATGCAGTTTCTGACAAAAAAGGGAGCCGTAGAAAATCAGCTGGAAGCACAATATTTCCCTTCTTTAATACCAACAAATCACAACAACAAACAACAACAAATCTTTCTGTTAATTATTGGTAATTATTGTCTGCATAACACAACGAACACCGTGTACAAGATGCCATGTTCGTGTTGTAATATTGGTACTGTAGAGGGGAAAATTGATGCCGATGATGGCACGAAAATCCAACCAGCAATAGTCTATCCAGTTCTAAGTTACATAGAGCTCACTGCTATCACAACAGCACGATTTTTTAGTTTTAATGAAATTGGCAGCATAACGTCCCCAAAGATTAACTTTGTGATTTAAGAAAGATCATAGCACATGATGTTCAATTTAAAACATTTAATTACCCGACTTTTGCACCTATCTTGGGGGGGGGGTGTCATATTTTCGCGATTTATTAATCAATCTCTTAACGGGTCTCTCTTTTTCAACCTAGAGAATACGGTAACCCTACTTTACCGCCAGTACCTATTTTCCACCTCTTCGACACAGAAGTCACAAAATATATTTTTTATTATCATTCTAAACTGCATTAAATTAAAATATGAATACAGTAAAACCAATATTATAACTATTTTCAAAATACAAAATAAGACTATCCGGTTTCGTGTTTACAAAAAACTTAACCCATCATCTACGATACGCTATGGTGGTTTTTTTACTGAGTATACTCCTCTGACATTTCTGAACTGATTTTAACGATTGAGGTACCAAAAGAATTTTCTCAATGCGTATTACCTACTGGAGAATTGTTAATAAATTTTGATACGGTACTAACATTCTGATAGGCACACGACGGCCTCAAAGTTTTTACTCTCAACCATTAAAACTTACCGTTGACATCAAACAGAAAACATACCAATACAGCTGATTTTAGTTTTATAACGTTTTGGAAGGTGAAAACATATGTTAAGTATTAAATAGCGAACAGTATTTCACTATAACCCGTAGTTAAGTATTACAAAAATAATTTTAAATTGGAAAGTAATGGAATAATTTTGTTCGCCAGTTTTTTCAGACTAACACATTCGCTGGGAGGCACGCCCAGGGGCTTGTTCCTGCCCCGCGGCAACTGTTCCAATAGGTGCGGTCACATTTTTAATTCCCGGCTGACGAATGACAAAAACACTATATGGCTCTGTACTGCGTTTAAACACAACTGGACATAGTTTTACAAAACTCTTAACAGATGGCAGCACAATCCAGATATCAGTAGTCAACCAGAGGGACTAACTGGGACAAAAAGGAAGCCGGGGAAGTTCCGTATCAGCCCGGAAATTCCTAGAAATTTACTACAAACCTACACCAAAATAAAGCTCGCATTCTGAGCTACACATGGGCAACAAATCACCTGGGTCTCTAGCCAGTGCTGGGCTCACACTAACTGGTTTAGTTTCAAGAGAGGGGGAGGCCGCATTCGACAGTGCGCAGTCTGGGCCGGTCGAAAGCGACCGCACCGCAGCGTTCGTGTTGAACATTTTTGGTGTCTTGATAATTATTGTATAGGCCTAATTTGATTCTGAGGCGATAAAATGTATGTGGGTAGAGTCGTGTTCTTACAATGTTGTTATGTGATAGTCGGCTACTGATCGGCCGCACAGAGTCAGGACACTTTAGTGGAAGGGGGAAGTATACAGGCCCTTTAGTTATCGTAGGTCCCTGTCCTAGGCCTACTCACCCAAAGCCTATGAATAAACTTGGCTAGCCTAAATATCGGGCAGTCTAGGCCAATCTAATTGTACTTGTTAAATTTATAGGCCTATACGAACTGAAACTGTATATACACATATAAAACATTACTCAACACAGTAAATCAAATTCCGACACATGAAAATTACCACAACAGAACTGAGGAATAGAGGTTAACCAACAACGATAACTTACACAAGCCTGAAATTTAATTAATTTGCATACAAACTGAACATCCTAAAGACCAGAGACTTTTACAAACTATTACCTTATTTTAAGTGAGGGAAGAATATCAATCGGGATTTCTACTCTTCAACGTAGAAAACCCCAACCTAAATTCACGAAAACGTGAGGAAAGAACGAGCAGGCAATCAGGGTAGACAGACGGAAGTTGTTTGCAGGGAACTTCCTTCAATGCCACCTTGATTTAATTGAAATAGTGCAAAAAGTTATGGTGATACATAACATAATGAAACTTGTACATCGAAATAAACGCAGTGCCGCATATTATGTTAACTGCTATCTGGTGATCAAATTAAACCGAGTAAATCGAAATTAACAACCCTGTTATCAACTAATGTAACTGATAGTTTTGTTTGATACGTTTTATAATATTAAATAAATATTAATATAAATATTAAATGTTAAATAATATTTTTACTTGTCTATCTATATTCATGCTGTTTCTTTGTTATACTATTTATACTTTGCACATTATTTATTATTAATTGTAAGTTGTTAATTTTTATTAGAGTAGTGAATTTCCTTTGGAAAGTGAACTATTAGCATGACCCGCACGGTGAAACTTAAGCCCGGGACCACCATAGAAGTTTCTAACGTGACCACTAAACACGTTTTAGGGGGTGATTCAAAATTGTATATATATAGACATATATATATATATATATATATATATATATATATATATATATATATGTGTGTGTGTGTTTGCACTCTAGCGGTCACATTTGTTGTCCGATTTACTTCAGATTTGGTAGGGACATTCCTTTCTGTAATGAGTTGGACAAGTTCGTTGGGCAAAACAATCGGGAAACTCTAAACCTCTTTTTTGGAGATTAATCTTTCAAATTTTGAGTTTTGGAGCCCAAAAAGGGTCAGAAATGCCCCGTATGTAAAATTAATGCAAGTAAAAAGATGGGAATTAGTGAGGCAAAAGTTTTAAGCCCTCTATCGTCATTCTAGCATACATATTTACTGAGTTATTAAAGAAAATGTGTATCGACTAAACACAGTACGTTGTCTTATGGGGATTTTACACTAGAAAAGCCTGTTATTCCTTTGTTAGAGTACTTTTATCATCCCCAGCAACTTCACGCCTACTTTAAAGCCTGTCTGGACCGTCTCCTAACATTATAATGCACAAAATTGTATTCCCAGCTTTGCGGGTAAATGAAACCAGGAGCATCAGAACAGCCAAAAAAATCAATGTTTTCAGATTTCAATAAAAATTGTAATAAATGTATGTTATTACACTGATTTGGAGTTTTAAAAGTTTTTAAGTGGAAATTCACTTCCCTCACGTCAGCGTGCTGCGTGTGAACTCGTTATTACTTGATTTCAGTGTTAGGTAAGCTAATTTTTTTTAAGCAGCTGGCTACAGCTAAAGCTACATTTTTTTTAAAGTAGCTAGCTGCAGCTACAGCTACCAGTAAAAAGTAGCTAGCTAAAATTACTACTTTCAGTCTGGTCCTTACTTTCTTTAATTGTAAACAAATTTTACAGCCCCACACACTCGTATCTAATAGCATTTTAGTTATAAATTTTCACAAATACATAAGTTGCCTTATTTTGTTGTTTTTCAATCCTACTTTTCTATGTAATCAAATGTATTTTTAAATCTATGGTTGGTGTAAACAGATTAGTAACATGACAAAATAACGACTTAAAATGAATTCAAATATATAGGCCTACATCAAAGAAACAGCTGAGGAACCAAACAATTTTCAAGCATAATATTATATTCAATAACCCATGACAAATAACATAGGCATATTTAAGTAATATCAGACTGGTTTCACAATTTACAAATACTAGGCCCACAGGTATACTTTGCATAATGTATGTGGTATTGAAAAATCTTTGGTCTTTGCAATAATTGATTTGTCAAGTAACTCATAGCATTAATAGACTTGGCCTACAAACAAATTTTAAAAGAACTAACCTGATAATGTAGCTTCATAATAACTTTTAAATTTCTAGAAAAAGTTAGGCCACAATTCCACCATAACTCTCATGTTACTACAAAATTACTTTTCTTTACAAGTTTGAAAAAATGTTCTTGGCCGGTCATGGTAGGGCTTTTTGTATGTCCACCGCCTTATAGAAGGAGCTTCTTTACCAATAACATTAATGTTATCGTCAATTTTTGCTTTTGGTGCCATGATATAAAGTAGTTAGCAAAATAAAAATAGAATACAAATTACCCTGTGGTATGATGTACGTACATTAAATGTAACCTACATCTACATGTTATTTTATTGAAAATTTTTACTTTGCAAAACATCAAGTTCAGAGATTGTTATGTTATGATTAATTAATTGAAGTCAAGTATGTAAACGTAATTACATAAAAACTGTAAAAGTAGCGTAAAAAGTAGCTACATAATCCGCTACATCTACTCTAAAAATGTAGCGCTACAGCTAAAGCTACTTTTTTTCTAAAGTAGCGGAACTGCAGCTGACGCTACTAAAAAAGTAGCGCGCTACTGTAGCGCCGTTACTTGTAGCGCGCTACTTCCCAACACTGCTTGATTTAACTGTTATGAGTTTAGAGAGATTTATTGCTTTTGTATACTTTATCTTAATCAATATGCTGTTTTTTACAGAGAAAACTAACTCAAAAACAGAACAGCAAACTGTTACTGTATTTGTGATCAATGCACAGTACAGTAACTATCTAGAATAATTGTGGGGCTAAACTCAAAAGCTGCAATGTCCATTTTTGGGGAAATTATGGGGAAATTGAGGTATTGGCACCACTGTGTGCTCTATTGTGTCTATTTTTAGAATATGAAACTTTATAGTAGTGAAAACAGCACAGAAATGTATTACTATATTATTGGAAAAGAGCCTTAGAAGGAAAGTCTTCAAAATGCAAGTTCACTGTTTGACATCTGAGAAGCAAAGCCAGAAAAATCCAATTCCACCAATTAGAGTCCTTGTTTTAGTTATGTGATCACTACGAGTAATGGCCGTTTTTTGTTATTGTTTAATTGTGTAATTTATTATTTCCTTCAAAACTAAGTAATATTATGGTTAAGGCAACGCAACCATTATAGTTAACAGTGTTGCATTTTAATATAGTGTTACAATAGGTAGTGTTAGATCTAAATGTCTAAAACATCATAGAAAAACCAGCAAATTAAAAAGTTGGTGGAAAATCCACAACTTAAACGCAAAACTAGCAATGTCCAAACAAAAGTCGGCTGTAACTACTCAAAAAATGAGTTCTAAGCCATAATCCTTTGTGAATGTTAATAATTAATATATTAGAAGTTAAAGAAAAATAATCAGCTTTCTACCTTTGGTTTCACCACCTCAAATTTTCATTTCACTGTCCCGTAAAATTTTCTGTAGTGGAGTTTGCAGCTTTTGATTTTAGCCCCCACAATTATATTGTAGGTATCATAAACAAGATGAACAGTAGATCACCAAGTTACCTGTGACGTCATTGGTGCCCAACAGCAGTTTGTAAAACAACAAAGCCCATCTATAAAAGTAGTTATGTAAGTGTAAGGTTTCATGGTTCTTTGACATTTATGTTAAATATATTTGTGATTGAAATTCGTCTCTTAGTGAACTGGTGGCTGGTATGGGTGTTTGAACTATTCAGTGAACTATTCAGTGAACGAGTCACTGTGGTTGGGGGGTTAGTTATTGAATGGGTGGGTGTAAAGGGTGTTATTAAGGTTTACATTGGCTAATGGTGGAATATGAATATGACAAGGTTATGGTAAATGGTTACTTGGTGGTATATATTGAACAAATTCACTAGATATTGTGGAGGATAATGGAAAGTTCACATTATTCTAACGTGTATACACTCATTGTTCATTTATATTTGCCAATATAACATCTAGGTGATAATCTATATATTTTAATGTGTATAAAATAGTTTTATATGGGCTGTGAACCCCTTATTGTATCCGTTTGTATCCGTTTGTATCCGTTTGTATCCGTTTGTATCCGTTTGTATCCGTTTGTATGATGTTTTTGGGGTCAACGTTTTTGAAACGGCCGATAGCAGTTGAATTTCTAACTTGTGGGCTACCTTGGATTCAACACCAAGCGAAACCCGCGGGTGACGGCAGGTGGCAGGTGGCGGGTTTTGGTTTGTGTTGGGTTTCGCGAAACCTGCGGGTCACTTTGGCATTAAAACTTGTTTGAAAGTGGTTTTATAACAACCAGACGCTTCGTTTGGAGATCCTGGAGTCAAATATATTATTCGTTCAAGATTGTATATTTTTACAAAATAATATTGGGGGTTTATATATATATGTGTGTGTGTGTGTCTGTGAATGCAATAGTAAATACAGTACGTGTATTACAAGACTATATATTTTGAAAACGTGGACAATTAGTTATTAATTCTCAAATTTAAGTATTTATCTAATTTGCTTAGTTTTCTTAAGTTTGTAATACAGTATCATTATACATTTATACTATACCGGGGTTTAAATAAAATCGAATACAGTATACAGCAGCAAACCTGCGTACTCAGGGAATTTCCAATGCATATAAATGTATCTTAATACCAAATAAAGCCACATACCAAGTTTCATCAATATACATTCATAAACAAAATATGACATTTTAATTATTCTCCATTAGAATAACATGGCGACCGATTATGCGGGTTTGCTGAAGGAAGGGACACAAAAATTGGGGTTTTATACAAATATCAATATAACAACTAGGCAAAGCCACATACCAAATTTCATTGCTTTATTTTCATAATTAAGGGAGATAACACGTTACTTGTCCGCCATAAGAATAACATGGGGCTGAGTACGCAGGTTTGCTGCATACCAGTTTTTATTCATTTATGTTCATAATTAAGGGAGACATAGCATTTAATTATTCTCCATAAGAATGGGCTGAGTACGCAGGTTTGCTGCAACAAGGAATAGAAAAAATGGATTTCTATGCTAATATCAATAGAACTTAACTAGGTAAAGTCGTATACCAGTTTTTATTCGTTTATGTTCATAATTAAGGGAGACATAGCATTTAATTATTCTCCATAAGAATGGGCTGAGTACGCAGGTTTGCTGCAACAAGGAATAGAAAAAATGGATTTCTATGCTAATATCAATAGAAATTAACTAGGTAAAGTCGTATACCAGTTTTTATTCATTTATGTTCATAATTAAGGGAGACATAGCATTTAATTATTCTCCATAAGAATGGGCTGAGTACGCAGGTTTGCTGCTACGGGAGCCTTTGTCAAAAAAATTTTTTTTGAGGAAATATCAATGGTCCACAACCAGATTAAGCCGTATACCAAGTTTCGTCAGTATACGTTCATAAATAAGCGAGATATAAAAATTTTCTTTTCCTCCATAAGAATAACATTAGACAACGTACTGTGTTTAGCACTTTAAATATCTCGGTAACCAATTGACGTAGAGGAATGATCGAAATACCAAATTGTGTGTTTTTTAAGCTGAATCGAATGGGGAAAACTAATACTTGACTACTTCAAAAATGATATGTCAAAAATTCAAAATACCCATTGTTGGGGTACAAACCCCCCCCAAAATACCCCTTTGGATAGAGCGATCTGGCTGGTTTTCGAACTTAAAGTCATAAATGTTGCTTTACACGTTTATACCAAATTTCATCAAAATCGGATCATTTTTACGAGAGTTATCGTGCTCACGGACACACATATATATGTTATACACACAGTTTCGAACGACTGGTGTTTTGGGGGTCTGGGGACCTCAAAACGAAAAGTTATCATGGTCCCGGGTCTTACCATGCCGACTACGGTAATAGCTTCTTCCCCATAGGGGAAATTCGCTAAAATTATAATTTTGTATATATTTTTTATATATTATACTATGTAGTATCGCATTGGGGAAACGCTTTTAACTGACACAACTTTAATTCGTCATATTAAACCTTAAATATGTTTTTAGTATTAAAGTAATTAGTTTGCAAATTATTCATTAAAGTTACTGTGGCCTGTTACGGCCACCTACCAAGTTTCATCAATATACATTCACAAATAAACAAAATATGACATTTTAATTATTCTCCATAAGAATAACATGGCGGCTGAGTATGCAGGTATACTGTTATTTTTCCAAATACTGGTATACTGTTATAATACTGTTATAATACTGTTATAATACTGTTATACTGTTTTTAAAATTAAGGTATAAGCATATTATGTTTCAGCCGTATTTTAAATGTTAATAGCTAATCATTGAAATATTAAAAACTCTGTTTAGAACTTAATAATTGTAAGCTGACACAGAAATTGATATAGGTTAGATATATTTATTTTAACCCGAGAGGTACGTGTGCATAGACATGACAGCAATATATTACTCCTAAAAGTATATAAATGAGTCTACCGCTTGTATGAATATTTTAAAATTATTCGAGTCAACTTAGTTGTAAACTACTCTAATAAGTTGGGGGTTGGACGATTTAATACCACGTTTTGAAGGTAAGTTATCATATAATTACCAGCTTCCTTTTATGATTAAAGTTATTTGATCCAAACAATTAATTAATTTACAATCCTAGTACATGGAGGTCTTTGTAAAAAATTTCTTTTGAATCATTCATTTCGTCCTCATAAAACTGTTAGGCCCCCCTTTCTCATGAATGCATAATCCTTGATCTAGACGGAACGTAGAACCCAGCAACTTTGCCTATTCTTCCAAGAGCTAAGTTAAGCCTGGGGTTCTAGGACTGTCTGGGTTAAGCATTGAGCCTAACAACTAAATGAATATGGGTTGTAACAAACTACTTTGAAAATTGAGGATTTGGTTAATTTAACCAGTCAAGCCGTTTGGTCAACTTAGACAATATAGGTTTTAACAACTACATTTGTGATTAATCCAACTACTTTGAAACAAATTAGTTATTTTAACCAATGAATTTATTGGTTAACTTAACTTATAAAATTGTTTGTTCCAACATATATTTTTTAACTCTCTGAGCTTAGTTAATTGAACTCATACAAATAGTTGTCCAACCTCTGAAATTGGTTGAACTAACTTATAAAAAAACTTGGATTAAAACTTGGATTAACCAATCATTCTCCTCTGTGAACGATCTGGTTTTTGAACTCAAAGTCATAAATGTTACTCTCAACACTTGTGCCAAATTGTATCAAAATCGGGCGCTTCTTTCAAAAGTTATCGCGGTAACGGACACACACATATATATAAATTTGAACAAATGCCGCTTTTGGCATCCCGGGACCCTAAAACGGTTATCGTGGTCTCGGGCTTAAGTCTTACCGCGAGACCTACAGTAATAGCGGCGGGGGGGGGCCGTTTCCGAGCGGGGGTTTAAAAGCCGGACGCGTCGCTAGTTAGTTAGTAGCCGATCGTCTGAGGACACCAAGCAACGGCCGCGCCCAGACTGACTGACGAGATTGCGACGCGCGCCCAGACGCCCAGAGCTTTTTTGGTATGTGATTCATTTTGCCTTACATCTAGAAGTATAATTCATTTTTGAGTTACTGGGGTTATTTATTCAGATATTTTGATAAGAGAAATATACTATTAAGGGGAGGAAGTCAATATTTAGAAATATTTAGAAATATTTAGAAATGTCATGGCTAAAGAATCAGTCTTAGTAAGTAATAAGGCTGGAAGGTCCGTTACGTCATAGTATTATTAGTTAATCTCCTGTTGGGCGTCGTAACGCAGAATAACAAGAGGCGGTTTACAGAATAACATGGGGCACGAGTATGCAGGTTTGCTGCAACAAGGAACAGAAAATAATGGGTTTTTATGCAAATATCAATATAACTCATCTTAGTGAAGTCACATACCAAGTTTCATCCGTGCTAAACGTTTATAATTACTCAAGAGTTGTATGTTCGTGCGTTTTATTTGAGTTTTTTTTACTACGTAATATGTAAATTTGCAATTATTATATTAATATCCCCATAGATATAACATTATGATGCGAGTTTAAAGTTTGAGATACCTCTATTATACTATTATAATCATAACTTCAATTGTTATATACATAACACCAAAACCTTCTGGCATTGACTATTGTTTGATTTCAAATGAGTAGTTGTACAGTATCAATACAGTTTAACAAGCTGAAAGCCGTTTTTATAGATGGGAGACATGATGTAATTAAAGTTGTTTTATTGATAGTATCGTATGTTTATTAGGCTGATTTTATACTAAAACTGTTATTATCCTGGGTGACACAAAACAACAATTGTTTCTCGAGTTCTATTATTCCGGTTTAGGCATTGTATAGTTTTCGGTCTTACAAATGATGGTTTTCTATTGTGCAGTGTATTGGAAATATATAGTAACTTCCTCTCCTTGATTTGTACTTGATTTGTACTTGATGATGAAGCTCAAGTACACCAGGAACTGTATAATCGACTACATTCAGCTAAATCTAATTCAATCTTTTGTATGAACAAAATCTGCTGGCAATTGGTTCATTGGTTCGTTGTTAAGATAAAACGCATAGTACGTTTTCAAGTTGATTTCACCGCTAAAATACGAAATTATTAGATGCTAGACCTGGTCTGTTTCATAAGTCGGTGTTACCGAAGACTCTTAAAGTAACTATTTGTAACGCAAATTTATGGTTTGAAAAACAGTATTATTTATTTTTGACTGAATAATTAATAAATAATCTGAAAAGTAGGCTTTCTTAAACAGTCCTTATAACACTCATGATTACTGACTACATAGCACTCATGAGTTGGAATATCTCATGTCTCCAGACTGTATCTGATTATGTTCGAGTCCTGTGCATGCATTCATGATCTGGACACTCCGCATTTCTCTGAGAAGGGGCATCCACACCTATTAAACTATAGCAAGAAACAACTTCTTCATTAGCATAGTAGCTGTCATTACTCACGGGTGTAATAAAAAACGTATTACAACACTTAAAAATAGGTTTACACTTATATTGTATTCAAACATCAGACGGCAACCGAGTACAAATTGTGATGATGATTCAAAATAATAAATACGCCCGTCGCAGCAAACCCGCATACTCAGCGAATTTACAATGGAGATATAAATTTCTTAGTACTACATAAAGCCAATTACCAAGTTTCATAAACACGTATTCACAAATAAGCGATATATACAATTTTAATTATTCTCAATAAGAATAACATTGGGGTTGAGTATTGTTGCTGCAACAAGGAACACAATAAATGGGTTTTTATGCTACTATCAATATAACTCAACTAGTTGAAGTCGTATACCAGTTTTTATTTATTTATGTTCATAATTAGGGGGGACATAGCATTTCATTATTCTCCAGAAGAATGGGCTGATTACGCAGGTTTGCTGCAACAAGGAACACAAAATAATGGGTTTTTATGCAAATATCAATAGAACTCATCTAAGTGAAGTCACATACCAAGTTTCATCCATATACATTCATAAATAAGCGATATATAACACCCTTATTATTCTCCATAAGAATAACGTGGGACCAAATACCTAGGTTTGCTGCAACAAGGAACACAAAATAATGGGTTTTTATGCAAATATCAATAGAACTCATCTAAGTGAAGTCACACACCAAGTTTCATCCGGGAGCGTTAAACAAATCCCATTTCAATTTGTTTATTTAATATTCAGTAATTATGATGAGTGTAAATTTGAAATCTCCTAAAAATATAAATTCATATCCATCCCGCGCCATTGATTAAGAACCCACAAGTTTGGCTTTTTAGCTGAATGTAACCGTTGAGGGTAGTACCAAAACACAAATACAACAAATAAAATACCCCCGTCACAGCAAACCTGCATACTCAGCGAATTTCCAATGAATATATAACATAACACATTAAAACGCTTAACAGGATTCATAAGCGATGATGCTGTGAAAAAAACCTTAGCAAGAAACCTTATGTAGAATAAATTTCCTCACAGAGTAGCACGAATATTCCCCACTTTGACATAAATTATTATTACTAAGATAATTAAAATTTAAAGATTGATTTTTCATTTTTGCATTTTAACAAATCTGCATACAACCAAAAATTCTCTTGCTGCCATCTGAAATGCTCTGGCGAACCAATGGTTTGAGAAAGTGTGTCTCATGTAGGATACGAAGGCAAGTCAAACCGGAAATGCGGTCACGTTAACGGAAATGTAGCCACGTTCCGCTCCGTTTCACTTCTCCGAGTTCCGCTTGGGAAACATTTTGCTCAAACAAATCTGGAAAACCTTAAATTATTATAGGTCATCACTTCAACCAAAATAACTCAGCCAATATGTTTTTGGTCAATGGATTAATAAGAGTCCTATGAATAAAAACCTACTCTCTGAGTACAGCCATAGCAGTTAACTAATAAAGTGCCTATTATTGTACACTCAGACTGTACACAACCGGGTGGTGGGAAGCGTAGATTAATCTCCGGTTCAACTTTATGGAGCAAGCTATATTGATTTATCAACAATGGTTTTAATAAATTGATTCTCAATAAAATTCAAATACCATAGAAAAAAAGAGTAAACATTTAAGAGCAGTCGCGTTTTTCCAACGTGAGTTTATTATTTTTATGAACGAAAAATAAACTTAATATTTGAACACATACTTTGCCAAAAATAACATTTTACAAGAGTAAACTAAAACTTGTCGTGGTATATCTGAACTGCCTGTTGGGTAAAATGCTTTTGCATGCTTGTAACGGGGTTTGAACCGTATGATTAATTTTGGATGGTAAAACGTTTTACGAGGTGTTAAAGGATAGGATAAATTTGTATATTAGTGTGTGTAGTAATTTGTTTACTTAGGTTTTCAAGACAATAATTGCGAGAAAGAAAATCTTTATATATCATTCTATAAGCGAAATTTTTAAGTCAAAATTGTGGGATGGTGGGAGACGACTCAAATTAAAGGTCTTGATCCCGGGGAATCGGGAATACCCCCGTCGCAGCAAACCTGCGTACTCAGCGAATTTCCAATGCATAATATTTGAATACCACATAAAGCCGCATACCAAGTTTCATAAAAATATATTCACATATAAGCGATATATACAATTTTAATTATTATCCATAAGAATAACATTGGTAATGAGTATTGTTGCTGAAATGAGGAACATAAACAATTGGTTTTTATGCAAATATAAATAGAAACCATGCGAAGCCACATACCAAGTTTCATCAATATTCAATCATATAGCCACATATGATTTTAGTTATTCTCCATAAGAATAACATTGGGGATGAGTATTGTTGCTGCAACAAGGAACACAAAATAATGGGTTTTTATGCAAATATCATTAGAACTCATCTTGGTGAAGCCACATACCAAGTTTCATCCATATACATTCATAAATAAGCGATATATAACATTTTAAGTATTTTCCATAAGAATAACATGGGGACCAAGAACCTAGGTTTGCTGCTACAGGAACCATGGGCGAAACATTTTTGTTGTGCAAACAGCAATAAACCACAACCAGATGAAGCGATAAATTTCGTCAGTTTATGTTCATAAATAACCGAGATATAAAATTTGTCGTTTTCTCCATAAGAATAACATTGGACAACGTGTTTAGCACTTGTAATATCTCAGTAACCAATTGACGTGGGGCAATGATCAAAATACCATGTGTTTATCATTTTCTGTTTTTAATTAATAAGAGATAATGTTTCGATAAAACAGCTATTTTTGTAAACAGTCTATTTGTCCAAACGTGGCATTTAAAAAATTACATTATCATAGTTTTATATTAGGAGTATATCTTAACATAACCGAAAGGCATAAATATATGTTCATTATATAAATAAAAAACCTACTTGAATGTCAACTCTCATAATGGAAATAAAATACCCCCGTAGCAGCAAACCTGCGTACTCAGCGAATTTTTAATGCATAATATTTGAATACCATATAAAGCCGCATACCAAGTTTCATAAAAATATATTCATATATAAGCGATACATACAATTTTAATTATTATCCATAAGAATAACATTGGTAATGAGTAGATTTGCTGAAATGAGGAACATAAACAATTGGTTTTTATGCAAATATAAATAGAATTTAACTAGGCAAAGCCACATACCAAGTTTAATCAATATTCAATCATAAGTAAGCACTATATAACATTTTAATTATTCTCCATAAGAATAACACGGGGACCGAGTATCTAGGTTTGCTGCTACAAGTAACTAAAAAAATGGGGTTTTATACAAATATCAATATAACTCAACAAGGGGAAGCCACGTAGCGTACATTTCTCAAGTATTTCAGCTTGAAACTTAATCTTTTTGGGGATAAGGAAAATACACATTCTATATATATATATACGAGTGAACCCAGACACATTGTAAGCACTTCACAGATTCACTCGGGTGGCAATTATTTTTCTAATCGTTTTAATCAATGGCAATTTTTATCTCGAGAGGTACACCACGTATTCATTTTGCATTCACGTGTCAAAACTAATTCTTTTCATCAGCGTGTTATTAATCCTATGATTAAGGTTTTCGATTAATAGCTGCCAAGAATGAAATTCATATGTCGGGGTGTCTGTTTCTTTGTGTACGAGTTTTGGTACGACTGTCCATCATTAGGCATGCGGGTCAGTTTTTTACTAAGTCACAATCTTGCAAACCTTAAGCGAATACCTTGGCAATAATTATCATTAGTTAAGTTTCTTATTAGCTTTGTTTCGTGACTGGTATTTTGAATGATATATTTTAGTATCATGAATTGATTTGTTCAATAACTCGAGAAAACGAAAATTGGGAACTAAAAAGTGTTTCACTGAAAAGGTCAAACGGTGATAAATTAAACCGGTCTCTACTAATGACCAGTTCAATATTGATCTGTAAACGTGAAGCCTTTTAAGTGTATAATGCAAATTACTTCAGGATTAATTGTTTTTGTAATTAGACATGTCAATCTGATAAATAAACGAGTTCGCACGCAGCACGCTGACGTGAGGGAAGTGAATTTCCACATAAAAAATTTAAAAACCCCAAATTAGTCTAAAAACATACTTGTATTCCAATTTTTATTGAAATCTGAATTTGTTGGCTGTTCTGATGCTCCTGGTTTCATTTACCTTCAAAGCTGGGCATTATAATGTTAGAAGAAGGTCCAGTCGGGCTTTAAAGTAGGCGTGAGGTTGCTGGGGATGATAAAAGTACTCTAACAAAGGAGTAGCAGACTTTTCTAAAACCCATAAGACAACGTACTGTGTTTAGTCTAAACACATTTTCTTTAATAAATATTTATGCTAGGATGACGAGAGGGGGCTTAAAACTTTCGCCTCACTAATTCCCATCTTTATACGTGGATTAATTATACTCGATGGAGTCTCGATAATAATAAATGAAAAGGTCAAATACTGTTCCCTTCACTGTCGTGGTTGCAGCTGTATTCAATTACCGTGGACCAGTTGTGATCTAGTTTCCTTGTTTTCTCTTGTTCGCGGTTCGCGAATTAGCCCGACTCCCGGCTGGCCCTCCAAGGACCGGTTCAGCGGCTTTTAATTTGCAAATGAGAACCGCGAGAGTTGCGGACAGATTGGTTCCTGGGGACTTTCCACTGCTGGGTGACTGGGGAGATGGTGATGACCCCCCACGCCTTACATTCTGCTGAGTTGGTTGTAACTGGCCATTCATTTGATTGTTGAAACTCAAAACTGCTACCGTACACGTTAAGACGTTGGTCCCAGTCAACAGATCGTGTTAGAGACACTAGTGCGACCTAAAACTCCGACAACAGGCCTAGGCCAGAAGTAAAGACGAACTTTACTATTCTTTACTGGCGTATAAAACCTTCTTTATTGCAATCGAGAGTAACTATTGCATTGCAAGGTCCAGATTACAAAATTTTGCATAAGACCAATATTAAGTTGCCCTAGATTTTTCGCCCGCAGTCTTCAGGACTACCAACATCCTGAATTTATTTCGACATAAAACCTAGAATTTAATTTTCCCAGCTGTTTGTCATGAACTCATAAATCGAGTACGAGTAAGATATTTCAGTTAGATGACTTAACCGTTGGTTGCAAGCAACAGAACATGTTCAAGGGCCGGTGAAAATTTGTAAATTAACGAAACAAGTGGAATACGTTATTAATGATTAGCAGTGACGTGCTTTCCTGGGTTTCCAGTTTTAACACCAAAATACTCCAAATGTCACATTTGCATCCGCTAATCCTTTACTGAAACTGGCAGGAGGGAGTTAGGTTTGAAGGGTTTATATACCACTTATAAAATATTTTCCATTAGTCATTTAATAAGCTGACTTTCAAGGAGCCAAAGAAAATGACTACTTCAAAAACAAAACTGGAAAGGTTACTTAATTTTTTAATAATTTAGGTTTTCACCATAAAATGATTATTGCATTTGTATTTAACTGTTTCCGTTTCTGGTTTGTAAACTCTATTCACTACTTGAAGCTTAATCTTAATCTCTCCCAATCCCCACGCCAACGCATCTGGGGCGTATTTTAAGGCAAATATGAATTATGTGTGTAGAATGTGTGAGGAAGGGGGTGTTTAAGAAATCAGTTTGTGCTATAGTCTTATACAAAACGACTGTATTCTTTCTGATGGGCTTTAGTAAAATCGGTTGAATTACATTAAATCATTAATTTGGGCTATATTTGAGCTCTATAGCTTTTATTTTTATTTTTAAGAAGGTAATAAGAAAATTAAATAAAACATACATTATAGGTTAAAATGTTGATACAATTGTTCTCAATAAGGATTAATTTAGTTTGTAGTTTCTATAGTGTTATTATTTATGTCATTCACAAACCAACGCGTCTATGTTCCTCGTATTATTTTTCTTTGAACCTGTATAAATATCAGTGCAATTTGAACAGTCTGCGTTATGGCTGCGTTACGCGTCATAGAGCCTGCGAAACTGTCTGTTACACGAGTGATAAAATGCCGTACCAACTGTTGATAACTAATTAGTGTGTCGTGACGGGGGGAGAGGGGGAGGCGCGAGACTGAGCGTGACAATGGGGGGAGAGGGGGTCAAGAAGTGCTACGTATAGCGTGACGTAATTGATGCACGGTCTCTATATCGTTAAACAGAGTTTGATACATACAGCAGAGCAATGGTTAGTAAACACGGGGCGTCCACATTCTGGAAAGTCAGGGAATGTCAGGGAAAGTCAGGGAAAGTCAGGGAAACAAATTTTGGTCGGGGAAAGTCGGGGAAGTAGGCCCAAAGTCGGGGAAAGTCGGGGAAATTCACCCCAATGATGGATTTGAGGGGACTTTGTTATGCTCTAGTCAGCCGTAGTCCTGACCATTGCAGCATTTTTTTCAGGTTTTTTTCACAAGAAGTGTACAACAATTGAATTCTTTTGTTGTACCCTTGTGTGTTTTTTTTTAAATTATTAGTTTTTCTTAGATATAATTTAAGTACATTAAGTCCTGTCGTCAAAATGTCAGCAATGTGTTTGTATTTTCAATAAAAAAATAAATAAAAATACCCCCGTCGCAGCAAACCTGCGTACTCAGCGAATTTCTAATGCATAATATTTGAATACCATATAAAGCCGCATACCAAGTTTCATAAAAATATATTCACATATAAGCGATATATACAATTTTAATTATTTTCCACAAGAATAGCATTGGTAATGAGTAGGTTTGCTGAAACAAGGAACACAAACAATGGATTTTTATGCAAATATAAATCGAATTTAACTAGGCAAAGCCGCATACCAAGTTTAATCAATATTCAATCATAAGTAAGCGCTAACATTTTAATTATTCTCCATAAGAATAACACGGGGTTTTATGCAAATATCAATATAACTCTTGGGTGAAGCCACATACCAAGATTATTAATTTATGTTCATAATTAAGGGAGTCATTACATTTTACTTATTCTCCACAAGAATAACATGGGGGCGAAAAAGACCCTTCCGCTTGCTAAAAATATTTATTAAAGCTTATTCTGTGAAGATTCAAAACACATTTTACATTAAATATTTACGGTAAGCTTTTAAAATAACGTAAACTGATTGCTTATAATTTTAATTTTAATATTATGTAACTCATTGAAGTAAATTAAATTGAATGGCTGCACACAGTTCAATTAAACTGATTTGTTGATGTAAAGTTTACCATTTTGTGTATATTTTGCATTAATGTACCAATGGGAAACAATAACGCTTTTCCAGAAACATAAATACCCCCGTCGCAGCAAACCCGCGTACTCAGCGAATTTCAAATGCATAATATTTGAATACCATATAAAGCCGCATACCAAGTTTCATAAAAATATATTCATATATAAGCGATACATACAATTTTAATTATTCTCCATAAGAATAGCATTGGTGATGAGTAGATTTGCTGAGACGGGGAACACAAATAATTGATTTTTATGCAAATATAAATATAATTTAACTAGGCGAAGCCACATACTAAGTTTAAACAATATTCAATCATAAGTAAGCGCTAACATTTTAATTATTCTCCATAAGAATAACATGGGGTTTTATGCAAATATCAATATAACTCTTGGGTGAAGCCACATACCAAGAGTATAATAATGGTACAGCTTTTTTAAATTGTCACTAGACATGTAGAAAGACAAATTAAACCCTTAATCCATTAATCTAATAATACAAACAAATCAAAACAATATATTAGTATCATAAAATCTCAGCTGATCATAGAATTTAAGCAGTTAAACAATGTTTATTTTATGTAGAAAATATGGTACGCGTACGATAAATGTTTCCAGCAACACTGCAGACTGGATTGGTGATCACGTGACCTTACAGCTGCTTTAACGAGGTCTATTCCGGTTAACTAGAAAACCTTAAATGAATCGACTCAGTAACCCGTACAATGTGTATGGACCTTGCTTCGAACATTGCTAGACTATTGCGTGCCTGTATACGGTAAATTTCTAATCCAATTCAACCGGAAGGAAGGAAGAAACTACTTTCTCGAGCGAGTGGAGGAAAGATACCCTTCTGGAAAGACCCGTGACCACAGTCGTAATTTGGAAGGAGTGATATCAAAATGCCGGTTTATAGAAATGAGTCTGTTACTGAATGTAGTTCAAAATAAACTCATTATGACATGACTTTTGTTCATTCTTCGCTCATAATATCACAGGGAATAAATAACTTAAATTCCCAAAAATTATACATAAGCATTTAAATTTAACAAAGAGCTTGGATAAATTACAATTGGGACGTGAATGTTTAATTTGTTTATGGACAACGCTTTTTAATTAGACTTTGTACAACGCAATTCCTAGTTCCGCTAGATTAACAGCGAATTTCCTAAGGAAGGTGATTTCCTATTAGCATGACCCGCAGGGTGAAACTTAATCCCGGGACTACCATAGAAGT
Source organism: Allygus modestus (assembly GCA_963675035.1). Taxonomy (NCBI): domain Eukaryota; kingdom Metazoa; phylum Arthropoda; class Insecta; order Hemiptera; family Cicadellidae; genus Allygus; species Allygus modestus. The sequence goes on along the minus strand of OY776112.1, from coordinate 74,034,565 downwards.
TCCTAATGTGACCACCTGTAATACGTTTTCACAAAACTTGCCGTATATTGTGAACCACTGTTAACGTATATGAAAATTAAACCAGAAGTTCTTCAGAAAATTCTAAACAAGAAAACTTTTGTTTTTTCTTAATAGTATTTTTTTAAATTCATTTATGTGGCTTACAGTTTATACACATTTGAGTTATTTTTATCTAAGTATAAATTTACAGTGAACTAAGTTTTAAGTGGTTGTAATGATAGAAAATATAAATAAATCAAATAAAAACCATGAGACCATAAGCCCAGTGTTCAGTTTAAGTGTATCGAATGTAGTTTATTGTATCCCGCTTAGTTGTAACAAAACGTGTCACGCTACTTAAGAAATTATGCGTGTAACTAAACAAATAAACGTATTTACCACAGCAATATTTAATTACTGTAAATGAAAACATGATTTAGGGTCTCATTTTATTTACTTTGATCCATGGAATGATAGGCTTTGGGTGTTAGGTGTATACATACAATGTATATACTTTTTACACCCTTGTACTGATGAGCAGTTTATTCAAATAATATACATTATTTTAAAAATTGCATTTTAATTTATGGGAAAGGAAAATAAATTTTGTACGTACAAACTTAAACCTAAAGTTTTTAAAACACTTCGTAGAGAAATCGAAATATATTTTTGAAAACCCCCTGAAAGTGCTTGTTGTCAGAGGTACCGTTACGGGGACCTAGAGACGGTTAAAGTACCACCATGAAATTTGTCACTTGGTCAAGTAAGTGATGACCCTCCAACGTGTTAAAATTATGATACTATAGAAAATTCAGTTGTTTCAATGGCCCCCCGTAAGACTCGCGGGTCTGATTGGTCTTAAGTAGTGCACTGTTGAGACGCGGATGAATGCAATCCCAGAGACATTGAGTTGAGACAAGGTAAGCAGCACCCGTGTTGGGATTGACTCATTTATCTTGGGCTGCAGAGAGAATGATTCTAGAGTGGGACTCCTTTTAATATAGTTTAAATAAATTAACAAATTTAAATATGACGAATCCTAGTCTGAATAAGGTACGATAACTATACAGTTTGACTCGAAACCCATTACTTACACAATCTTATGTTATACATACGAAGTGATAAAAACCTTCTTTGCGTGCCTTTTAAATTTCACTTATTTTAAACATTTATATACAACAAAAATTCAAATTACAATTCCTAAACTAAATACATTTCAAAATTATCAATTCTCCGTACAATCAAATGGGCGTTACAATGTGCTGTTGCTTGATGAGCGTTGTAATAGTTAAAAGTTTGGCCACTTGAGTGCAGCACGTTACCGAGAACTGGCTTGCAGGAATGCCATCTGCTAAAAACATAATTCTTGACCTCTGATCTATTTACAAATGAAACTTATTCATCGAATTGGGCTTTACAAAAACTAAAATGGCTGGAACAAATCCAAACTTAATAATAACATGTAAATTAATTCTAAAACATATTGAAAGATAATTAGATACTTAAAAATTGACTTTAACATTTAATAATCGACTTTTGCAAAACTGTGACAATGTGCTTTTTCATCAGAATAAAACATAAACACTACAAGAAAATTCACAACGCAGAGAATGTGGCTTATGAATGCAACGTTTTACAGTACAACATCCACTATAAATAATCCACTATATTTAACTGTGTTATGTCAACAGCTTCTATTACTCTACAAGGCATGTATATATAGACTGATTACTTTGTAATTTCATACAACCACAACCACAAAATATCGCCTATTGAATTAGTTCAATACACCATTATTATCTTTGGTTCATGATCAGAATTAAATAGCTTTATTACATTGAAAAATTAATGAGTTAAAAACAAACGTTCGCATGGTTTGTGCACTAAAATAATGATTACGGGTCAAAATGGTTTGGCCAGGAAGCATTGTTGGCATTAGGACCACCGTATGAGAGCAAACTTCAATTTGTGCTTATCCCATTTGTATTGATTTTGTATTGATTCTCAACACGACGATCTCTAATATCATAACATAACCACTGTGTTAGACCAATAGACTCTCATAATAAACATAATTAATTCCAAATTATACGGGTCATATCATGTATCATTACATAATTATACATTACTGAAATTCTTAATCTTATGATATGGATTTGGGCCGCTTTCCCTGAAAATGCCTTTGAAGTGGGTATAAAAAACAAGATACGTTAATTTTATTAATTTTATGCAATACCGAAATCTCTCTATATATGTTGACTGGTTAATTGACTGGTACTTTGGATAGCAGTTTTGTATACTGTTGAGACGAGTTTTTTTTATTACTAAGAAGGAAATGGGATTAATCAGATTAGTATATTTTTCGAACACAGTATAAAACTAAATTCTAACAAGTATCTTTTTTTTAGTTAGCCAAGGGGATGTGAATAAAGCAAAGCAAAACTTTTACTCCATGTTAAGTAAATAGGAAAATTAAATGCTGTTTTATTATTTACATCACCAAATGAGTTTAATCACCGAGTACAAAATAAAAACCTCATCGTAATGAAAAAGTTATAATAGAAAAACTATATTTCAAATAAACTAAAAATGAAATTTGCTTTAATGGTTGTTATCGTTATTATTATATTTCTAGGTGACCCAAACCCCTATTAAGTAGCCCTTACCCTTACCCTTAAATCGACCTTACCCTAGCTTGCATTAGACCAAACCCTTTCTGTTTCTTATAACACCAAGGGTTAAAGCTTTATGTAATGTTGTGCTGATGTAATCATATGTTTGTTATAATCGTTATTGCCACTCGACGGGTGAATTTAGATTTTTGATTAATTAATTGTTCCACATTGTAATTCCTTCAGTGTATTTTAAGACATTAAAAAATGAACTAAGCAAAGATTTGTACATATGTTATAATATATAATACATGTACATGTAGTATTATTTACTATTAACATGTATTTTATTATTTATTATTAAATGTAATACTATATAGAAAGTGCGTAAGGGAAACGTAAAAAACATATGGGATTGTTTTTCGTGTTGTTTTGCTTGCTTGAATGATTGATTCAAGTCGAGGTCTAAACGTCTTGTAATTTAAGTTTTTCAAGTGCCTGGAAGGGTTCTTTGTATATGTTTTGGAAGAATATAAATCAATTTAATTACTGTATGGATAATAGTTGTCAATACGTAACTGGTAAAACAGCACGAACAGATGTTACAGCCATATAACTTGAATCATACTAATATTTTAAATGTGAAAATATGGATGTTTGTGCGTAACTCTGTTCCATCACATGAAAACTACTGGACCGATTGAGCTGAAATTTTCAGAGAGGTACTTGATAGTCCTGAGTAAGATATAGGCATTAAAGTTATGAAAAGTTGTGAAAAGTTGTGAAAATCATATAGGGCTATGCCCCACGGGGGTTCAAAGCTCCCATGTATTCCTTATGGACATTCATTTTTGTTTGAGCTGATGAAATCCAAACAGCTGATTCGTAGTGGTTCCACGTGGCTTGTGTGTTCAATTCAACTAAAGTCAATCAGGTGTAATCAATTTTCTGCTTTTTATACAATTCTGTACATGTAGGCTTTAAATGTAACATTTTTATGATTTTCAGTTTTATTACTTTAATAGTTGTTTATCTGAATGGGTTTATCTGGTCGCTTACTTTTATTAAATAGGTACTCGGTTTCTGTTGTAAACTGGCCAAGTCCAAAATTTTTAATGCAAGTATAGTGTATTATTTATTTATTTTTTAAAGAAATGTTTTTCCTGATTAAATTAATACCTCATAACAGCCATTCCAAGTGCCGTATGGGACATTTTAACCCCGTTTTCATCATTATATAGGAACTATTGGAGATTATCCTGGATTTGTAAACGTACAATAAGCTCGATACCACGCCTACTACACGAAAGGACCGGGTCTAGATTTTTGTATTTTAGGAGATTTGAATGTTTATTTTAAATCAAAACTTAATTTAAAACAATATTCTTATTTTTTCCTTTATAATTCAAATCAACATTCTGAGGATAAATAATTTACGCAATATTTGAGCTAATAAATTTTAAATGATGTATCTATAATTAGTCATTATTTGTATTTAATTTAGGTTTAATTTAGGTTTAATTTAGGTTTAATTTAGGTACCTTTTGTTGTAACTAAAATAATTATGTTATATACATATACACTTCCACCCCGCCATCCTTATACTCTATAGGGATAGCCAGATTTGATAGCTTAGGCACAGAAGGTAAACATCAGAACTCATATTTATTGGAGGTTATCTGCCTGTTGACATACACCTGAATAATGCCCGTATCCATTTCATGCATACACGCTTACTGCCCACTGCCATGCCGCTGGTACGGCGAAATAGAGAGAGAGAGAGAGAGGGTACTCGTACAGTCCGCGCCAAGAGATCAGTAGTACAGTCAACGCCCGTCGCCACTAGCGCCAACTGGCGGCGGGTCGCTGAAGCAGTCTCTCCGACTTCTCAACCGGCGCTGAGTTATTTCCATATGGCTTGCCTGTCTTATTGTATATGTAGTCATTGGTCATAGCGCTCATGGGGATTGACCGTGACTCCAGAACGAAGAACCTTCAATATTTGCTTACCTCGTGTTTTTACGTTTTACAACATTTAAATAGGATTTTCTCAACACAATGTAAGTCATACTTTGGCTCGCACTTTCGTTGACGGGTATTTTTTAGAATGAAAACTATAGCCAGGCTAACATTGCCACTCCAAATTCAGAGGCATTTTAAGTTGCTTGAAAGAGGAAACTACTGGGGCATTTCACCATTTCTGCTATTATTAAATTGAATACAGATAAAGCAGTAGTAATGTTTGCTATAGGTACTAATCTATGATAACTTATCTCCAGTTGTTTATTTTTTATTTTCAAGGACAATTCCCCCGAAAACCGCAAAAAACACAAAGTAAACGTTTTTCAGAAACATATTTAATTAAAATTTGGTGGTTATAGTGATTCGGGTCAAATGTTTTGAATTATTGTTATTTCATTTGAAATATAAAAAATAAACAATAGGCAGTCATATAAAGTGAATATTATCTGTAATAATTATTGTGATGTCACGAGGAAAATCCAAAACCCCTTTCCCATAAGATTAACATGGACAACTTTATGGACGCGTTTTTTACTTTTCTCTACAACCACTAAAATGATTCAAAATACTAAAGTATTTGTTTTTTTAAGTTCTAATTATTTTATTGTATCAATATTAATTTAATATTTTTTATTTGTTTGGTTATTTTCCTAGGAATTACATTAAAGCAGTTCCAGCTGCAGCGACACGCCTCTAGTGTGTTTAACAACATGGAACCCCCCAAACAGCAACTTGGTAAGCGTGAATTATTATCTCGAGTGTTGTAATTTAATGCTATAACTTCACCCCGTATTTCATTGCTTTAAGCCAGTGACTCTTCTTACCTAACAAAAAGAGTGTATTAGTTGTTCCACTACACTTTTTTATAGGGAAAATGTTAATTCTGGGTAGATGCCCACAAAAAAGCTATCACTTGGCCACCGCATTTTGGAAAACTAAATTTTTTAAATTGTATCACACGGTTCTCAATAATGTCAGTCACAGCCATATGTTTCTGAAGTTCTTGTAGACACCGTCACTTGTTTTAAACGCTTGTACTATATCAAATTGAATTTGGAATGAGATCAATTTTGAAAAATAAATAAAATTAAATAATTTGAAGCAGTTTACATGAATGAATATTACAAGCAATAAATTACAAGTATAATAAAGGTTTATTAACATTTTAAAACTACGATATTGTGTTTTAATGTCATTTAAGAATATTTATGTAATAAATACTTTTGTGATAAAATCAACAAACAATGAAGATAATAATAGTTAATACTAGCAATGGCCGATAGCAGTAAATACTATCCAAAACACATTTGGACATTTTTATCTCTTGCTCTTCCTCGGTTTGATGGAAAGATTGGTTTTCAGTCCCCCCCTCCCCAAGGAAGGCCGGGTTGTGCCAGAGGCTGGTGCACAATCAAAGAAGAAGAAGAAGAGTAAACACAGATCTTCGTCTCGGTCACCCAAGAGGAAGGGGTCTAGTTCATCTACCGGCTCCCGGTCTCTCTCCCCAGTGGCCCGGCAGAGAGGGTGAGTAGTATTGTTTACTGTCCACCTAGCAATGCAGGGATTCCGTTGTAACGAGTGTTACACTTTGGACACTTTAATTGTAAATTACATACAAAAAGAATGATTGAATCTGAATTATTAAACTGGCTCTAATAAGAACCAATCAATCTATATTATATTTGATATTAACAATTTTTTGTTCCTTGTTGGTTAGCCTAAAATATAGAAAAAAGAAGCGTACTATAATAGTAGAGATAACATATTATTGTTAACTTTTTTAGGTGTTATTACCAAAATTAATAAACTCTCAATAGAGCTATGTATTTAAATTCTAGTTAAAATTAATATAAATATACCAAAAACTGAATGGTTGTGGGTTGTGTTGATTGTAACACACGTTACATTAAATTATGTAACACCCGTTACACAAATTACTCCTTAAATTATAAAACTAAAATTCAAACAATAATACCAGAGCATTAGGGAAACCCATAATCTCACTTTTACAGTAAAACTATTTTTAGAAAGGGTTTGTTCATTTTGTAATACTAACTTTTGTTAAAAAAGTGTAACGGGTGTCCGTAAGTGAACAGCTTGCTCTACATTCCTTATTTCTTCATTCATTTGGAGTTATGTTTTGTGAACAATTGATCAGCTACATTGTAGGGGTTTTATATATGATAACACCTTAAAATTTTTTTTAGCTTTTTATCCCATTTGACTCCATATGCTTAAGGCCTTAAAATATAAGTGTATCCCTAAAGCCAAAAATCACTGCCTCTTGTAAATGCCTATGGTTACTAGACACTAAAACTATATCTCCTCATTTGAATGTCTAGAAAAATGTGATATGTCTGTTTTAAAATAAAACACATATTTTTTGGAACAGTGGTGCATTTACAATAGTTTCAGAGCTCTTTCGTGGGATCCATAGGAAAAAGCAATAGGCAGAGATCCTTGGCTAAAGGTATATTGCATATTTAAACTATAAATTGTCACTTTCGTTATCGTTATACTCCTTAAACCAAGAATGGGCTGGGGTAGTGTTCAGTTATAAGTTATATTCTATTAAGAATTTGAGTTAGCACTTAAGGAAAACGGTCCAAAACAAGATTTTTAAATAATTTGTTATTTGCAAATTTTAAAAATATATAACAAATAAATCTGTATTTAAAGCACTGATTTTGGAATCATATGGGAACCCCACTGTGCCAAATTTGAAAGTGGTATCGTGGTATCGTGGTAAAACTCCAAAATGTTTTTATGATTTATATATCTGTCAACATTCGGGAAAATCTCAATTTCTCTCATTGGTATTAAAAGTTCCAATTTTTATTTTGCAGATATGGTTTGGTCAAGTGATTGTAAATCTAAACATGTAAGCATGTGCTAGCCGTAAGTTCATCACTTCCTCCACAAATTTTTCTCCCACTCTATGAATTTTCTCAGTGTAACTAATAACGTTGAAGTTCTATTATTTTTTTGTATTTTCACTAAAAATAAAATGCTTTTGTCTTAACTTTAGTGTGAATTTTTCATAAAAGTGTTTGTTAATAAACTAATAAAAGGGGGGAAATAGATGTGGTAATATTTCAGTATCATATATCTTTAAGAAGTTTTTTTTTAGTAAAAGGTTTTTTTAGTAAACAATAAAAATTATCTAGTACATAATTGGAGCACAGCAAATGTTTCCGAAATCCGTGGGCATAGTTAATTTGGAATGTAATGAAATTGATAAATGTTGATGAAGAAGACAAGTGTAAGGCTATAAATATACTCTCTAAAGGGGGGTGTATCGATACACTCCCCTTTAACTTCCAATATCAGTCTAACTTCATCAATGAATCTGGTTTGTATTCTCTTATTTTATTTGCCTAGGATTATTAAAATTATCCCCTAAATTAGGTTTATTATCAAATGATTATGTACATGTTCAACATAACTGTAGAAATACAGTTTTCAACGTTTTATTCCTACCCATCTTACAAAAGCTATTGTTTGCGAAAACTTGTGTAGCAAATCGAGATGTTGTATCTTAGATCTGATCTGATCAGCGAGAAATGCACTTTAGAGGTAGGAATATTTGGCATCATTAATGTGGGAAGGGAGCATATTTCGTCCAATTATGTAGTGGCAATGTGTTGCAAGCCTGCGGGGATAGACTTAAACATGTCCTACAATTTTCAATGCAGAATGGTTCTAATGATGATCATATCTCCCGATTCACCAAACATGGTTTCAATTAGTGATATGAAGCATGCACTGTGTTGATAATCAGTTATCAATTTCATCAGTCGTTTACCACGTACCTATTACCTAAGATGGGAGGAAAACGCTATGTCCATGTTACTCTTATCGGCAAGTTCAATAATGGTTTCATTGGAATGCGTGATCTGTGCTGACCACAAATATATTAGTTGGGATAACTGCTGATAGAACAAGGCTTGAAACAAATTTAATTTTCTAGTATGCCTTTAATGTATCATATTATGCTCCTATTTTGTTGATAATCTATAAAATCTATTGACAGTAATATTCTTGTTATGACTGTCACAAGTCATTAAGATGCTGCAAGAAGGAAGTTGTAAAAGACCTCTAGGCTTTATAATGTTCATTTTGAAACATGTTTTAAAAATGTAAAATAAATTATATTTATAACGAGAATTCTTTGGTTTCAATTTAAAGATTATAACTTATCATGTTTGGTAGTGTAAAGTGTATAACATGAAGATTTGTTAACACTTTTACAATTTTTTTACAGTAATGGGGTAGATTTTAAGATTTTAAACATTTTAACATGAGTTAAATTTGTTACCCAAATTTCCCCGGGTTCATAAAAATTTTAACACGTACATATTGCAAATATATGTGACAGGCTGAACAACCCTTCAGGCGAGAATTACGGGAATTCTGCAATTACTTTCTGGAACAATTTTATTTATCACTCTCTTATAACGAATCAACAAAAATGCTATACAAAAATATAAATGAACAAAAGTTTGGTTTCGTTTGCTCTCTTATAGTTAAAAGGTATCCAGATTATAAGAGAAGGATCACGATTTTGGATTTGCATCATACTGATCTGACTATGTTTTGCAGCCTACATATCCAGCCTACATATTGTTCTCCCCGGTACTGTTCCTTACTATCGAGACACCAGTCAGATATCTCATCAAGTATATGGTTACAGGTAAATGTGCATAATGTTTCATTTACTGTCAGATGCAGTTTACTGGAGAGAAAGTTATAAATGTTCAAAAACCCTTCAGGACATAGTGTAGTATAAAGGGGGGTTGAGTACGAAGTTTTGCTGCAACAAGGAACACAAATTATGGATTTTTATACAAATATTAATGTAACTCGACTAGATGAAGCTACATACCAAGTTATATTAATTTATGTTCACGATTAAGTGATGCATAACATTTTTCTTATCCTCCATAAGAATAACATGGGCTTTGAGTATGCAGGTTTGCTGCTACGGGAACCATGAGAAAAATATTGGTTTTTTTGGAAAATTATCAATAGACCACAACGAAATGAAGCCATATACCAAGTTTAAAAAATAATCGAGATTTAGAGATTTATCTCTATAGGGATAACATTGGACAATGTACTGTGTTTAGCACTTTGAATATCTCTGCAACGGTTTGACATAGAATCACAATGATTGTTTTTTAGAGCTGAATTGATTGGTAAAAGCAAATGTGAAGTTTACATTAAAATGAAGAGAGGAAAATCCAAAACCCCCTTTCCCATAAGATTAACATGAGAGATTTTATGAGCAGGTGTTTTGGATTTTCTCGGCAACCACTTAACCTAGGTTAATAATTTAAAATACTAAATCATTTGTTTTTTTAAGCTCTATAAAATGTTCAAAACCAAGATTGGGTGTTTTGAAATGATTATCTTCCTCGTTGCAGCAAACCCCCGTCCTCAACCCCAATGTTATTCTTATAGAGAATAAATAAAATGCTATATATCATTTATGGATGTATTTTTGTGAAACTTGGTATGTGGCTTCACCCAGTTAAATTATATTTATATTTAAACCAATTGTTTGTGTTCCTTGTTTCAGCAAACCTATGTACTCATCACCAATGCTATTCTTATGGAGAATAATTAAAATTGTATATATCGCTTATTTGTGAATATATTTTTATGAAACTTGGTATGCGGCTTTGTGTGGTATTAAGTCATATATTATCCGATGTACTGATGTACTTATGTACCTGGTTCGATCCTGCCTTGAAAATATTGTTAAGCTTCTCACATAATTAGTCTATTGTATATTATTTTTTTAAAAAAATACAAACACCTCTGTGACACCCCACGTCCCGGCATGCCGGGACGTCTTGTAGTTAGGTCCGGTGGCCGGTGTCGACGAGATCCCACCGAGTCTATCTTCTGGGTCCATCCTCTGGGGACATCAGTGAGGAGTGAAGCGGTAGAGTGTCGGCCTACGAATGGGCGTGTCGCTGACCGTAAGTTATCTTATTATCTTAGCATGCCTGGATCATGGGATTGTTTGATTTTCAGCGGAGGAGGAGTCGTGACGTTTTCAGAAGCGAGTGCGTCCCCCTCCCAGCTGGACTTTTCTAATCTTTTAGACCCCTCTGCCATTTTAAAGTTCACCGCCGGCTATGCTCATCACAAGCAGTCGAGTGGCGAGTGGGGGCAACAAACGCGGCAAACACGTGATTAGGCTAAGGCACGCGGTATTGACAACAATAAGTAGAAACAATGTTGGTATTGTAGACGCGAACGCTACCAAGCGGAGAATCGTCGAACCACTTGAACTCTGAGGTAGTTCCGACTGTTCCCGATAGGTGGCAGGAGCTTTCTCACTTATATCTCCCGCTGCCTTATCTATAGACCTTAAATAAATGTTTATTATAAATTTTAATGGCTTTTATTCAAATTTAATCAGCAGTTTTGATCATTTTTAACATTGTTTTACACAGCTGATAAACCAAGGACATTGTATTTCGTAAACACTAACTTCATTTATTTGTTTACATCGTTGTTAGTGGTGGGGAGTTGATGTTATTTAAGAAATTATAGAAAATGTCCGCAATGAATTCTTAAATAACATTAACACACACATTAACATTATTTAAAAGTCATTTTAAAAGGAATGCTTTTCCAAATATTTGTTGGTCTGGCATCTATCTGAGACGCTTGAAGGCATACGTACACTTACAATCAGATGTATGATTCGTCTGAATTTAAAATACAAATACATAGTGATTGACGCAGAGCATTCTTTTGTGTATAGGCTGAATGTTTGGGCCTGTTCAGCGAGAAGTATAGGACCGCCCTAAGACGCAATCTTGACATCTACAATCCGTCACCTACGTTGGATTCGATAACATTTTGTGGACGTGTTTTATTAATCTTATAATCGACAAATAATACTTTGTATTAATTACTCATCAATTCAAATTAAACCACTAGCTTTTTTGTATTACTTACCTTTAAGACGTTTTAGTAGGTGATAATGAGTGATTTAAGTTTTATTTATCGGTAAATATAAGTATTAATGCAAATAAAACAAAAACTTAAATTAATTCTGGACTTAAGTGAACTATTTTTGAAAGCTAGAATTAATACAAATCTAATTCGATTTCATTTTAAGACTTTAACCCCATATTGACAGTATATTTGTCCAAGTCCATGTTAAATCGGCCACAGACGTTTTATTTCAAAATCGGTTATGCATTTTAGACGTCTTTAACACGAATTACTGTGGTAAACAATAAACCCTTTAGAGATGTTTTGAAGACTTCCCTTGTAAAATTAAAATAAAGAAGATGAAGTGATATTTGAAATCTGGATTAAATAAATAGTGTATTTTAGTAGTGATTGAAAAAACTGAGACGTTCTCATTTTTGAACTTAAATTTAACAATCCCAATGGAGCATGTCTTGAAAACATCTTCTATAAGGTTAATATGAGCTCGTCTTAAAATGGTTTAAGTCTTGTCATCTCCTAAACGTGGAAGCGAAGACGTATAACCGGGCACGTTTCGAAAACGTCATTTATGTGGTTAATAATTAGTCGTATAATTTTTAGCTGTTTTAAACGACTATTAAACGTGTTTTAGACCTGGTGTGCTGTATGGGTAATAACCTGATTCGTCGGTAGTACCGAATTCTTTAATACAAAATTGTGTGAAACAATAAAGCTGCTGATATGCTCTACTATATCATGTAGTTTTAATGTCATTGCTAAAGAACATTAGAGTTATTTTTAAAACACGTATCCTACTACGTTACAACTCCTTGTATTCTTATACGTTTTTAAATAACATAAACCTATTTTTGTTTTAGAGACGAGCATGCACTCATGATGTCCTTATACGAATTAACTAAAAAAACTATTCTGGAGGAGTTTCAACAGTTTAATGAACTAGTTGCAGTTATAAATAAACTCCCTTGTGAAATATATGAACAACTTGTCAACGAACATTGTATAAATTGTATGAGCTCCTTGATCTGTTATTACAAACGAGAAGACGTTCAGATATGTCGTAGATGTTTTAATAATAGTGTAGCTGATATTGACAACTATGAACGAGTGGTTCGATTCGAGTCATCTCAGAAGACTTCAAATTGCATTAACAAAAAATACAATTGTTCAAGATGTGGTTGTTCTTTTATCGAACAGAATGAAATTACACCAGGCTGTGGATGTTCGGTAAAGTCAGCAGCTCTACAGTTAGCTCTTATTTTTATCACGTCCAGAAAAGTTATTCTCGAGAATGAATACAATAACTGATGTGTAAATATTTGAGTATTTCGGAAGTCGAAAATGTATCATGCGTGTGTCGCGTCGCCAGGGTATTCGTTTTAGTACCCTTATTTAAACAAATTATAAAGCTTAGTCAACACGATATCAGTAAACTCAATTTCGCTCTAAATAATATCAAGCCACAGTAATCTGGACGATGAATAAAACCGTTGGGGTTTGAAGCTAACATTATACTTAGAAGCGTTGAAATGCTAGGACTATACCCCCGCAGTAATTGTCTAAACTAAAAAACCAATATAGACAATATTCTTTATTAAATATTCATGGAGAATAGTACAGGCGTTTTTTGGTGGAAAAGTCAATCTGTACAGTTTTGTTCTCATTTAGAACTAGATCGTTATTTGAGTAGTATTGTTCAGTTATATGTGGACGAGACAGTCATATGCAGCCAGTCCTTAAAGTGTGTTAGTACCCCCTGAACTTATATGTGTAACGTTGTGTTCGCCAGATATATTTAAAGATCAGACCCGACCCGGGTACCTCAGACGTATAACGTGTCTGCACCTTTCATGTATAACGCTTGTTTATCAGTTTAACGTTTTGCCCGATATTCGGGTTACCTTCACGTCGTCAATCAGCAATACTTGCAAGTCAAGATGTGCTGTTTAGGTGTTCGTTACTCATCGTAAACCAAAATCCATAGTGATTCCGGCGTTTCTAAATTTGAGTATTTTTCGACCCACACCTTCCAGCAGGACGGGTTCTACGACACATTGTTACAAACACCGGGCGTTATATGGGTTATATATGTTAGACTTGGATACAGTTTGTAACTTTATTTTTAATTACACATAATTACACAGCTTGTAACACACAACTCAAATAAAGTTTTGATTTATTTAAAAATACAACAATGAATTCAAGTCTGGAACAGCTAATTAGCAGAAATTTAAAATATTTAACTCCTCAGAGTATAGTAGATGAATTAAATTATGTAAACAAAATTTACAACTTGTATTTATTCGAGGTTGATTATTATATAAATTCAATTGAAACAACAATAAAAGAAGTTAATGTATTTTATAAACATATATACAATTTGTGTTTGCAAAACATTAATGGATTCACATTTTTATCAAACGTGGGATATATATTTATATTAATTATTAGGTATTTGGAATATTTAAAACAATTATGGCACTTTTACGTGTTAAGATTTAAAATATTCTTTAATACCATTAACAAATATACTTCACAATTTATTTTAAAAGTAAATTTAGATAATTGAAAACAAAAATTTCAATACGATCAAATAGATCCAGATAGGTCCAAATAGGTCCAAATAGGTCCAAATAGGTCCAAATAGGTCCAATGACCTAAATGAGAGCCTTTATGACCTAAATTTACCTTTTTGAGAGCCTATTTAGAGCCCGTTGAGGTACCAAAAAATTTACCAAAAAATGTACCAAAAATAACCTAAAATTAACCTAAAATTTTCCAGTCGATCCAAATCCTTTTTCGTTTCTTTCGGTGAAATCAAGTGACAAAGCCTGTTTTAAAACTGGAAATTCCACCTTTTCACAAATCAATTGAACGAATCGTTGTCCCTCTCGTATTATGATGTGATTTGGTCCTGAATTTTTCAAAACGACAACAACATTGCCCCTAAAGTCTGGGTCTATCACCCCGCCTAGAACTTCTAGGCCGTACTTCGCCAAACTGGACCTCATTGCCAGTCTACCATACGTTGATGGTGGGAATTTAAATGCCAAATTTGTAGGAATAGTTATAATTGATTTCGGTGGTAGTTCGTAATTGGCTGGACTGTGTAAATCAAACCCTACACTATTTCGGCTACCTTTAAAGGGACTCCGAGCGGATTCACTAAGTTTTACGTAGAAAAGACACGCGTCTGACATGTTTTAAACACTAACAAAATGCTTGATTAGTCGCTTTATATAGAGGTGAAAAGTGATTTTTTAAAATTTAAACCCGCGTGTTTTTTTTTTAAATTTTAATGAAACCTTTTAACTATCCCAATGTCCCGGTTAAATCATATCTATAAACAACTATTAAACAACTATAAAAAACTATTAAAAACTATCGGATGTGAGTCGCGTATTATTTCAAAAATCAAATAAGTTTTATAACAAGAATTGATAAAACTATTAATCCTAGAGCGATTCTGTAAAATAAACTCAATTTATCCGAGAAAGTATAAACACTAAACACAATTAAGAATATAAACACATATTTTAAAGACTGAATAAAAAAATTACCTAAAGTATTTGAAAATTGTTTAGTGACAACACTGACGACGTCATACCAATGTAACTGAACACAGACGTACTTAAATTTGTCTGTCGTACGTTTCATACAATTCTCACCACAAATATCCGGTAGACAAGGTTCGTCACAGAATACTTTATTAATTGAGGAATGTTTTTCAATATTAAAACCGCAATCGTTGACTTTACAGAGCAATTTGTATTTTCCAGAGGGTGTGATTTGATATCTATAACAACCGGAAAGATTTTTAGCCGCCTGGAATAAGTAATTTCCTGCTGAACCTAGTGTCAGGGTAATTAACGATAACTTTATTTTATGTTTATTTATTAATTTTATAAATGATTGTATTTTATTTTTTAAATCGCCATTTGTCTTTATTAATTCGTTCAGTTCATCAGCGTCCTTGGGTAAAACGTCCAGTTTCAAAGTCTCCAGTATGTCGGATTTATTTATATAATCTTGAACAACCATAACTTCAGCGATGCCCTTAGATTTCGTCAGCTCATTTTGAAACAGTTTAATTTCAGAATCTGAAAGGTTTGTTTCAGTTATTAGTTTTCTTAAAGCACTATCAAAGCTTTTACCACTTTCAAGATCTAGAATAAAGTGTCTAACGCTATTTTCACTCAAACTTTCTTTAGATAAAATTTCATTAAAGTTTGGACTTAATATTTTCAATTCTGGAGAAGAGGACCCCCTGAGAGATTTTACGAAGGCTCTAAGCATTGTTAATTTGTTTTTCTATTAAGTAAATAATAGTTAATCTTGATGTGATTGTATAAAATAAACAACTCCATTCCGGTCAGAATACAGAGTATAAGCACTCTGGCAGCAGAACATTCAAACAAACTTACTATTATTAAGTGAATTATAAAGTATAATAAGAATAATATCGCTAACTGCATTTTTAATATTTTTTAATATGATAATATTAATTGTGGAAACAGTTTCAAAAATAACCAATCCATCTATAGCTTTAGATAACTATTTTGGTTCAAATCAATATGAATTAAAAACTTGGCTGAAAAAACTTGCATACTCGTACTTTATGTCAAAAGAGGATTTCCAAAAAATCGGGATACAGAAAACAGATTCCACGGTGCATTTAGTTCTCGTAGGAGTCAACTCACTATATCTTGAGAATATTAACGCAATTGTGTATCCCTTTGACAAATCTAGTATTGTAAAAAACGAACTTATAAAAGAGATTTTATCCAACCAATTGTCACTCCATGACTAACAGTGCCATGATATATAAACATATACAACAATTTAATAACGACTTTAACAAAGAGATTCCTAGAATTATTGAAAATATTAAGTACCAATATAGTTTTAATAATCTTAACTATAAACTTGATGAATCCATCGCGGTTTCAAATATTTTAAATGATATAAATATAATAATCGGCAGTAAAAAAAAAACTCGTCGAGGATAATACTGTTTACATAAACATAAATCCATTGTCTCTAAGTACCGGTGACTGTTCTTTTTATGAGACAATTGTAATAAATATGATTAATAAACATATTTGGGTTTTGTTTTATAAATACTATGAAAGGTTAATAATTGATTTATGTGTAAGTAATATTAAAAAGATTACCGTGCAAGATAATTATGTTTGCAAACAGTTTTACAAAAGAATTAAACATTTACCCGTAATGGGTGCACGCAAACCCATTTTTTAAAGAACACAACGGATGTTGAATATTTTTATTCATATACCATTTTGCTGTGGGTTTGAAGTTTAAAGACGTGTTCAGCGGCACACACGAAACCGTTAAATCTATGAACAACACTTACCATATTATGGGCCTAGCTGTATCGTGTTTTCATAATAAAAATGAATAAAAATGTTGGATAAAATGTTAACAGAAGTTTTACAAAATTTAATTTACTCAACGGTTTTATGGTGCCAATTTCATAAAAACTTACAGCAAATATTCACTGCTATATTTTCAAATATGACAAAACTGAAAAAACATCTTACAGAAAAATTTACTGAGAACAAACATTTCACGTATGAAACAAGAGGTGGCTTGGAATATTTACTATGGATTGTTACTTTAATATTTAATAGTACAGAGTGTATGATTAAATATGAAAGTCGCCTTTTAAACTATATCTCAACATTAACAAACAACATTAATCAAATTCCTCAACATATTACTGGGGTTAGATTTGTTTGGAAACCAGAGAGGAGTAAACATTTATTTGACATATTGGATGTTTGTCATGACATAAAACAATTTATATTAAAATACTAATCTAAGATGTCATCAGCGTCTTCCTCCTGGTCAAGTGAAAAAGGGGTTGATATTTCTGAAACGTTGCTCAGCAAGTGTGATGATTGGATAATGCACCACAATTTCATCGTATCGCTCAGAACAGAATCGTCTTTGATGTATACGCCAGTAATAAGGATGTTTACAAGCCCGGATAACTTGTTTGAGTATAGTAGGTAGATGTTCTCGTCGGGGTGGATTCTTGGAAAATGGTTAATTGTGAATTTTCGTTCATTCGATTCCTCATGATTGTACATAGTATATTTCCCCGTAGTCTCGTCACAGTAATATTTTATTTTGTTAAAGTCTTTGTGATCGTGTACAAAATTGTTATACAAACAGGGGACTAAGAGTGAATTTGGCTTATTAACACACAGTTGAGTAGAATAAACATCTTCAAACAGTTTCTTGGCCTGAGAGCACTTCAAATGTATGCTTTGATATTTAGAGCCATCCTGATTTCCCGCACAGGTGCTTATTCCTCCAAATCTGAGGACCAATCTACAATCTTCTGTGAAAAGGTGCTTTTTTAAAGTTTCATATAAGCTGGATTTAATTTTTTGAGTAAGCACGTCTCTTAAATTGTCATTCTGAATATCAGCATGGCCCCGAAAATTACATTTCACCACGCTGGAACTATCTGTCCCGTAATTCCTTTCGAAAAAAGACATATTTTCAACATAAATACCGTTTATAGTATTGCTGTTAAATCGCTGAAAACCGAATATCAATCCGTTTTTTACATTTGCCGATGGGCGGTTATTGAATTTGAATAAGCGCCCGGAAACGTCATTGGCCAACAATTCCTGGTATTCAAGACTGGTGGAAGACATTATTATGAAGTTAACGTAGGAATTGCTCACATATATATGCAAAACTATGTAAATATATAAAAAATGGAAAAGGTTGTTAAATACTGTCAAAGAACAGCAATATGTAATCAAATTATCAATTTAAAAAATGCAAATCATTTTTATTTTAAAAACGTGATAGTTACAAAAAAGCCATGGAATTATTTAGAATATGGTGGACCCCCTACAAAGAGTTTCTTGAAACATTATCCAAACGATTATACGTTTTCATTTGATGAAAATGGATGTAAAAATATCGCAGCGTTTTGTGTGGAGGGTGTTGTAAGATCCCATTGCCAGTTTCCCCATTTGGATGGTAATTTAATATGTAAATCAAATTTTAACGAAAAGGTTCAAGTGGACTTTTGTCAAGATAATTGTTTTAAAGCGAATGAGCCACTGGACGTGTATTTTGATAAGAACTTAAAATGTTGTAGGTTAATCAACTTACCTAAGAAAATATTTTGTTTAAAGCCCAGTGATGATAAATCTATACCCCCCCTGCTTTGGGATCAGAATTTGAATAAATGTTTTATGTCGCCAGAGTACTGTCAATATTTTGGTTTATCATTTAACGCTCAAAATAATGAATGTTTTCTTCCCAGCGTGCAAAGTTTTTTCGAAAAATATATGTTTGGTAAAACTTTGATACGTTCACTATTACACCCAAGTTTGATATTCAATCATGAAATAACTGATCACGTCATATCTCCGTACTCTTGTAATAAAAAAAGTTCGGAATATAATATTTCCAAAGTTGAAAGTAAACTTGTCGAATTTACAAAAGACTTTATAGTGGGTTCAACGCCAGAAATCTCCCTTTATGTTAGTAACCTGTCTATTCAATACCTTTACAAGTTTACGAATAACCTAAATCAGCACATATCTAAAAGTATAATTTTACTAGAAATAAACAATATAGTCACCGATTTGTTAATACTAAATACTTTGAAAGTTCTCACTGTATGTGCAAGAGTAGCTGGAAACTGGGAATTGTTTATAATATATTTTTTAGGTACGGTATTAGATATTGTGGATACGTTAAAGTTAAACAAAGCACTGACTTCCCTAGAGTTTAATACTTTGATGAATAAGTTTGATACAACTTTTAATGATAAAATCAAAGTACAGACTATCACTCCCGAAACAATTTTAAATTTGGAAGTAATGAAGTTAAAATTAAAAAAGAAAATTTCTAATGCATATGATTTGAAATATGGGGGCATAAAAAACCTTCTTGATATAATAAAATGTTATATGGAAGATTTATCAAACGAAAAGGTCGACATTTCTTATAATAAGATATTTTCCCACATTAAAACTGCGGATCGAAGCCCAGAAATAATTAAATATGTGTTTATTACTTTGATAATAGTAATTCCATTAGTAAATATTTCACTAACTCTTGTCCTTATTATATTTCTTGTAATGTTTATATTTTTGTATATAAAGCTAAATCTTAATAACCGTACAGCCTGATGTAATTTAAAATCTCATTTACCGTGTTTTGGTTATCAAACATATTCTTGGCATCTTCAATCGAATTCTTATCGTATTCTCCATTGACTGTAATTAGCGGCACTCGAAGAGTGGTAACACTTTTTTCATACAAATCTTCAAGAGACTGTAAATACGATTGGTCAACTGAATCAATCTCTTCGGGTCTCGCCCTTTCTTTTAACCTCTTGTAACAAATATCAGAAGTTGTTCTGATGTAAATGTAGAGGATTTTATTATAATAATCTATTATACTTGAATATTTAGTTTTAAAATCCTCAATTATAGCAGATTCTGCTGAATTAAACACGTTTTCCCTCAAGTACTTGCAAAATATTTCAAAAATGCTAAACGAAGATCGCTCCATGATAACAATTGAATTGTTTAAAGAATGTATTACCGCACTTTTTTCAATATCTGCAACACTTAACAGCGCGTTAATTTGAAATGTTAGAGCCCATCTTTTGGAGTCGTTGTAAAATAATTCCAACAAATTTAAACCCCCCACATTCCGCCACTTGTCTAGAGGTTCTGTAAATAGTTTAACATTATAGCCTCGTGTTGTTAATAAATCACAAAGACTTTCAGTAAAAGTAGACTTGCCGCTAGCAATATTACCATCAACGCATAAAATCATAAATAAAAATGCGTGAAACGGTCGAGTCTCTTATATTAAAAGCCGTTCTTGATAAACAAAATAAAAAGGCCAAGTCTTTGTTTAGTAAATTGTTAAAAGATGTATACAACAACCTCTACTTAATTGAACCGAAGAAGGTACCCCAAATTGATTTGTTTACAATAATAACCGATGCAATATTCTACATGTTGACAAATCAAAATAGCTACTTTACATGGACGTCCTACACTACAGAATTGCAAGAATGTTTAAATGATATAAAGTTTCCCAACAGGCTAAAGAGTATGGTCACCACTATACGTGGTTATCATGACACATCGCCTATAATGACTAGACACTCGAACGAGAAACTGTTATTTAAAATTGTACAACAATTATTAAATCTGCTCCATCCGCAAAACATGGAAATCGATTTCACACAAGACGAAGACTGTCGAAATAAATTAGAAGCATTAAAATCTTTTACACATCTAAACGTTGATTCGAGCCTGGACGATTTTAAAGAATTTGCCACTAGGTTTAACGATAGCTTGGTAGTTTTAAACGAAATTGGATCATATTTTTCAACAAGCCGTCAAGATGATTTGAGGCAGCATTTGGAACAGATAAAATCTAAGATTGAATCGATATTTAATTTAGTGGGAATAACTTCGTTTAGTGAACTAACGTTGATAACAAAACGGGTTTATGAAACGTTAAGAATAAAAAAACTAGGTGACCTAATACTTCTTGAACAGGATTTTCAAATCGTGGTAATATTCAAACAACTACTTTCCAGTAACAAAATTACCGAAGTTGGTAATCTGTCGGCAGAACAATATATTCAATTATATTCCCGAATATATTTTACATCACATTTAAAACTTCCCGGATCAATAGACGTATACAATGAATGGACCTGTTTTCAGTCGATTCAAAATTATATTGATTCTAAACAAAACAATAATGAATTAATACAGTTTAAAGTGGACACTCTAACCTTGATTGGAGCAGAGGATTTAGGAATCCTGACCCAACACTTAGCAGATTTTGGTTCATTAAATATTGTGCAGGCGTCGCGGCAGCTTAAAACGTTATACAACAATTGTGGAGAATCAAGCATAACAGTTTTAAATAGTAAGCTATCAATATACAACGAACGTTTCAACAACACTATGATTAACGTGTTTGAAGAGGCGGAATCCCTAGTCAATATGTTTGGAGTAAATTCATTAAATCAAGTTTCCGGATTTTTAAAACGAATATATGACTTTACCGGCGTGACAAATTTTCAAGATTTTCAAAGCCAGATTGATACGTTAAGCCGCACTTATAGTGAATCGTTTGATGGAAAATTCTCACTAAATGATATAACGACACTAATTACCTCACTAAAAGAAGTTCAAGCAAATTTAGAATTTGTATATGGCGACACTTTCAATGAAAAAATAAAATTCCTCAATGAGCATTTAATGACCAAGCTAAATAGCTTATGTCCTAATATTTCTTTTGATAATTTGGTAAATTTTTTAATTGAAATCTCAAAAAACAGCGGGCAACTAAATGAAACATCGATGCAAAATATTTTGGACAAAATTAAAAATTACAGTACTCTTAAGTCGCAGGTTGAAACTCTTAAAGAAACCAATTCTTCAATAACACAAGAACTGAATGAGTGCGAAGAACGGGGGTTGAATTATTCGCGGGAAATTGAAACTCTTAAAAAAACTAACGAGTCGTTATTAGAAACAAACGACAAACTTAAAAATAAATTATATGACTTTGAAATTAGTGACACAGATCGCGCAACAGAGATTGAAAAATTAAAAACACAGTTTAATGAGTTACACAATGATCACAATAGTTTAGAAGAAAAATATAATAAATTATTAGTAGATTATAATGAGGCTGTAACTACTAAACGAGTAGGGATCACACTCCCGCGGGTTAAACGGGTCCGCGTAGAATCACCACCAACTAAATCACCACCAAAAAGGCAAAGGGGTGACGAATCAGATTAAGGTAATATCAGTGGATATCGGGTGATACCCACTCTGGGGTGAAAATAATCAAATTGTATTTAAATTAAAATTGTATATAATTGTAAACCTTTGGTGCGGTAAGATTTAAAACAGATCTCAAAGTTAACAATCGCGTGATCCCAAATCGGTAACCCGCAACTTGATAACTCAGTCAAACCAGAATGCCAGCGTGAAAGTATTATGAAAATTTTGTAGAATGGTCCCAGTACTCACCTTTTGAAAACCAACACAGTGAATACCCAACTTCACTCTCATAAATAAACCAATCCACTCTCTCTACACAGCCCGCATTTTACACCTATTAATTTGGAACACTTGTGGCATATAACGTGTCCACATTGTATATGAGTTAAGATGTTATACTCTAAACAAATTGGGCAATTTCCTTTAATATGATTTGCAAAAGTTATCTGTATTAATTCGTTCAAACGATAATTTTTAAAACAAATCAAACCAAATATTCGTTTTTTTAACATTTGTTTTTTATTTTAATTTGGTTTAGGATAAATAATAACAAGTAATGAGTTGTTTCAGATGCTATATTATCAAGACATACATTTTAAAAATGTGTAAATTACAAAAAATCAAACTTGAGAAACGCAAATTCTGGGATATTTGATAACTCCTTATACTATTGGCCAGTGCGTTTACGCTTGTATTCCTCCATTGTCCAAGACATGCTCAACTATATTTACAAAATTGTGAGAAGTTAGGATGTTGTTGTATGCAGAGTTAAAGTGCATACCACTACTCTTCATTAATTCTTTCGCTTTGTTAAGTACATTAATCCCATTAGGAACAGGAGACTTGATGAAACAAGGTACGAAACCTTCATTTTTGGCTTTATTGAGAGCTTGGTTAAATTTTCTTTTTTGTATGCGAATACATTTGTACTCGCAGACCCCGTAGAGTTCCAGAAGAGTTTCTTTAATAAGGACACATAAAACATGTTTTAGTCCATCGCCGCCCGACATCACAGCAACCCTCGGTGCCTGTTCAGTCAACAACTCATTCAGTGACCGGTTCTCTTTACACAATATGTAGTTTTTAGTTTTAAATTCTGAGTTAATTTGAGCTAGCTTTTGGTTGTTTTCCAGAGACTTTGTAAGTGATTGTAACAACTGATTATTTTCTTGTTGGATTTTATACATTCCACACTTTCTAATGGAAGGCAGGACTTCTTCAAAAACCCAGTCTTGAAACTTCTCAGCAATGGGCAATTTGGATTTTAAAATTAGTGAATAAAGACCAGGCTCGTTTAGAAAGATTGTTTGGGAATGAAAGTACAAGGGGGGCGTTTCGCCCCCCTGTACTTCCAGTATAGTTTTGCGGTGTTTTTCTCTAACATGGGTACGGATTGCATGCTTTGTATCTTGATAGTTTAGGATTTTAGCAATCTCTTTTGCTTTAAACCAAGGATTATTTTCTCTGTCAAACAGGACAGTAACAGATTGATCATTAAATATATAAGAGGTTAATTGAGACATTTTATATAAAGTATTGTGAAATAGTACCTAGTTCTTACCTCGGCAGGAGCAGTGGCAAAAGTGACCGAGGCAGAGTGAAGTTAACGTTTAAGAATAAAGAGCGCTAAAAGTATCGTCAAAATAAATGTTATATTCTAATTCATCGTGGAGAATGTCAACAACTCATTCAGTGACCGGTTCTCTTTACACAATATGTAGTTTTTAGTTTTAAATTCTGAGTTAATTTGAGTGAGCTTTTGGTTGTCTTCCAGAGACCTTGTAATTTCAGCCAAGAGTTGAGAGTTTTGATTTTTTAACTGATTATTTTCATGTTTGATTTTATACACTCCATACTTTCTAATGGAAGGCAAGAGTTCACTTGTAACCCATCTTTTGAATGCTTTAGCTTCTGGTTTCAAGGAGCGCAAAATAAGAGAATACAAACCAGATTCATTGATGAAGTTAGACTGATATTGGAAGTTAAAGGGGGGTGTATCGATACACCCCCCTTTAGAGAGTATATTTATAGCCTTACACTTCTTCATCAACATTTATCCGCAATGCCTGTTTTGAATCTTGATAGCCCAGGATTTTAACAACATCCTTTCCTTTGAACCAAGGATTATTTTCACTGTCAAACAGTACAGTAACAGATTGATCATTAAATATATAAGAGGTTAAGTTAGACATTTTATATCAAGTATCGTGCAATAGAACAGATCAGAGCAACGTAAGGTCTTACCTCAAAAGTGACCGAGGCAGAGTGAAGTTAACGTTTAAGAATAAAGAGCGCTAAAAGTATCGTCAAAATAAATGTTATATTCTAATTCATCGTGGAGAATTTAGCTACTTTTTTTATAACCATTTCTTTAGAGAATCCGCTATTTAGCATAGCCTTACCGCTCAAAAATTCAACTTCTATCCTGTCAAAGTCTGCATTTGATTTTAAGTTCAATTTTAATGGCTTTCCTTCGAACAGGTCTTCCCTCACAAAATAGATTTATAAAAATCCAACCAATATTTTGTTCCCAAACTTCCTCCCCCTCCATTTCAACGGGTACAGCAAACAAATTTTGTAATAGCACAGATCAGAGCTACGTAAGGACGTCAACAACTCATTCAGTGACCGGTTCTCTTTACACAATATGTCGTTTTTAGTTTTAAATTCTGAGTTAATTTGAGCTAGCTTTTGGTTGTTTTCCAGAGACCTTGTAATTTCAGCCAAGAGTTGAGAGTTTTGATTTTTTAACTGATTATTTTCATGTTTGATTTTATACATTCCATATTTTCTAATGGAAGGTAAGACATCTTCAAAAACCCAGTCTTGAAACTTCTCAGCAATGGGTAATTTGGATTTTAAAATTAGTGAATAAAGACCGGGCTCGTTTAGAAAGATTGTTTGGGAATGAAAGTACAAGGGGGGCGAAACGCCCCCCTTGTACTTCCAGTATAGTTTTGCGGTGTTTTTCTCTAACATGGGTACGGATTGCATGCTTTGTATCTTGATAGTTTAGGATTTGAGCAACATCTTTTGCTTTGAACCAAGGATTATTTTCTCCGTCAAACAGTACAGCAACGGCCTGGTTATTAAATATATAAGAGGTTAAGTTAGACATTTTATATCAAGTATCGTGCAATAGAACAGATCAGAGCAACGTAAGGTCTTACCTCAAAAGTGACCGAGGCAGAGTGAAGTTAACGTTTAAGAATAAAGAGCGCTAAAAGTATCGTCAAAATAAATGTTATATTCTAATTCATCGTGGAGAATTTAGCTACTTTTTTTATAACCATTTCTTTAGAGAATCCGCTATTTAGCATAGCCTTACCGCTCAAAAATTCAACTTCTATCCTGTCAAAGTCTGCATTTGATTTTAAGTTCAATTTTAATGGCTTTCCTTCGAACAGGTCTTCCCTCACAAAATAGATTTATAAAAATCCAACCAATATTTTGTTCCCAAACTTCCTCCCCCTCCATTTCAACGGGTACAGCAAACAAATTTTGTAATAGCACAGATCAGAGCTACGTAAGGACGTCAACAACTCATTCAGTGACCGGTTCTCTTTACACAATATGTCGTTTTTAGTTTTAAATTCTGAGTTAATTTGAGCTAGCTTTTGGTTGTTTTCCAGAGACCTTGTAATTTCAGCCAAGAGTTGAGAGTTTTGATTTTTTAACTGATTATTTTCATGTTTGATTTTATACATTCCATATTTTCTAATGGAAGGTAAGACATCTTCAAAAACCCAGTCTTGAAACTTCTCAGCAATGGGTAATTTGGATTTTAAAATTAGTGAATAAAGACCGGGCTCGTTTAGAAAGATTGTTTGGGAATGAAAGTACAAGGGGGGCGAAACGCCCCCCTTGTACTTCCAGTATAGTTTTGCGGTGTTTTTCTCTAACATGGGTACGGATTGCATGCTTTGTATCTTGATAGTTTAGGATTTGAGCAACATCTTTTGCTTTGAACCAAGGATTATTTTCTCCGTCAAACAGTACAGCAACGGCCTGGTTATTAAATATATAAGAGGTTAAGTTAGACATTTTATATCAAGTATCGTGCAATAGAACAGATCAGAGCAACGTAAGGTCTTACCTCAAAAGTGACCGAGGCAGAGTGAAGTTAACGTTTAAGAATAAAGAGCGCTAAAAGTATCGTCAAAATAAATGTTATATTCTAATTCATCGTGGAGAATTTAGCTACTTTTTTTATAACCATTTCTTTAGAGAATCCGCTATTTAGCATAGCCTTACCGCTCAAAAATTCAACTTCTATCCTGTCAAAGTCTGCATTTGATTTTAAGTTCAATTTTAATGGCTTTCCTTCGAACAGGTCTTCCCTCACAAAATAGATTTATAAAAATCCAACCAATATTTTGTTCCCAAACTTCCTCCCCCTCCATTTCAACGGGTACAGCAAACAAATTTTGTAATAGCACAGATCAGAGCTACGTAAGGACGTCAACAACTCATTCAGTGACCGGTTCTCTTTACACAATATGTCGTTTTTAGTTTTAAATTCTGAGTTAATTTGAGCTAGCTTTTGGTTGTTTTCCAGAGACCTTGTAATTTCAGCCAAGAGTTGAGAGTTTTGATTTTTTAACTGATTATTTTCATGTTTGATTTTATACATTCCATATTTTCTAATGGAAGGTAAGACATCTTCAAAAACCCAGTCTTGAAACTTCTCAGCAATGGGTAATTTGGATTTTAAAATTAGTGAATAAAGACCGGGCTCGTTTAGAAAGATTGTTTGGGAATGAAAGTACAAGGGGGGCGAAACGCCCCCCTTGTACTTCCAGTATAGTTTTGCGGTGTTTTTCTCTAACATGGGTACGGATTGCATGCTTTGTATCTTGATAGTTTAGGATTTGAGCAACATCTTTTGCTTTGAACCAAGGATTATTTTCTCCGTCAAACAGTACAGCAACGGCCTGGTTATTAAATATATAAGAGGTTAAGTTAGACATTTTATATCAAGTATCGTGCAATAGAACAGATCAGAGCAACGTAAGGTCTTACCTCAAAAGTGACCGAGGCAGAGTGAAGTTAACGTTTAAGAATAAAGAGCGCTAAAAGTATCGTCAAAATAAATGTTATATTCTAATTCATCGTGGAGAATTTAGCTACTTTTTTTATAACCATTTCTTTAGAGAATCCGCTATTTAGCATAGCCTTACCGCTCAAAAATTCAACTTCTATCCTGTCAAAGTCTGCATTTGATTTTAAGTTCAATTTTAATGGCTTTCCTTCGAACAGGTCTTCCCTCACAAAATAGATTTATAAAAATCCAACCAATATTTTGTTCCCAAACTTCCTCCCCCTCCATTTCAACGGGTACAGCAAACAAATTTTGTAATAGCACAGATCAGAGCTACGTAAAGACGTCAACAACTCATTCAGTGACCGGTTCTCTTTACACAATATGTCGTTTTTAGTTTTAAATTCTGAGTTAATTTGAGCTAGCTTTTGGTTGTTTTCCAGAGACTTTGTAAGTGATTGTAACAACTGATTATTTTCTTGTTGGATTTTATACATTCCACACTTTCTAATGGAAGGCAGGACTTCTTCAAAAACCCAGTCTTGAAACTTCTCAGCAATGGGCAATTTGGATTTTAAAATTAATGAATAAAGACCAGGCTCGTTTAGAAAGATTGTTTGGGAATGAAAGTACAAGGGGGGCGTTTCGTTCCTCCCTTCTTCGGGCATTGTTTTACGATATTTTTCTCTGACGTCCTTACGTAGCTCTGATATGTGCTATTGCAATTTGTTTGCTGTACCTGTTGAAATGGGGGGGGGGGAAGTTTGTGAACAAAATATTGGTTGGATCTTTATAAATCTATTTTGTGACGGAAGACCTGTTCGAAAAATAAAATTGGACTTAAAATCAAATGCAGACTTTGACTCTGCCTTGGTCACTTTTGCCACTCCTCCTGCCCGAAGAAGGGAGGAACTTTTCGTTCCTCCCTTTGAATTGTTGATGAAGAAGATACGTGTAAGGCTATAAATATACTCTCTGAAAGGGGGTCTATCCGCGCCTTGGACAATGGAGGAACACAAGCGTAAACGTACTCGCCAATGCTAGAAGGAGTTATTAAATTTGCGTTTCTCAAGTTTGATTTTTTGTAATTTACACAGTGTGTCTGTGAGATGGAGTTTTAGGGTGTAGTGTTGGGGCGGGGGAGCCCGGGGTCCAGGGCCGGTTAGGTCTCGGATCCAAGTAAGTTTTATAGTCAATAGTCTTTTTCTAAATTAATATTTATACTTTCCAGGCTACTCGCCCTTGAATCTGGATAATTAGTTTTAATATATTAAAGTATTTTCATTGTCATCACATTGATATTTTACGATTTAAATGTGATAACTACTTACTTTGAAAAATATATTTTTACTAAACTCTAAAAACAACTTAGGATCAAGACTTTCTTAGGCGAGTTGAGTTGTTGAACTGACTTCGGCCTCTTCAGAGACTAAATAGACTATCTGCCATCTCTTTCCAAAAGATTTTAAAATTGTTTTTATTAAAAATACTAAAAAGTATATAATAAGTATAATCAGAGACAATATCAAAATTGGAAATTCAAGAAATGCAACAAAAACAACCTCCATTTTTAAATATTTATGTACCCGGTAGCTCCGGGTCCTCGATTGTGTAGTTTCGGTCCCTTGGATTTTATAATCTATTACTTATAAAGAAATTAATAAATTGCATTTACATTTGTAACTATGTTATTCAAAGGGATACCCGAGGGGAAGGTTGGGGGGGTTAGTCAAAATAGAATCATTTCCCCTTCCTTAAGCAAAGGCGCTTGAGAGTTTGGTTTGGAAAATGAACAATAGTCAAAGAAACAATACCTCCGGTGTACATTTCCTAACAGTTTTTGTTCTAAACTCTAAGGCTTGGGCTGATTCTGTGAATCCACAAACATAGTATTGTACAAGAGAATTTATCCAACCAATTATCACTCCATAACTAACATTGCAATGATATATAAACATGTAAGGCAATTTAATAACGAGATTCCTAGAATTATTGAAAATATTAATTACCAATACAGTTTTTATAATCATTACTATAATCTTGATGCAAGATAATTAAGTTTGGGTGCACGCATTAAAGAACACAATAGACATTTAATATTTTTATTCATACCCTCTTTGCTCCAAGTAGGTTTGAATCTTATAAATATTTTCAAGAGCACACATGAAACCGTTAAATCTATGATAATAACAAAAATTATTTAGATACTTAGATTTTAGTTTTTTAAGTGATGGCATGTCGTCCAAATTTTCAACTTTGGCGTTCTTAAAAAGTCTCTGGAGGAACACTTGTTTCTCCTGACCCTTTACGTAGACGGTGGTGTTTTGTGATATTAGCTCCGCCAGTTGTCTCTTGACGTAGTTGAAGGACGTGGTTCCTTCCTGCCATGGAATTCCGTGGTAATAGTTTGCATTGAAGATCGCCTGTCTTCTGTAGTCCGGAGATAGTTTGTCAAAATTGTACGGCGATTTTACAAACCAGTGTCTCAGAAACCAATTACCACTGGTTTTTGTAAGTGCAATTTCTTTAATAATAAAATTATTGTTATTATCTTTGAATCCTTGAAAATCGATAATATAAGCGTGGTCAGCCATTGAGATGTCCTTAGATATCGGAATCAGCGAGGTAAATAGAGCTCTTTTCGGTTCCGAATCACAAACTCTGAACAAAACACTAGACCAAACACTAGTGCAGGAGTTTGGCAACTACTGGTATATTAGGGGAACCGTTCCTTTATAAAGCCTCGGAATTTGTATTATGCCCTTATTTCAAATGTTGTTTTACATGCCAAAGTTTTCACATTTCTTGTTAATTCTCAAATACTGACTTTGGGTTAAGAAAATAAAATGCTACACCCTTTGAATGTTAGTTTTATTTACATTCTAAAGGGTAAAACTTCTCTATAAATATACAGGACGGGTTAAATTTCTTATGTTCTAAGAAAGGAATGTCACCCCCTTTCCAAAACCCAATTTCAATCCCACAATAAGCGCATCTAACATAATCATTAACACGCAAATAATAAAAACCAGCTTTGGATAAATCTTTGGGGCTTAAAAATGTAACTGGCCACTCCTTAAAACTATGAAGTCTTTCGGTCTCGTAATGAAATCTAGGAGTGTTTGTTTCTTTCGTAAAATTATAATTTAATCCCACAGACACTGGCGAATGGTACATTTTAATACCACAACACGGGCTAGCGCGATCCGAGTCTTTCTTCTTTCTGAGAGATGCACCATCTCCCCGGCCGCCGTATTCCACACCGAGCGTGGTGTTGTATTCTGTAGAGAAGGCTGTGAAGTTTTTACATTTACAAATGCAATAACCAAAATGGTGACATTTCCTACAAGCCCTCCCATCAACCTGGTCACCAGGAATTTTAAAACATCTCTGCTCGCAACAATACTCCATAGTTGATCATATGCTGTAAATCTCAACACTGACTTAAATTGCCTCTTCGGGAGTTAAATAGACCCCCTTCTTTTCAAAAGATTTAATTTTTTTTAATTGCTTTAATTATAAATACTAAAATACTAAGTTGTGAGGGAAAAAAATCCCCCTAATTTGCCCCTATAAAGCGGATGCTTTAATACCCCGAAGACGAGAAACGTCTCAATAAAAAGTTTTGAATATGGGTAATCTAAAATGGTTTGCATTTCCTACAATTTAACCCATTTGTGGTTTTGTAAATCTCAAATCTGCAAAATCTGCTCATAATAAAATTGAACAACAAATGCCAGAATAATATAATAATCATTGAATTGAGTATTTAAACTTGAAAGGTTTTTTATTTAAATGAGTACTTAAACTTGAAAAGGTTTAAAAGTTAAATGTCAAGACCACAGTATCCGTGAAAACGCTTTGTAATTAAAATATTATTGAAATCACCTTCAATACAAATGACACAAATAGAATAATTTATTTTATGGTTTCCAAAAATAGAAAACAAAAGAATTGGTTATTTGAATAACTTCTTGATTATTACAAATGTTTGGAAGATTTTAAAGAAAAAAACAACAATGGGGGTTAAATTATTTATTACGTGATATATATGATACATATGATACAATTGTATATGACTAAGTACTTGATGATACAAGATTCACAAATATTTTAAATACTTGAATAAACATGTCAACATTATAATATTTTCTTCTAATCAGATGAAGACGCTGGTATTTGCAGGTAGTTTTAGAGATTTTCTCTTCCATCTCTGATATGTTGTTGGGGTGAACCGCAGGAAGTAGTATAAATTTCGGACGATTGGTGTATCTTAATCCTTCAATCACACAGCTGTGCGAATTTCGTCCTAAACACAAAATAGGAATCGGTGATTCAAAGTCGTTTGCGCTTGCACGCATTATTATTTTAAAAATGTGCCCAATGACGGGATGAAAAGCTGTAATCAACTCTCGAGTCTTCTGTTTATCAAAACTGGCAATCATCGGGATGCGAATCCAAAGAATATTTTTTTTTTCAGATATTGTAGATAAGTTATGTATCATTTCTCTTCTTAACTCAGACTTGCTCGTTTTATGTCCGGTGCTAAGGTACAAATCTTTAGTTTTTCTTGACGGAGAATTGATCAGGCCTACGACAATCCCGCGAACCGAACTTGGAGTTGTTTTTAATAATTCCGTGTCAAACACGTTTATAACTTGTTTGTAGAATCCTGGAGACTTGTCTGCGGTGATTTCTTGCACCTTCTTCAAATATGCACTAAATACCCCGTCCATTTTTTAAAGATATCTAGAGGTAGACTGATTGCTCAGGAACGCTGGTCACTGTTTTATAGCAAGTAGCCAGCATTCGTAAATTTATCTTGACAATTTATAAATTGATAAATAAGGCAATCATAAACAAGGCTCTCATTCTTCGTTGTATCCTCAGTTTCCAGCAGACCACTTTCAACAATATATCGGGTGGTAAATTATACATATGGGTTTGGGGTCCCTAATTCTCACGAAGGAGCCGTCAATTAGGAATATTCTCTTCCTTTTTGTTCTGTAGCGTCTTTGGCGAGGCTGGTGCTGTCGAGGCAGATGTTGGTGTTGTAGTGGGGCGACCTTTGGATGAATATCTATGTAGCGTCTTTGGCGAGGCTGGTGCTGTCGAGGCAGATGTTGGTGTTGTAGTGGGGCGACCTTTGGATGAATATCTGGCGGAGTTCTGGTAGAGTCCGGTGCTGGTTGAGTTTTTGGGGGGTTGATCACTGGGGTGGAAAGCGGCTCCATTGGGTGGTCTTGATGAATTAAACGCGGAGGTTGTGTGTCGGGAATTGCTTCTATCCCCTCTCTCTTTTCTATAGGGCCCGTGGTCTTGTCGGGCGTATGGTCGGCCGCAGGCTTGGAATCTTGATCGCTGACCCCAATGGCCCCAATTGCATCCGTCGCTCCCGTACTCTCGTACACTTCCGACTCGTCCCGCCCAGTGTTCACATCTATAGAGAATTCTCCTCTGTCCAACACGAATTCCACGCTGGGGTAGGTTGGTGATTCCTGGGGCGTATCAGCATAATCCTGTAGTACCATAAATTTTGGACGATTGGCGTATCTTAGTGCTTCAATCACACAGCCGTGCGAGTTTTTTCCCAAACATAGAACCGGAATCTCAAAATCGTTTTCGCTTGCACGCATTATTATTTTAAAAACGTGCCCAATGGCGGTAGAAAAAACTGCAATCAACTGTTGAATCTTCTGTTTATCAAAACTGGCGATTATCGGGATGTGAATCCAAAGAATATTTCTTTTTTCAGATATCGTTGACAATTTCTGTATCATTTCTCTTCTGGACTTGCTCGTTTCATGTCCGGTGGGACAATCGGTCAGGCCTACAATAATCCCGCGAACCGAACTTGGAGTTGTTTTCAATAATTTTGAATCAAACGGATTTGTAACGTGTTTGTAGAATCCTGGAGACTTGTCTGCGGTGATTTCTTGTACTTTCTTCAAATATTCACCAAATATCCCGTCCATTTTAAGATTTTTAGAACCGTCGGTGGTAGACTGATTGCTCGGGAGCGCTGGTCACTGTTTTATAGCAAGGAGCCAGTATTCGTAAATTACGTAAATTATTTTGATAATTTATAAGTTGATATAAGCACCAATTTGTATGTTTGCAAAATGGGTGCTTGCAATCATAAATAATCAGGCTGGAGTCCCAACTTTCGGACATTGACCCGCTTCCTTGTTCCGTCGTTTAACGTTATACGTATTGTCCTCCGTTTTATCCGCGGGTTTCTAACGAGTCGATGTGGTTCGTTTTCCCCTGAATATCCGGCGGAGTTCTGGTAGATTCCGGTGCTGGTTGAGTTTTTGGAAGGTTGAATTAAACACGGGGGTGGGGGGCAGAGTGATGGACGGTCATATGCGACAGGTGTTGCTTCTGCGACAGGTGTTGCTTCTGCGACGGGTGTTGCATCTGCGACGGGTGTTGCTTCTATCCTCTCCTCCCCTTCTATAGAGCCCGTGGTCTTATTATCTTGATCCCCAATGGCGTCCGTCGCTCCCGTACCCTCGTCCCGCCCGGTGTTCACATCCATGGAGACTTCTCCTCCGTCCAACACGAATTCCACGTTGGGGTAGGTTGGTGATGTCGGGGGGGTATCAGCATAATCAATTGGCAGAAACGCTCCAAACATATCCCCCATCATACCATGTATAGCTCTCTGCAACTCCTCTTCGGTGTAGGTTGGAGTATGCCCTGGAAATAGGTTTTCTCGGTTGGCCTCAAGGAATTCATCGAGGGGTTCTGCTCCCCCTTGTCGCAATACCCGGGAGATGAGTTTCCTCAGGTCCACGCTTGATGGTAATTTGACAGTTGAGGGGTTTATGCCCCTGGCAATACAACCAGCGTATAAGCATAAACAGAAACCACAGTCAACCGTATTGGTCTGAAGCTTAAGACCACTAGGATTCCCCTTTAAGGACCACTCTTCCCGGTTGATTTTTACACCCAACCGGCCCATTTCCCACTCGATATACTTTAGACATTCTTTTAATCTATCTGGGTACTCATTTCCCAGTGAGTCGTAGCTCCGCACAAGCCCATCTTTTAAAAAGGCGGCAATCAGGTACCAGTGCGATACACCGGGCTTCCCATCCTTCCGGATTGGTGCGGGGATGTGTACTGGGAACAGTAAGATGTCATAATCATAAATTTTTATTTTATTGGTCCACCTTTCCACCCGCAGGAAACCGCCCTGGTCAATTGCCGTGAAAAACACTGTCGGGAAAGCATATAATTTCAATCCGTCAGCGCGTTCTTCATTTTTTTTACATAAAATAGAAATGAAGTCTTCAATGATCCCTTCGCCACACAAACCCTCCGGGGTGATACGGTGTGGCCTCATTCTTCTTCTTGTATCCACGATCCAGCCTATAATACTTCCTACTATATGATGTGTATATGTTTTATCTTTAAAAATTTAAAACCACGGGGACGTGAAACTATGCAATAAATAGTCTGTGATGCCCTTAGATATCCTGGGTGGCAATATTCAAATCATATATATATATTCGCCAGAGCCCCGTTTGTCTAAAGCCCCACTACCGGCGCCAAGGTTGGGGTTGACTTGACTGGGAGAAGCTTTAAGTTCCGCATCCACAGTCCTTAATGGGGTCCCTAACTTACTAACTAAATATATTCTAACCGTGTCCGCGAGACGTTTTTATTAATGTTATTCAAATAAAAAAACGTCACAGTCCAGTGTACTCCGCTAGAAGCTGTGACAAGGAAGTCAGCGTACTCCGCTGGGTCCTTTAAATTTTGAAAAATGTCACAGTCCAGTGTACTCCGCTAGAAGCTGTGACGAGGTTAATCAGCGTACTCCGCTGGGCCCTCTTATCTCATTAATAAAAACGCCTCCTCAGACTAAAAACTACCCAAAACTACCTAAAACTACCTACCACTAAAAAGCCCCCCTATCTAACTTATTAGCTACGTGTGAGGGACAATTGGGAAATTGGAAGGAGACCCTCTGCGTGGATTGTATCCGCCAGCGCAAAGAGCCATAAAGGAAAGGAGGTTTGGAGGGTTTAGGATATGAAAAGTTTTGGTGCTGGAAGGGAATTGCTCTTCGTTAACACCGCAAGGCAACCGGAGCAATTCGATAGGACTTATAACTACGAAGAGAGGACTTACCCAACCTCTGTGTAACCTACCTAACATATGCATGCCTTAAAACTACCTACCACTAAAAAGCCCCCCCATCTAACTTATTAGCTACGTGTGAGGGAAATTGGGAAATTGGAAGGAGACCCTCTGCGTGGATTGTATCCGCCAGCGCAAAGAGCCATAAAGGAAAGGAGGTTTGGAGGGAGTTTTTGGGAATGAGTGTCCGCGAGACGTTTTTATTAATGTTATTCAAATATAAAAACGTCACAGTCCAGTGTACTCCGCTAGAAGCTGTGACAAGGAAGTCAGCGTACTCCGCTGGGTCCTTTAAATTTTGAAAAATGTCACAGTCCAGTGTACTCCGCTAGAAGCTGTGACGAGGTTAATCAGCGTACTCCGCTGGGCCCTCTTATCTCATTAATAAAAACGCCTCCTCAGACTAAAAACTACCTAAAACTACCTAAAACTACCTACCACTAAAAAGCCCCCCTATCTAACTTACTAGCTACGTGTGAGGGACAATTGGGAAATTGGAAGGAGACCCCCTGCGTGGATTGTATCCGCCAGCGCAAAGAGCCATAAAGGAAAGGAGGTTTGGAGGGGTTTTTGGGAATGAAAAGGTGCTGGAAGGGAATGATTCTTCGTTAACACCGCAAGGAATTCCCAGAATCATTCGACAGGACTTATAACTACGAAGAGAGGACTTACCCAACCTCTGTGTAACCTACCTAACATATGCATGCCTTAAAACTACCTACCACTAAAAAGCCCCCCCATCTAACTTATTAGCTACGTGTGAGGGAAATTGGGAAATTGGAAGGAGACCCTCTGCGTGGATTGTATCCGCCAGCGCAAAGAGCCATAAAGGAAAGGAGGTTTGGAGGGAGTTTTTGGGAATGAGTGTCCGCGAGACGTTTTTATTAATGTTATTCAAATATAAAAACGTCACAGTCCAGTGTACTCCGCTAGAAGCTGTGACAAGGAAGTCAGCGTACTCCGCTGGGTCCTTTAAATTTTGAAAAATGTCACAGTCCAGTGTACTCCGCTAGAAGCTGTGACGAGGTTAATCAGCGTACTCCGCTGGGCCCTCTTATCTCATTAATAAAAACGCCTCCTCAGACTAAAAACTACCTAAAACTACCTAAAACTACCTACCACTAAAAAGCCCCCCTATCTAACTTACTAGCTACGTGTGAGGGACAATTGGGAAATTGGAAGGAGACCCCCTGCGTGGATTGTATCCGCCAGCGCAAAGAGCCATAAAGGAAAGGAGGTTTGGAGGGGTTTTTGGGAATGAAAAGGTGCTGGAAGGGAATGATTCTTCGTTAACACCGCAAGGAATTCCCAGAATCATTCGACAGGACTTATAACTACGAAGAGAGGACTTACCCAACCTCTGTGTAACCTACCTAACATATGCATGCCTTAAAACTACCTACCACTAAAAAGCCCCCCCATCTAACTTATTAGCTACGTGTGAGGGAAATTGGGAAATTGGAAGGAGACCCTCTGCGTGGATTGTATCCGCCAGCGCAAAGAGCCATAAAGGAAAGGAGGTTTGGAGGGAGTTTTTGGGAATGAGTGTCCGCGAGACGTTTTTATTAATGTTATTCAAATATAAAAACGTCACAGTCCAGTGTACTCCGCTAGAAGCTGTGACAAGGAAGTCAGCGTACTCCGCTGGGTCCTTTAAATTTTGAAAAATGTCACAGTCCAGTGTACTCCGCTAGAAGCTGTGACGAGGTTAATCAGCGTACTCCGCTGGGCCCTCTTATCTCATTAATAAAAACGCCTCCTCAGACTAAAAACTACCTAAAACTACCTAAAACTACCTACCACTAAAAAGCCCCCCTATCTAACTTACTAGCTACGTGTGAGGGACAATTGGGAAATTGGAAGGAGACCCCCTGCGTGGATTGTATCCGCCAGCGCAAAGAGCCATAAAGGAAAGGAGGTTTGGAGGGGTTTTTGGGAATGAAAAGGTGCTGGAAGGGAATGATTCTTCGTTAACACCGCAAGGAATTCCCAGAATCATTCGACAGGACTTATAACTACGAAGAGAGGACTTACCCAACCTCTGTGTAACCTACCTAACATATGCATGCCTTAAAACTACCTACCACTAAAAAGCCCCCCCATCTAACTTATTAGCTACGTGTGAGGGAAATTGGGAAATTGGAAGGAGACCCTCTGCGTGGATTGTATCCGCCAGCGCAAAGAGCCATAAAGGAAAGGAGGTTTGGAGGGAGTTTTTGGGAATGAGTGTCCGCGAGACGTTTTTATTAATGTTATTCAAATATAAAAACGTCACAGTCCAGTGTACTCCGCTAGAAGCTGTGACGAGGTTAATCAGCGTACTCCGCTGGGCCCTTTAAATTTTGAAAAATGTCACAGTCCAGTGTACTCCGCTAGAAGCTGTGACGAGGTTAATCAGCGTACTCCGCTGGGCCCTCTTATCTCATTAATAAAAACGCCTCCTCAGACTAAAAACTACCTAAAACTACCTAAAACTACCTACCACTAAAAAGCCCCCCTATCTAACTTATTAGCTACGTGTGAGGGACAATTGGGAAATTGGAAGGAGACCCTCTGCGTGGATTGTATCCGCCAGCGCAAAGAGCCATAAAGGAAAGGAGGTTTGGAGGGTTTAGGATATGAAAAGTTTTGGTGCTGGAAGGGAATTGCTCTTCGTTAACACCGCAAGGCAACCGGAGCAATTCGATAGGACTTATAACTACGAAGAGAGGACTTACCCAACCTCTGTGTAACCTACCTAACATATGCATGCCTTAAAACTACCTATACCACTCAATTATTATTCAAAAATAACCATATTTAGCTTCAAACTAAAAATGGGGAGATGTGGGGAATATCGCGTTTTTGATTTTTTGGGGTGGTTGGGCCCAACCGGGGTTATGAGGAGGGAAACACTTATCACTACGAAGAGCACTAACCCAACTAACAGTTACGCGTCGCTGTCGACGTATAAATACTACTCTTTTGGTTAGTCATAATTTTAAAATACCCATATTTAAAATACCAGTGATTTGCGAGATGTTGGTCACGAAGCACTAACCCAATACTAATACACTAATATTTGCACGACGTATCACTCTTTTAAAATACCCCCAAATAACTTACAAACTAAAATAACAAGCGATTTTGGAAATTTCGAGCGCGTCTTAGGATCCTTTGCGGTAGTTTGGCCTAACCGACGTTATGAGGAGGGGAACACTTATAACTACTAAGAGAACAAACCTCTACATACTACTTAACCTACTTCGCCAGAGCCCCGTATGTGTAAAGCCTCGTACACCACGTCACGGTAGGGGTTGACTTGACCAGGAGAGGCTATGTTTTGCGCCGTTGCCTTGGTCCTTGTACAAGGTTCGCGGTCCTGGACTTAATGCCCAGGATCGGGCTGACATCCTATTTATAACCGGTATATTCTTTTTTAACCATACATTTAAAATTAAATTAAAGTTTGACAAATTCAAAATTACCTTTACAGAGCCATTTATCAAAGACTTCAAATACAGAAATAGCAAAAAGAATTTAACATTGTTACTTTTGGTGATTTCCCCTAAGGTATTGTAATATTTTATGTTGAAACACTGAACAAATTCTTATGTTTTTCTAAAGGAGACAAAATGAGTTTTATAACCAAGAAGAAGTCTAATGGACTCGTTTTTCAAAGGGTTTTCTGGTAAATTATATCACGCGAAAAAACCTCAATATTGCCAATGTTAATTAAAATATACTGATTGTCTTTAAACCACACTGCACAACATTCAAATAGACTAATGATTAACCTCTAGAGACCGGGTCTGTTTTAAGTCATGTAAATAAAAACACAATTTGAAATTTTTAAATATGATTTATTTTTCACAAGTTTTACAAATGAGTACAAATATGTGCAAATATGTGCGGCGAGTTCTATTTTATACCCAACAGTAGCCTGGCAAGTGAATTTTAATCCTACAAAGAGGACATGATTTATTTACTTTAAGCCATTTAAATATACACGTTGTACAAAACACGTGTTGACAATCCTTAAGACTGATACAATCTTTTTTCGTGTCAAGGCAAACTGGACAATCGGTTTCAG
Organism: Allygus modestus; assembly: GCA_963675035.1. Taxonomy (NCBI): domain Eukaryota; kingdom Metazoa; phylum Arthropoda; class Insecta; order Hemiptera; family Cicadellidae; genus Allygus; species Allygus modestus. The sequence goes on along the minus strand of OY776112.1, from coordinate 73,994,866 downwards.
ATTCTACTTTTGTAAATGGATTGGGCAGATTCCTCTTCACAAATTCAGAAATTTGTAATCCTCGCGACGTATATGTTTGAAAATCGATTAATTTGCAATATTTAATAATATCTTCATCGCTGAGCGTTTGATGTTTTGAGACGGACCACCAGCACAAAATATTTTTAAACGTATCCAGAAGAAAAGAATCAAGAGTTTGACATTTACTTATTAGCGAGCCAAACAGTAGTTTTAAAAGATCGATTTGATTACCCACTTTCGAGAAGTAAATGTAGCATATTAAATTTTTACTTAATGATTGGTGTTTTATGAGATATGGCCATAGAACCATTTTATAATACTCTTCTTCGTCTGTATTGTGAAATTTACACCGTGGATTAACCCCATCCACCATCCACAACATAAAATCTTGAGTCAGCTTCATGGATTTTATTATGACAATTGGATCAATCTTATGGTAAAACTGTCTAAGAATCCACTCCGGGACATTTTGGTGTTCCACAACTGCATTCCAGTCGAACTTGTGATTGAATTTGACCAACACTGCTTCAGAGAGATTTTGGTACTTAACCAAAAGCGAAAAGTTAATTTTTGATTGAAAACTTTCTATATCTTTAGTCGTCAGTCTTTGGTGGATGACAATTTCGTTAAAATTTAAAACTTCTTTAAACTTCAACATGAACCCATGCGTGAACTGTTCTCTCCGGTATAGTATTCTCCAAAGGTTGACTGGGAGTTGATGAATTTTTTCCGTAATTTTTTCCAATTTAGTGAAGTGTAGAAATTGGCTGCTGTTATCTAACGTCTCCTGTTCCAATGAAGTATACAAACTGTACAAGTCAGAAGGATCCGTAAGTTTGTCTATAAAGGCGGTAACACCATCAGCGCTTTTAATAGAATTTAAAATCTTCCACAAAATCTTTTTCCTAGTTAGGTGGGTTGACTTGATACCCATACTTTGGCAAATAGCTTTGAGTTCGTAAAATGTAATTCTCTCCACCATGGTTCTAGTTACCTATCACAAATCAACTCAAAAACAAACAACAACTTTACCGAACACGCAGGAGTTCATTACAGGAACTACTGGTATGTGTGGAGAACCGTTCCCTTATAAACCCTCAGAAAATAGAATTCGCAAAGTATTTGTGCATTTATTTCAAATGTTGACGGGGGTGGGGGAATTTGTTGAAACCGTTTCTTTGAATTTTATACGCGCGGGTGTGTGTAGAAATGAAGCGTATTCTGTTGGTGTTTGCGTGCGGCGGGGGACTGTGTCTGAGTGGAACGATCACATCACCAATAATCTAAAATTATTAAAATTAAAGCAATTAGAATTCAATTCATAAATGGAACTTTGAACAAAACAGTTTTAACTGTTGTAGTTAAATTTAACTTAGTTTTTGATTTAGCGAAATAACATTGTTGACTCGGATAGTACTCATGGAGACTTGTCGGTTAACACTAGTTAAAAATCACAAGTGCCGAGCCGAAAAATAAGATAAAATTTAAAAATCCCGATTCACAGAATTAACCCAAGTCTTGGTCTAAATGTTAGGAAACACTGACCCAAGAGGGTGTTGTCGTGCTAAAATCTCGCGGCGTTGTGGCGAGGGTGTGTGGTGGGTTCTGGGCACGGGTTAGTCTTGATAATTGCAACATTCTCATTTGCAAATAATAATATTTCAAAAGATAATTTTAAAATTGAATTTTGAATTGTGTCGCCTTGATGAGACAGACACTAGAATCAGTTGTTAGTTAAATAGCGGCGAGTGCGAATGTTTATATTTGTTAGTACTCCGCGATTCCCGTTAAATATTACAAGTCCCGAGAGTCAAAAATCCACATAATTCAAAATATTTCAAAATAATTTAAAGTCCCCAGATTAAAAGTTTGAAAAAATCACAAGTGCCGAGCCGAAAAATAAGATAAAATTTAAAAATCCCGATTCACAGAATTAACCCAAGTCTTGGTCTAAATGTTAGGAAACACTGACCCAAGAGGGTGTTGTCGTGCTAAAATCTCGCGGCGTTGTGGCGCGGGTGTGTGGTGGGTTCTGGGCACGGGTTAGTCTTGATAATTGCAACATTCTCATTTGCAAATAATAATATTTCAAAAGATAATTTTAAAATTGAATTTTTAATTGTGTTGCCTTGATGAGACAGACACTAGAATCAGTTGTTAGTTAAATAGCGGCGAGTGCGAATGTTTATATTTGTTAGTACTCCGCGATTCCCGTTAAATATTACAAGTCCCGAGAGTCAAAAATCCACATAATTCAAAATATTTCAAAATAATTTAAAGTCCCCAGATTAAAAGTTTGAAAAAATCACAAGTGCCGAGCCGAAAAATAAGATAAATTTTAAAAATCCCGATTCACAGAATTAACCCAAGTCTTGGTCTAAATGTTAGGAAACACTGACCCAAGAGGGTGTTGTCGTGCTAAAATCTCGCGGCGTTGTGGCGCGGGTGTGTGGTGGGTTCTGGGCACGGGTTAGTCTTGATAATTGCAACATTCTCATTTGCAAATAATAATATTTCAAAAGATAATTTTAAAATTGAATTTTGAATTGTGTCGCCTTGATGAGACAGACACTAGAATCAGTTGTTAGTTAAATAGCGGCGAGTGCGAATGTTTATATTTGTCAGTACTCCGCGATTCCCGTTAAATATTACAAGTCCCGAGAGTCAAAAATCCACATAATTCAAAATATTTCAAAATAATTTAAAGTCCCCAGATTAAAAGTTTGAAAAAATCACAAGTGCCGAGCCGAAAAATAAGATAAAATTTAAAAATCCCGATTCACAGAATTAACCCAAGTCTTGGTCTAAATGTTAGGAAACACTGACCCAAGAGGGTGTTGTCGTGCTAAAATCTCGCGGCGTTGTGGCGCGGGTGTGTGGTGGGTTCTGGGCACGGGTTAGTCTTGATAATTGCAACATTCTCATTTGCAAATAATAATATTTCAAAAGATAATTTTAAAATTGAATTTTGAATTGTGTCGCCTTGATGAGACAGACACTAGAATCAGTTGTTAGTTAAATAGCGGCGAGTGCGAATGTTTATATTTGTCAGTACTCCGCGATTCCCGTTAAATATTACAAGTCCCGAGAGTCAAAAATCCACATAATTCAAAATATTTCAAAATAATTTAAAGTCCCCAGATTAAAAGTTTGAAAAAATCACAAGTGCCGAGCCGAAAAATAAGATAAAATTTAAAAATCCCGATTCACAGAATTAACCCAAGTCTTGGTCTAAATGTTAGGAAACACTGACCCAAGAGGGTGTTGTCGTGCTAAAATCTCGCGGCGTTGTGGCGCGGGTGTGTGGTGGGTTCTGGGCACATGGTAACCTTGAGAATGTTTCATTTGCAAATAATAATATTTCAAAAGATAATTTTAAAATTGAATTTTTAATTGTGTTGCCTTGATGAGACAGACACTAGAATCAGTTGTTAGTTAAATAGCGGCGAGTGCGAATGTTTATAGGTGTTAGTCTCCAGATTAAATGTTTAGAGCCCAATAGTTGGTTTCTAAGTGTTGGGAAATCACTGTGTTGGTTTCTAAGTGTTGGGAAATCGCTGTAAAATTTTACAAGTCCAGAGCCCTAAAATTAAATAAAATTAACTCATTGTAGAATCGTACAAGTCCCGAATCTGCCTAAATCTTAATAATTTAAAACCCCAGAATCGGTATAAGTAATACAGGAACACTCACCCAAGAGGGTGTTGTCGTGCTAAAATCTCGCGGCGTTGTGGCGCGGATGCGTGGTAGTTTCTAGGCACATGGTAACCCTGAGAATGTTTCATTTGCAAATAATAATATTTCAAAAGATAATTTTAAAATTGAATTTTGAATTGTGTCGCCTTGATAAGACAGACACTAGAATCAGTTGTTAGTTAAATAGTGGCGAGTGAACTTGTGCGAGTGTTTATAGGTGTTAGTCCCCAGGTTAAAAGTTTAGAGCCCAATAGTTGGTTTGTTGGGAAATCACTATAAAATTTTACAAGTCCAGAGCCCTAAAATTAAACAAAATTAACTCATTGTAGAATCGTACAAGTCCCGAATCTGCCTAAATAATAATAATTTAAAACCCCAATTTCAAAATTGCATTTTGAATTGTGTCGCCTTGATAAGACAGACACTAGAATCAGTTGTTAGTTAAATAGTGGCGAGTGAACTTGTGCGAGTGTTTATAGGTGTTAGTCCCCAGGTTAAAAGTTTAGAGCCCAATAGTTGATTTCTAAGTGTTGGGAAATCACTGTAAAATTTTACAAGTCCAGAGCCCTAAAATTAAATAAAATTAACTCATTGTAGAATCGTACAAGTCCCGAATCTGCCTAAATAATAATAATTTTAAACCCCAATTTTAAAATTGCATTTTGAATTGTGTCGCCTTGATGAGACAGACACTAGAATCAGTTGTTAGTTAAATAGCGGCGAGTGCGAATGTTTATAGGTGTTAGTCCCCAGATTAAATGTTTAGAGCCCAATAGTTGGTTTCTAAGTGTTGGGAAATCGCTGTAAAATTTTACAAGTCCAGAGCCCTAAAATTAAATAAAATTAACTCATTGTAGAATCGTACAAGTCCCGAATCTGCCTAAATAATAATAATTTTAAACCCCAATTTTAAAATTGCATTTTGAATTGTGTCGCCTTGATGAGACAGACACTAGAATCAGTTGTTAGTTAAATAGCGGCGAGTGCGAATGTTTATAGGTGTTAGTCCCCAGATTAAATGTTTAGAGCCCAATAGTTGGTTTCTAAGTGTTGGGAAATCGCTGTAAAATTTTACAAGTCCAGAGCCCTAAAATTAAATAAAATTAACTCATTGTAGAATCGTACAAGTCCCGAATCTGCCTAAATCTTAATACTTTAAAACCCCAGAATCGGTATAAGTGATACAGGAACACTGACCCAAGAGGACGTTGTCGTGCTAAAATCTCGCGGCTTTTTAAAGTTTTTGAGTTAGTGAATTAACCCACAAGACGGTTTTACTTCTCCATTTTAATACTACTCCTCAACATGAATAATATGGGGACTTTTAAGACCCGTAGGACGGGGCCGTGATATTTTATCGGGCCGAAACCTTGCACCTGGCGTGCGATTTGGCAACCTTGGACAAGAACGCTCGGTTTGGCAACGCCCGCGCGCCCCGGATGCGAACATTCCACGTAGCCCACTTTCAAATTTTGGTAACAAATGACGCATGCGTGGAGGCCTCTCAAAAGGTGGAAACGGGAGTGGTCCGATTTCACCATATTTCTGTCTCACTCGCACACCTCTTTACTCTCTCACACTAAACTGCATCGGCCCGCCACGCCGACTGATTCAATCGTATTTTATACTGGATCTTGTTAAAAACCGTTATCATATGAACTGTATTAATTCAATTTTTGTAAACAAATATTTTGATTAAAATTATCTGTTGTTTAATTTAAATAAAAAATACTAAAAAATACTAAAAAATACTCTTTTCAGTTATTTAAAGTGATCATATTTTAGCGAAACTTTGGTATGTGAATTGACCCAATTCTGGCCTATTTATATGCTTTGCGAGCGAATGTTAAAACTTAAATCTGTTAAAATACATTCTGGAACATACTAATAAATTATATCAAAAATAATTAAAAATAATTATGATATATGAGTTGAGCTAGGCACATTTTAGTTGTATATTTGTGTTTATTATTCCTCATTTGATAATGTGTAAAATATAATACAACAAGTGGGACAATTTAACTTTAAATCTTACTATTAAACAGGAACAACTTTACAAGTTAAAATACAATCATAAAAAATACCCTTAAAAATGATTTGAGCTACAACGTAATAAAATATTTCGTATAAATATTCATAACACTTAAATTTCCACCGACAAGACCACATCACAAATAATTCTCAGAACACCATACGTAACAACACAAGCACATTATACTTTAGAGTTCATTTCAGCTGATCGCGGTTGAGGTATTTTTCAAATCGTGACATAGTTTGAAGACTCATCTTTTGATACCGACGAATAAGATTCCAATAATGGTTTTTTAATGAATTGCTTGTATATTTAACTCTGGTATTGTAAATTATAGAAATTAATCTCTCCGACATATCTTGTGTTTGGCAAATTAAAGGCCAATATGATATGTTTAAGTAAGATTCTATATCAATATATGAAATATAACACAGCTCTAATTCACTGGGCGTCGAAATCAAAAACAATAATAAGTCTTCGGATAAATTCTGCATACGTAGAAGTTGTTGTATGTTGATTGCAGTATACTTTTTAAAAATTATATCTTCTGGTATGAAATAGCCCCTTTTTACAATAATGTCCAAATCCAGATAATCTTGAAACCCGTACAGAATATCAGCTGTTAACCTAATGTTTTGAGAAAGAATTACCCAGTTAATTTTATGTCGGAATTCCATCAAAAATGGCGTTTTCAAATTATTTGAAAGAGAAATCATGTTCCAACTGTCGGTTGGGAAGTTTAATAGTTTGTTTCTCAATATTTCCAGCACAGATTCATTTCTTACTTTGATGTATAAATGTAGCACTTCTACGGTTGATAGATTCGATAAATTCCCGTACACATTATTGTTTTGCTCTAATAATGCAATTAATTTGTTCATCTTCTCCATATTTAGTTATATTTTAAAACTTACCAGGAAAAACTATTATTTTCACTAAATAAAAAGTATAAAATTACTAGCCACATCTAAACTGTAACAACAATACATACGTGCACGCGGACAACAAAAGGCCACCGCGGCTTCCTGTGTTTGTTTATATACCACTTCCTTGAGAATTTTAAAATTCTCGAGGTTACGAAGGCTAATGTAGTTCTGTTGTACAATTGCGTGTTGCGCAACTGGGTCACGGTGTGAGTACAATTGCGTGTTGCGCAACTGGGTCACGGTGTGAGTCGCCGGTCACTATTTACACAAGATCCCCGAGCGAGTTTCCGTGTTCTGCAACCGGATTTCCGGGCTGGTTTGTCCCCGAGAGAGTGTCTAGAATCGTTTCTTGGTTCGAAGTCAGTCAGTTCAACAACTCAACTCGCCCAAGAGAGTTCTTATGATCCTAAGTTGTTTTTAGAGTTTAGTAAAAATATATTTTTCAAAGTAAGTAGTTATCACATTTAAATCACATTTAAATCACATTTAAATCACATTTAAATCACATTTAAATATATCATACAACTGAAAGTGTAAACAAATGACTTTTAGACATCTTTAAAAATTTAAAAGTAAATAACTAATTTCACTTAAATATATCGTGAACTTGCAAACGCGTCATTTTGAAATGGAGAGCGTGTATACACCCCAGCAAAAGAAGATTGTTACACGCATTCTAAGATTTCTGATCATGCAATCCAAATTCACCCTATTGCAAGAAGATTATCATCACGAATTCCAACATTTAATAAACAGATTATTATTTAAATTTCCGCCCGACGAACAACAATCAATTATACACAAGGTTTCTCAAAAGCGACAATATCGCAAAAAAAACTCAAAACCACCTTCAGTAGATAATAACATACAGCAGTGTTCCGCCACGAATCAAGAGACGACAGAAGTGCGTAACGACTCAGATAGTTTGAACTTTGCAGAAGAAGGAAATTTAATTGGATTAATTCAAGTTAGACAAGCGGATGAAGAATCTATTGTTGGTGTCACAGATGACTGTATACTATTTCCGGAAAATCCTAACAGGATGGTGATCGCGGCCCCAGAACTATCGTTAGAAGAACAAGAATATTTATCGACGTTATCGACGTTTTAAAACGGCTTGACAGAAAACAGGTTTTAAAATGTGTATAATTAAATAGTATATAAAAATATCTCTATAGTCCTCAGCAACCTGGCACCTACAACCTGGCCTTACTAGACCTTCTTCCAACCCTATAATAGTATAAGGCATAGTCTTTTGGGGTAATACCCACGAGTCATATACTAAACCATTATATTTGCAGCAGAAACATATTTTAAGATTGATTTTATACAAAACCAGATATGAATGATCAAAACCCCTTTTCATAAGTCAGAGAATTTTTTCGTTTAAATATATTTATGTTTATAAAGTTCTAAAACTAAAACTTTTCTAAAACCTTTCTACAATAAAAGTGGAAATATGCCCCAAAATGAGAATGAGTATAGAAAAAAATTAAGGAAAGCTAACCAGTTTTTTATTCCCAAGCCAACCAATACATTTTTTACAAAAACTTTCAATTTTATAGCTCCGAAACTGTTTAATAAACTTCCTGAAAATGTTAAGATTGCATTTAATATTAATTTTTTTTTATGTAGATTAAGGAAATGGTTATTTCAACTAGAGAATACTGATTGTTATTTCAAATTCAGCAATAGTTTTATTTTTGATATTATAGCTGAGGGTTCACACGGGGACTATGCATTGCATGCAATGAGCTTCGACGGCACCTGGGGAGACCAACCCCAGAGGCAAGTCTCTGGAGAGGTGCCATAAGCCGCCTGAAAGAGTAAACCTTAGAATATTATAATACGTGTATAATTTATATGATAGACTATATGAATCTACAAATACAGTTTTATTTATTTTCTGTAATTAGTTTTTATGCACTGAGCACACGCTGAATTTCAGTGTTCATGAGAGAAATAAGACGCGTCAAATATTTAATTTTGTATTTTTCTTAACGTTTAATTTTAACGCTAAATTTACGTTTAATTTTTGTTTAATTTTTGTATACACATAGGTTGTCTGAGACAATTGTGTTTATTATATTTCGATCATTTCTGTTCGCTTACTTTACATTATTTTTAATTTAAGTGATGGAACCCTATAGCAGGCTTTGTCTTAAGAGGACCTATTGTTTTTTCATTATTTTATTTTTATTTTTATGCCAGCCCGACAAGTAAAATGTACATTATTATTTATTTAAGTTACAAACAAGCTGTGTAATTAAAAATAAAGTTAATACGGGTTGAGTTGTGTGTTTTTTGTGTGTTTTTTGTTATAATTTTGAATTTTTAAAATTATTATTCTGAAACCAATATTACCCCGATTGTAGAGTGCGCCCCGGGGAAATTTAAAGTAAATAATCTCAAACGAAGAACTAATATTTCTAATCACTCTCCCATTTATATATAGAATTCCTTGCAGCATTCTAATACTTCTAGAAGATGGTTGGCACCACCGTGCGGATTTCTAGTGATCAACGTTGGAGGAACACATCGCAACTGGGGTAATCTCTATGATTGTAGTGCATGATCAGTGCATGATCAGTGCATAATCACTCGAGAGTTTATTATTTTTACATATTTTTTTGTTATAAATAAAATCATGAAAAAGTCTAAGAAATCTCAAACTGCTGTGTGCACTTGTATGAATATTAAGAGAAAAAAACGTCCCACTATTGGTTATTTTAAATATTCTACCGCAAAAGGACCAAAATCTTTTACCAAGCTTAGAAATAAATGCCCCAAAAGGTCTAGATCGCGGTCTAGAACTAGACGATCTAGGTCGCGAAGTCGTTCTCGGTCGAGAAGTAAATAAAATTATATAAAAAATGTCTGATTGTATTTTCATAAAGTACAGAGACGTATTGAAATTTGAAGATTTTCATTTAAACCACCCCGCTACTTATTTGCCCTTTGTTGTTTATAACTGGTTAGCTCTTGGAATACTGCCGAAAATCTACAGTCACGAGGAATGGGGTTTTGAAAATAGCAGAAAAGAGATTTTACAAAATAAAAATCACCTCTTGGATGTTTTGGTTGTAATTATCAATTGTGTTTTGGGAATCAAAATAAAACTTAATGATGAATTGTACAGAAAAAATGTGGAATACTTGAAAGGGGTTAAACATCTTTCAAAAGACGTTGTTCTTCCGTTTATTACAATTGAGAATTACATGTCTATTAAGGACTCCAAGTTATTTATTGATAGCATTTCAAAATTCTTTCCGGTAGGGTCCATTAAGAAATCAACAGACGCTATACCGTGTTCTAGGCTTTATGAAATAGTTAGTGGAATGATCGCTTGGGGTAGTTCGTACTGGGTAGTAATACATTTCACAACATTGGTTATAGATAAAATGGAGGAATCTAAACTTAAAGAAGAATGTCAAGAAGCTTTATGCAGTTTAACGGGATTTTTTGATCTTTTATTACCATGTTCGATATGCAGATATCACTATTCAAGTTTGTTTAAGTTCAACGAAGAAGAAGATTTTGCCCGGCCGTTTCAGTTAACTCTTCCATTTGAATCAATGATGTACGCCAAGAATAACGAACTCTTTGAGTTTTATAGTATACTTCACGACAACTGTAAACCCATGGACAGGAGGGAAAGATTAGGTGTGGAATATCATAAAAAACAATATGAAAAATTTTACAATATTGTTTTTTATCCGCGACTGTCCAAGGAGGAGGGAATACATCAAAAATCACCAAGAGACTAAGTGTTTCTCAGTCTAGATTTTTCCTCTTCTAAATTACCTTGAATCTACATATTCCATTTTTGTATTAGTGGAAAACGCTCTGTGTTACAAAATTTAATCTAAATTTTATTTTTTTTTCTTCTTTTCTCAAATATTAATGCAATTTTGTTATTTTTTTTACATTAATTGAATTAATAAATAAACATTAACTTTAAACTTTGCTTTAACGAAACCCGAATTTTCCCCTCTGATATGATAAAAAGATAGTCTATTTAGTCTCTGAAGCGGCCGAGGTAAGTTCAACAACTCAACTCGCCTAAGAAAATCTTGATCCTAAGTTGTTTTTAGAGTTTAGTGAAAATATATTTTTTAAAGTAAGTAGTTATCACATTTTTACTGGAGTGCAACATAAAGAGAATAATTTAGTGTGAAAGAAACCTATATGACGGAAGACCCGTTCGAAAAATAAAATTTGATGGAAAGCCATTAAAATTGGACTTAAAATCAAATGCAGACTTTGACAGGATAGGGGTTGAATTTTTGAGCAGTAGGGCTATGCTAAATAGTGGATTCTCTAGAGAAAGGATTATAAAAAAAGTAGCTAAATTCTCCACGATGAATTAGAATATAACATTTATTTTGACGATACTTTTAGCGCTCTTTATTCTTAAACGTTAACAGACAAAAACACCGCAAAACAAGACTGGAAGTACGAGGGAGGTGAAACGCCCCCCTAACCCATAATGAGAAACATACAATCTTTCTTAGCGAGCCAGGTCTTTATGTTTTTGTGGGTTAGTCAAATGACGAAATATTTTAACAAGATAGTGATAACTTGTACAACATTAAAGATTTTAAGTTTTGAAGTTGGTAAACTAAAACCTTAAAATAATAATAGTTGATAAACTCTGAAACAATGCCGCTTGTGTGTGAACGCTTATGATAACATCCATAGTCCTAAGCTACCCTCTTCCTCTTTTAATCCAAACTTCTCGTATTTTTTTTCAATCTCCTCCCCCGTCCAACTTGCAAGTCGATTGCAAACTCGATCCTCTCCTCTCCCTCCTCATCTGAAGAGTCATCATACTTTGGGTTTCTAAATTTAATGACCACGTAATCTACCTCTTCTTGTTTAAATTCTCCAAACTCTTTGAGGCTAGTATATGGACGATCTGTTTCATCACAATCATCCTCAATCCAAAATGATTCGCGCTCATGCCATTTGTCTTTGGTATAAATGTGGACGTCCAATTTGTTATACTTTGAAAAAAAATCTGCTTTTTGAATAATCTGCTTCTCTGAGAACCCGCTAAGGGACATGGCCTTAGTATCTATAAATTCGAATTCTATTCTGTCAAAATTTCCATTAGATTTTACTTCCAATTTCAAAAGTTCCCCGTTGAAATCTATTTTGCGAACGAGTCTCCCGTCCTTCATCAAATTTATAATGATCCAGCCAACTCCACTGTCCTCCGACGCGCCCGCGCCCTGAGCGCGTTGGTGGCGACATGCTTGGCAAATGCTTTCGCCTAGGTAACAGACATCATCATCATCACACGAATCGCTTTCGCTTAGGTACGAGACATCATCACACGGATCCATGTTGAAGACTATGTAGGAGTTTGAAACTACAGTATGTATGTAAATGGTAGGTATGTTTTGTTTCACACGGAGAAACTATTATATTCCCCTGCTTTCAACAAATTCTCCCACCCCCGTCAACATTTGAAATAAGGGCATAATACAAATTCCGAGGCTTTATAAAGGAACGGGTCCCCCCAATATACCAGTAGTTGCTGAACTCCTGCACTGGTGTTTGGTCTGATAGAGAACCGAAAAGAGCTCTATTTACCTCGCTGATTCCGATATCTAAGGACGTCTCAACATGGCTAAACATGCTTATATTATCGATTTTCAAGGATTTAAAGACAACAAAAACAATTTTATTATTAAAGAAATTGCACTTACAAAAACCAGCGGTAATTGGTTTCTGAGACACTGGTTTGTAAAATCGCCGTACGATTTTGACAAACTATCTCCGGACTACAGAAGACAGGCGATCTTCAACGCAAACTATTACCACGGAATTCCATGGCAGGAAGGAACTACGTCCTTCAATTACGTCAAGAGACAACTGGCGGAGCTGTTATCACAAAACAACACCGTCTACGTAAAGGGTCAAGAGAAACAAGTGTTCCTTCAAAGACTTTTTAAGAACGCCAAAGTTGAAAATTTGGACGACATGCCATCACTTAAAAAACTAAAATCTAAGTATCTAAATAATTATTGTTATTATCATAGATTTAATAGTTTCATGTGCGCTCTTGAAAATATTTATAAGATTCAAACCTACTTGGAACAAAGAGAGTATGAATAAAAATATTAAATGTCTATTGTGTTCTTTATTGCGGGTAAATGCCTAATTCTTTTGTAAATCTGTTTGCAAATATCTTGCATCAGGATTATAATAATGTTTATAAAAACTGTATTGGTACTTAATATTTTCAATAATTCTAGGAATCTCGTTGTTAAATTGCCTTATATGTTTATATATCATTGCAATGTTAGTCATGGAGTGGTAATTGGTTGGATAAATTCTCTTTTATAAGTTTTTTTTACAATACTATGTTTGTAGATTCACAGAATCAGCCCAAGTCTTATTTAGTACTTAAAATAATTTCGGCTAAAATATGATTTTTTTACTCTGAACTTAGAAAAATTTAGTGATTAAAATAATTTCGGCTAAAATAAAGTTTAGAACAAAAACGTAAGTGTTCAATCGAGGACCCGGAGCTACCGGGTACATAAATATTCAAAAATGGAGATTGTTTTTGTTGCATTTCTTGAATTTCCAATTTTTATATTGTCTCTGATTATACTTATTATATACCTTTTAGTATTTTTAATTAAAACAATTTTAAAAATCTTTTGGAAAGAGAGAGCGATGAAATTCCCCAAAAAATTCCCCAAAAATTTCCAAATCAAAGTCTACACGTAAAATCCTAGCGTGAAGATATTATATTTTGTGCTATTTTGTACCAGCACCTTGGGAGATGTTTACAAATAAAATACAAATCAAAACACTTACAATAAATGAAATTAAATTTGAGCTTGTCCTGAATGGGATATTCCCTTTATTTGAGTAGTATACTAAATCAAATGCGTATTTGGAAAATATTGTATGTTTAGTAACCCTTTTCAGTTGAAAATTGTATTCAAATGTTACGTTACTCGGATTTTGAAATTCGTGGTCTGCCACCTTATAACACATCGGAATCCAATATATAAGGTGAGGGTTTTGGAATAATAAATTTAATCCATATCTCTCACCCTCAACAACAGCACTGGGACCGTCAAAACGACGTGTCAACATTTTTATTATAAAAATGAGTGTGAGATTTTATGATTTGGTTTACGTCATAGATTGCGGATCTAATTCAAATGTTACATTTTTAAAAGATAAATTAGATGATAGGTCTCTGTTACAGAGAAGAGCCGACAGGGAGAGATTCAGAAGAAATAAGATAGACGCGTATAGTGAAAAACTGAATAAAGTCATAACACACAAATTACAAGATTTCTATGAGAGGGAAAACTGTTTGAATAAACTCTGGCAAATGTTTCGAATTTCTAGTTTGCCCGAGGACAAAAAGGATTTTTTGAGGATAGTGAAATTTTTTGAACTCTACGAATTAATAAAAAATATAAATCTGTATAAAAAAAAAGAAATTAATAAGGAATACTTTTTAAAGGCTTTAGATTTGTTGAAGAGTTTAGAATCTTAAAATAAAAAGTATGCAGCTCATTACGGGTATTGAATTATTACAAAGTGAAAAAATAACAAATAACCATTCTGTAATTGATAGGTTTAAATTGTTTCATAATAATATATTATTTGATGAAGTTGAAGACTTAAAATATTTACTTTATTGTTTAGAACTCAGAAAAGTATTTTATTGGTAAACCATTCATTCAACAAACTTTTTGTACATCATATATAGTAATACGCCTATGACAATACCTACTGCCGCTCCGAGACCCAATGACATAATATCGACCATGTTTTGTATTTTTTATAAATGAAAAAAACGTGTAAGATATACAATCGCCCGTGTTATTTTATTAATGTGTTATTATCCACTTTGTCCTGATTTTTTATTTCCACTCCCCCCGCCACCCGCCGGAGGAGTGCCTCCGCCACCCGCGGGAGGAGTGCCTCCACCACCCGCGGGAGGAGTGCCCCCGCCACTCACTGGAGTAGTCCCTCCGCCACCCGCTGATCCACCTTTAGCTTGTTTGCTCTCACTTTTGTCCTTTGAATCATCACCCTTCTTTGATTTATATTTTTTGTAGAAGTAATACACGCCGGCGCCTAATAAAATTACCACAAAAATAATTGCGTATAATGCCATGTAGTTTATCATTGGTTATTTTTATTATAATAAAAATATGATTTTAAACAAAACATTCATATTTACATCGGTTGGATTTATTTTACTTTTCATAATGTATAATAGAAAAAAGTCTCCAACCACTCACGATTATGATAAAAATAATCTATCAGTTTTAGACGAGATTTTACATAGTGAACATAAATATGAACTTTCAGATTGTTTAAGAAAGAAATTTAACTGTAATACTGATAAAGAATGTTTAGACATTTGCAATAAGGGATTACCCTGGATCTGTTTGGAAAGTCAATGCACTGTTAATACCGATACTTTAAAACCAAATTGTATTTTTGGTAAATTAACGGCTATATACGATTCCAATAAAAAAGAGGTGAAATATCAATGTGTTTGTAGTTCACTTTATTATGGCAAAGATTGTTCAAAAACGATACATTTTTGCGACGATGTCAAAGAAAACAAATGTGTTTGTAATAGCAACAGTGTGTTATTTAAGTATTACGACGAGTTTGATGTGTGTATTCCTCTGATTCACCGTATACTGTTCTCAAGTCAAGATAATTTTAAACAAGTATGAAGTCTAAACGGTACGGGATAATACTTGTAGATAGAAATTTAAAAAATACACTAGTCCTAAGTAGAATTAACTACGCGCTTTATAACCGATTGAATAACAACATTATACCCTATGAAAATGCTAGCACCGACATGGCTCTTAGCATGTATTTTGGTTGTAATACGATTTACGAATTTCCAAAGGGTGTACGAGAGAAATCTGAAACGCCTTTTAACTGTGCCGTAAGAGAATTCTTTGAAGAAACTGGTATTTGTTTGAATGCAAATTCAGTCAATATTTTGTCAAACATTGACTACACTTATACCGCTAAAAACAATAAAACATACTCGTGCTTTTACTATGTAGTTGATATTCCAATTTCCAGATACTCAACGACAATTTTAAAAACACCAGATTTGCCACTTGTAAGTGACAATTTTAATATTGTAATATGTACTTGTTGGTACAAAATCAGAAATTACTTCCTGAACATAAATCTTTTTGAATTGGTTGCGAAATTGGACGAAGTCTTTGCATAAAATTGTATAAAATTGTATAAAAGGACACTCGCATGGCTAAACCAGACAGTTGCACGATGATTGCATCCAATATTACTGCCTGGAGTTTAATATCTCAAGAGCCGAGGTTCCCGGAAGGAGTGTTGACAGATAGTTTTGTTCAACGGTTTGATAGTTATATGGATTGGGAACAACTTTCCATACATTATTTTTTTACGGTGACCATGTTAAGAATGTATTTTCATCAAGTTAACTGGATCCATATTCTACAAAGACAACAGTTTTCTGAAGACTTTCTTGTGGAGATGACATCAAATTTTAATAACTGTTGGGAAGTAGTAAGCAAATATCAAAATCTATCTGAGAATTTCATCGACAGGTTTAAAGATAAGCTGGATTGGGAAGTGTTATTCGAACATCAACGGTTAACTGGCAAGTTCATAAGGGAACATAATAACTACTTGAGTTTTGTCCACTTTTATGACGACAACACCACCAGTGCTGACATATCGGGGGCGTCTTCAATTACAGCTTATATATCTTTTTACTACTTTTATTTAATATGTCTGTTAGTGCACAATCCACTGTTTTATTTATTTGAAAAATATATAGAATATATTTGTTCGTAATATAACAGTTTTTTTATTTAACATGTTATTCCGGAACGATAACGACGCAATCATCGTAAAGTGTGATACTAATAGAGAGAACCTACCCACACGCCATTTAATTACGACTCTAAAAGTTGATAACATATACTACGGGTTTTACTTGAATGAAAAAGATATTGAGCAGTCCAAGGGTACGCTTTACATTGGCAAACATGTCGAATTTCCCGAGTCATGTGGACAACAGTTTAATTTATTACGAAACATCCGCAAACTTCCTGCTCGGAAAGGAATGATTGCAAAGGTTGCAGGGGTTGCAGGTGGGATGAGGAATACTATGGTAAAAGAATATTTTAAAACCGAAGATGATATTTTTAAGACGTGTTGCGTTTTTCACACCGATAAAAACCCAAGCATGAGTGTAAATTTGAAAATTGGTGTTTTTTATTGTTTTAGCTGTAAATCGGGGGGCTCGATTACAAAACTTTTGAATCGAATTCGCAATTAATTCACAATTAATTCAAATTAATTTGCAATTAATTCGCAATTAATTGGCAATTAATTTTCAATTAAACTACAACATTCTCTTTTGGAATCCAGGAATTCCACCGTTCCGAGTCAAACCCAAGCCATTTCACGTAAAGGTGAGGTTTATTCCGAATTTTCTTCTGTTTGATTACTTTTTCGACAACATAAGTTAAGCCGTGCACGGCTAATTTTAACTCTTGTTCATAAAACGTTCCCTTGATGGGTTCCCTACTACCCTCTGTGTCTCTGAGTCTATAAGTCACGGGATTGTCCTCTAACACTACTTTTCGTACTTGAAATACCAGCGGTGTAAAATTAAAAGTAGATTTTTCAAAAACGTGCTTGGATTTCGATATATGAACATAATCACCAACTTTAAATTTAGGTTTCCCTCTCTTGGGGTGTTTTTTCGGAGCCAGCCGTCTGAGAATAATTTTTTCATGCGAAAATGACACCTCAGAGGGTTTGAATTTAGTTACACTGTGAATTGTGTTGTTGTATCTATCTAAGACATCTTGTAAAAAATCAATCCATTTGGGGGAGTTTCTCTTGTAAGTCTCCTTTACAAGCATTTTCCTAAATGTTCTATGAAACCTTTCAATAAATGATGCTTTGATTTCCGTATAGACAGAATACATGTTAATGTTATATTTTTTCATCAGGGCTTTAAACTTATCGTTGTAAAACTCCCCACCGTGATCTACTTGTAGGTTTCTAACCATCGGAAAAACTCGTAGTAATATTCTACTCATGGCGCTTGTTACTTCGTCACCCGTTTTTGTTTTTAATGGCTCTATATATGCAAATTTTGTAAAACAGTTAATTGCGGTCAGTATATAGATATAACCATCGTTGAATTCTTCGTATTTTTTTAAATCCATAATGTCCCCCTGAATTAGATCATTTATACCCTTCAACACGTAACGACGTCTAGGAAACCGCTTTCTCACATCAGCAAAATAAGTATCAATCAAGTCGTTTTTTACAGATGATTCCATTTTGTTTTATTATACATAATAAATCACATCAAAAAACCCGTAATCACATATCAACGGTTTACGTAGTAAAGGAGTGTCCATATCAAGGCAAATATCATTATCACAATATATTTTATCCATAGTTTCTAATAAACACATTAAACATAACTTTCTGTTTATTTTGATGTCTTTTAAAAAATTATAATTATAATACAAATTACACTTTTTACAAAAATAAATCATTTTTATTTAAGAATATATTTTAACAATTTTGACATCATGTTCTTTCGATGCGACACACTCCTCCCCATCGGGACATTCTATTAAATAATTTGAAACCACGTCTTTTAAATAAGAATCCTTGTTGTAACAATTTATTATAAAGGGGGCGTTTTGATGAGTGCTCCGATGGCTCAAAACACAAGGCGTAGTCTTGTCACCACCGTCCAAGTTTCGAGTACCGTTAGTGCATTCACATAGGCCCGTGATGAAATTATAACCGCTGGCCGGATTGTTGGGTGTGTTGTTTAAACAATAATCCTTTACGCAAAAAGATACCCCGCGATTCAGAGTTGCTTTAACAAGTTTATTCCCATACTCATCGTATAACCCAGTACAATCGACTTTGTACTGTGAAGGATCATTATAATCCACGTTTTTTGCAATACTGTTGGCTTTTGAATATGGATATTTGCCCACTATCTGGTCCCCGGACGTTGTAAAAACACCGGGATACTTCGGGAGACATTTCCAAGTTCCATCAAAATCATAAGTCCCGTAATCCTGTTTACAGCCAAAGTAGTAATGGGGAATGTAGCAGTAATAGTTTTCATCTGTTTTCAAAATTTTGGCATCTTTACTTTTGCAATAGTTTTTACAGTCACATTTAATCACACCTTGTGGACATTTTTTGGGTTGAAACCTACAATCTGTTTCAATAGATTTCATTGGTAAATTTGAAAGGTTAAAATGTTTTGTTCTTTTCAAAATAATTCTAAGGAATACAAAAAAACAAACAACAACAAATATTATGAAATTCATATTTTATTTATGTTTGTAATATTTTATAAAACGTGTCACAAAAAAAGGAATCAAACACTTCGGGGTTTAATACTCCAACGCAGAGAATCTTCCCCTCTCAAATATACAGTCAGCATAGTGCATGAAGTATAATGAAGTATAAAAAATCTTTGGGCCAAGTACATCTAAATTTTGTCGATGCTGTGAAAACGGGTTTTTCAGTTCCTTGGATTATTTTTCTCAGTGTTTCAACCGATTTGAGTCTCATCACACGGGAACGACAAAGTTTTGTATTTGATTTTCCAAATCCTCGATGTATCTGTTTCTTTCTATGTTGTATTGTTCAGCTAAGACAAGAGCGTTCTTGAACTGTTCGTGTTCCTTTTCCAACAGCGCCAATTGCTCGGAGCTCTGTTCATTTTCTAGCCTTAAATCTTGAATAATCTGTTCGCGCTCTGATAGTTTTTGATTGCAATACATGTTATCGGTTTTTAACTTTTGGTAATCTGACAATTCTTTTTCCAAATTGGTGACCTCAGCAGAAAGGCGTATGTTTTCGGATTTCAACTGAACACTTTCTTTTCTGACCTCCTCAAATAAAACTATTCGCCTTTGACAACTATTGAGGAAATTCTTTACATCTACGTTGAGCGGTTTTTGTTTATAAACACTATCTAGGAAATCCACGATATATGCAAGGTCTACACCCATTTCATTTTCCAAAACCAGAAATGGTTTTACATCTACATATAACCGGTTATAGGCGATAATTTTATTAGAGAGTTGATTCTTTATTGATTCCATATCCACAGTCAAAGATTTCAACTGTTTTAACATAATCCCAATATTTTCTAAAGAAAACAAACTGTTGAAATCACAATCTAAAAACGTTTTGTGTAATTCTTTAAATTCTTTACCAAATTTAATCAGGGTTGAGTTGTTGTTAAGATATAACAGGTTGCTGATAATTTCTTGTATGAGTTTATAATTTGTTTGATTTATATTTAGAGTCTTAACTAATTTATGTTGCTCTTCCAACATACCAAACAGCACATATTCATCGTCAACATTGAATAGATGAAATATTTTTTCAATCACCTGATTAATAGTCTGTATTTTTGTAACAGCAACCCGTGGTTCCAAAACTTTCAATTCGTCTAATATAATTGAAAATAATTCACACAAGTCTGTATATTTCAAATACATACATTTGATATCTGCCTCTGAGATATTTTCTGAAGATACCGTTTTCTTTAATCTGCTACGAACAAATTCATTTAAAATAGAGTAAATTTTACTGTATGTTAATGTTTGGAAGTCAACATCTGTTAGACCTAAAATATCTACAACCGTCTCGGCAAACAATATTTTACCGTCATCGATGATTAAATCGTCAGTCTGTAAGGCTTTACTGAATTTTAGAGGCGTTTCTGTTGTTGTGTGTTTATCAGACATTTTTTCAACAAACTTATAAGGAGCTTCTAAACTTTTCCATTTAAACTCCCTACCGCCGAAAGTATTTACAACATACTCGATTCCGGCCTTTAGTTTAGATAGTGTAAAAGAATTTGTTTTAGACAGTATATCTTCAAATATACTTATTACATTCGATGGTGAAAAATTATCTTGTGCGCCGATAACAGTTAATCTTTTATTAAGATCTTGTAATAACATAATTTTTTTGTCAATTTTACAGCTTATCAATATATCCAAAACATCACTTCCACCTTTTAAAAAGGTTTCAAGCTCCGCGTCATCGTTAAAAACTAACTGATAACAGTTTAAAAACTCAAACATATTTGCACTTAAAAAACGGAGCATGTCTTTATATTGAGCTCTATAGCTGTCAAAATGTTCGTCATACTGGGCCTTGTGTAGTTTTGTAGATTTCTTTGAAAGTAAACTAAATATCAACGAACTTATACAGTCTTCGCTCGATTTCAACACTAAAACATTTTCACCCTGCTGAGACTGAAGAGTTTGTAAAAGGGTTTTTAAAAAAGATGACAGGAGTTTTTTAGCTTTTGAATATTGATAAGATTTTATGTAAAGTAAAACGTCGGTTTCACTAATCTCCATTATTTTTATTTTAAATTTTATCTACAAACCGCTTCAAGACGCGGTTGTAAAACCTATTGTACATAACGCCATACGTACGATTTGTCATATACATTGAATTGTTAATCACAAGGTCAACTCCTTTTCTGTATGCTGGCAATAAATCCACATGCGCCCTTTGACGAATCTTTTCAATCTCAGTTCGGACGTTTTGATTAAACTGGTTAAATCCCATTTCTAACATAACAGCGTATACACCCAGTTCAATTCTATTTATCAAACTAAAATCTGAAAGTTGGAGGAGGTTTGAGAATTGATTAGTATCTATCGGGTCTACGAAAACAACTTTTCGTCTCGCGTTTTCACTTCCTTTAAATGTGACTTTGATACCATCATTTCCATAGTAATTTTCATTTCCTGGTACGTTTTTGTTTATTTCTCTCATAATGTGGTAAATTTGAATAGTTAATTTGTCAATTAAATCATAATTTTGTGTATATTCTAACAAAAATTCTTTAATAATGGTTTGAAAATCTTCCTCATTAACTATTCCATCCAAGCGAGCAATTATTAATCCAGACAATCTAAAAAATAACGTCTTTTGTAAAGACTCAAAGTGTTTGGACTTTAGCTGTGATAATAAGTCTATCTGTTCCTCCTGATCCATATAGTCTTCAATCTGGTCTTCTTCAGCCCATAGATTAATTATATCGCCGGTTGATTGTTCGCTTTCCATTCTTATGAATGCTCCACGTCAGGGAACTCCTTTTATTAGACCCGATTGCTATTTTATTTTCCAAAAGTAGAATTTCAGTTGCAAATAGCCCGAATTTGTAAATTTTATTATATGACAAAGGAGAGAGGTTATAAATATCGGTAACGCACTCTTTCAAAGTCATTTAATCTTATGAATGATCTCATAGCACTTATATACAACTTTTACCAACTAAGAAACTTGCCTGGATTTTTAACAAAATCGGATGCAGATTACAAATGCGTCTCTAAATCTGATATTGTTTTAAAAATTCAATCGTTTATTTTTAAATGTAACGCTTGTATTTTAAAGCATTATAATCATGAAGTTATAGATTATATTTTATCTTTGTTAAATAGGAATATTGACTATTGTATATGCGTTAATTTAAACCATTTGGAGTTCCATCACGTTGTGATTGATGTAGATTTTAAGAAACTTCAAAATATAGATAGGACAATTGTAAAGGAGTTTTGTGATGATTTTTCAAAAGCCGTTAAAAGTATTTTAAACAATTTAATAAATGACCAAGAGTTTGAATTGACTTTGATGGTAAAAAAAAATCTAAACTTCCTAGACAACAAAGATATTTTCGAGAGCGCAACAAACGGTGTCCATTTTGAAATTAAAGATTTAGTCTTATACAGAGGAGATAATATCTGGTTTATTGAGGTGTTAAAGAAGCTTTTAATCGGTAAATACCCACACTTTATTAAAAACAACGTAATCGACCAACCCATCAACTGGAATTTACCCCTATCGAAAAAACAAAATAAAGACATTTATCTACCAGTTGGGTCCTATAATTTAACCGAAAACATTGAATTTTGGGAGTCTGGAAGGGAGTTATTGATAAATAATGAATTTGATAATTCATTTGTAAAAAACTATTCGGTGATAAAAAATTATGATCCAGACAGCGTACAAGCTTATTTCCCTTTGGATTTACTCAAACAATTTCAAGGATGTTACTTTGGTAATTGCAATAATGTAAAAGTCTACAAACATTCACAACTTGCGCTATTGGGTGATGACTTGGAGGGTGTGATAACAATAAACAAAAACGCACTTCCATATGCTGATTTTGCCGTGTCGCGGTTTTACAAAAATAATTGCTTAATAGTACTAGGCGAATCCCAAATTGAAAAGTCGCTTTCTCCTTTCAGTCTGTCCTATTTAAGGGAGGAACTCTTGGTTTTTTATACAGACCTAACAACTGGCGACACCGGAGGTAAGTCTCGAGCTATATTTAATATATTCGTGTTCTTAATAGCACTATATGATAGAATTTGTGAATCCAACACATCCTTTGCAGAAGAAATACTGTGTGAAATTCAAAACTCAGACCTTGTGAACTATTTCACTAACATTTCGAGTAAGATTGTGCAGTTAGTCAAGGAAACTGTAAAATTGTGTGAAGATTCTGAAAAGTCATTTCGTAAACTAAACCCGTTGCTATTTTTAAAATGCCTCTTTGTTCAATCGTATACAGAGTCAAATAAAGTGGAATTAATTTTTGACGACTCTACTGATGAAAGCGTCTTCATATCGTCAAACATTTTATCGCTTGTCAACAAAAAGTCTTTATCTATTTTAGAACTAGTAAAGTTGATGTATCCCATATATGCAACTCAGAAGGACGGTTCCATATTTTATTACGAAAAGAACTCTTGGTGTATGTCCTTAAACAGGTTAGAGCACGTGTTTTTACCTTTGAAAATATTACATAAATACGGTTGTGATGATATAGAATTGGAAACCGAAAGTGGTTTGAAAAAGAGGCGAAAAAAAAATAAACCCGAAGAAAGCCTTCCCAAGATTTACACTTATTTAATCCAGTTCTGGGGCAGAGTAATCACGATTGAGTTTCCAACAAATGTTGTATCTTTTAAGGACGGTTTCGTGTTAATCAGTAACGAGTATCTTGTTTTTTCACACACACCTCTATTTAGAGGATATCCGTG
Source organism: Allygus modestus (assembly GCA_963675035.1). NCBI lineage: Eukaryota > Metazoa > Arthropoda > Insecta > Hemiptera > Cicadellidae > Allygus > Allygus modestus. The sequence goes on along the minus strand of OY776112.1, from coordinate 73,971,053 downwards.
CAGACTCAGTTGGAAGGGGATGAGGGAAAAGATTCAACACATCAGCAACCGTTCTTGCACGTATCAAAAAGTTTTCGATACTCTTAATGAAAACATCGGTGCAAAGTGCGAAAGTTCACTTTGTCCCGACGGAGTTATTGATTACTTCCGCTACAATTATTCAAAAGAAAATGGTCCCGAGCTTTGTATCAATGATTTAGAGAAGTGCAACAGCGAGGGGGAATGTCCGGTGTATAATTGTTTGCGCTATTTTCTTACATTGTTTTCAAAAGATGTAGAGCTGGTATTTTTCATGCTGTGGACGCTGCGATTTGTCCTATTAGGATTGAGCATCAAGAGAGCATTCATATTCTATGGCCAAGGCCAGAACGGAAAAAGCTCTTTGAGTTGTGTTATGTACGCGTTATTTGGTAAAGCCATGAGTTTCATTGGCACTGATACGATTCGTGGAAAAATATCAACTCTCGCTCCCGATTTATATAACGCAAAAGACGCAAAGATAGTATACGCAGACGATTTACAAAAGATAAACCCCACTACTCTAAAACAGATTGTTTCCGGAGCCCACATGTACCTGAGGACTTTGTACAATTGCGGAACCGATATTCAAATGAAGTGGCTGTTTACGGGCAGTTGTAATTCCTTGAGGTTGAACGCGGATTTCGCCACGATGAAAAGAATTTTGATGATTCCGTTTTTAAACTTTTTTCCAGATAATTCTGACTACTACTGTAACCAAAACACTTTTAAAATTATAGCAAGCGATATTTTAGCAACAATATTTTGGTTGGAAAAATACTATTTAGAAACAAATATTTTCTACAACGATAAATATGATATAGTTTACCCCCCAAAATCGGTGAAGTGGTACTCTCACGAGTTGATCTGGAAAAATGATTTGACGAGTGGTATCTTAAATGCTTTTAATATAATAGAATCTCCAAATCTATTCATAAGGATAAATGATCTGATTGCGGAAATTAATGCAATAAGGGTTTCAAATAAATGTTCTAAATTTCAAATGAGTTTTTTCAATGAAGATATAGAAACTATATTAAATTTATTGAAACACCGGTATTCTGTAGGCACGTGCCTCAACAAATCTAAGAAGATATATGAACAGGTTATTGTAGGTATATCCATAGACCGCTTTAAGATGTTATATGAGGAAGCGTTCGAATTGATATAATATTATTTGGAATTGTTTGAAATTATTTAAAATTATTTAAAATTATTTAAAATTATTTAATAAAAATGACTGAAGATCCGTCTGAGAGCGTTTATCCGGTTGAGTTTATCACGACAACTAAAAAGAGTAGTCAGTTAAACGACTCTATCCTTCTTACTACGGTTGAATATTTATTGGGGTTGAATTGGCCGATTTGTCCACGGCCACCTCCAGCCATTGACATCGGTACTTCAATAGAAAACTTTCTAACAAATATAATTAATAAAAATAAATTAAACATTCAAACTGAGGAATTAGATCCTAGGTGTAAATTACCGGAGCATTTAGAGCAACCATTAAAATCGGGTCTAGACTACAACGAATTTCTTAAAATATTACAAAGAGTATTAGATCAATCAAAAACGAAGCCGGATTAGGTTGTAGATGGCATATTGTCTTAGAATATTCAATGGGTAGACGGGAGTATATAATCTTCTAAAATTCTGATAAGCTATTTGATCAATGCCGTAGTATACAATACCATCATTATCATAATACAGTTCGGGCAAGACGTAACTGAGTTTGTGCGTGGAATAACCCATCATTTCCACTCCCGACTTTGACAGAATGGACCGACTATTGAAAGATTCTTTCAAATATTCAATTTTATTTAAACCCCTCAAACACTTAATCATCAAGTGAAGATGTTGCTTTTTAAAACGGTTACTATTTGAAGTCATGTATCGGTTGAACAAAGTGTTTTTTGTAATGTCATTAGTCTCCCAAATGTTACAAAAATCCTCCTCGTCATAGCTGTGTAGCAAAAACAGTTTTAAAATGTTGTAAAATTCATGATAAGAAACTGTCGGTTTTACGATACAATTAAGTTTCATCAAGACACTTCTTAGCTTTTCAAAAATATTTAGTGCTGTATGAGAATCATACAATAAATATTTTGCATAAAGCCAATTATAGAGGTTTTGCTTCTTTATTTTAAAAAACGTAAACATAGTCTCCAATTGTTCGTGAGTCAGATTGGGCCTGATTTCCCCCATCGCCACGAAAGAGAATTCGGGATTTAATAAAAAGTAGCATTCCGAAATAGACATACAACTATTAAGGGCATAAAAACTCAAAGTGTCCCCGTCAAAATCCAAATTGTTTTTTTCCGTGATCGAGGTGGGTAGGCCTACTACTGGTGCATTCCACGTACTTTTAACTCTATGGAAAGTAAACGCCCTGGTATCTAAAACTGGATACCTTATAGCCAAAACATATTTTGGATAGTTCATACAAGCCCAAATTTTTCTGTTTAGGATGATTTCGTTGGTTTTACAGTTTGGGGCGGGTGTGACGACACTACGTGCCGAGTAGTAGGATTTTTTACTTAAAAGAATTTTCCTAAAACAATTATTCTTACCCTGTCCAATGAATGTTAGGGGGTCTGGTTTTATGTTTACTTGTGACTTTTGTGTTGGGTCGTAAGTCTTATTGTTCCTTAGGAGTTTGATTATTAAATCACATAGAGTGCTATTTGTGTTCCAAAGAAAAGCTGGAGGGTATGTACAATTTCCCACTTGAATTCGAAATTTAAAATTTTCAATCGGATTCTCTGTATTTTTTTCAAATAATTTTAACTTATTTTTGTACGAATGCTTATAATTCAATAAAATACGTTCCATTTTATTTTTACATATCTTACAGCGAGATAAAATTTCATTTTTTATAATTTTTTTTAAAATAGCAATAAACTGTTCTCTTTGTACTATATAACGCGTTTTACAATTGTTGCAAAAATTGCTAGATATGTTACACGTACACTGTAAAAAGTAACAGTTTGGACAAATTTTGCTTAGCCTTAACGCCAAAGACTTTGGGATTTTTTTATAATTGGAGAGTTTAATTTTTTTACATTTTGCATAAGATTCAAGACAATCTTTGGTCACACAGATTGGGGCCAATCCATACACATTTTCGTTTGATTGTCCGGATTTAGATAGGAAACAAGTGTTGATAGTACCATGTTTCATATCGAAATAATGGTTATTCTTCAAACAGCTTATTCTTAACCGTGGATTTTTAAATGTTTATTTAAAACTGTTTAAAACTATTTAAAACTATTTAAAACCATTAAAAACTATTTTCATCGTGATAAATATCAGTTGTTAACCGTGAACGGTATAAACATGGTGGATGTTACAGGATTAAAAAAATTCAAATGGAGGCTAATAGAAGAACCCTGCAATTGTTCCGGTAATGAAACTGTTTCAAATTTTGAATGGAATGTTCGTGAGTCTTTGACAAGAATTTTACGAGTAGAAGGTGAACAATTTGACTGTATTTTTAATAAATTTCCAAGTCTCGTATTCTATCCTACGACTAAAAGCGTAGCATGTGCCATTAATAAACGCGAAACGGTGGGTGTGTATACATACTATTTCGGTCACCAACTGTTTAACTGCCCCATTTTAGTGGGAAGTAAAATGTTTTTTTTACTTTCAAACTACAATCAAATCGGTTTTAAATTATGGAGTGATATTTACTGGAAGGATTCGTTGAAATGTTTACTCTGTGGATACTGTGACGAGATGAAGCCAACAACGTTTGTTATTAAAGGTAAGTGTTATACGTTGGGACTGCTGGCGTGGACAAACTACGATAAAGTAGTTTGTCTCAGGAAAAAAAGAGGTATAACGCTGTTCAAAAAAAGGCCAAACATAACAATTACCGCTGAAGAGTTTCCAATTCTGAACGATTTTAATGACATCAAGCACTTGTTGGAATGTTGTATCGGGAATCGCAGGATTTTCCATGGGGGTTATATTTTTACGGAAATGTTAAAGCAAACATTAGTTGATGTGAATAAGGTTTTGAAACTACCTAAAAAGAATCTATTTATCAAGCAAATAAATAAAACACAAACAAAACGCGTTAATATGGGCGTTATTGATGCGATTATTGGTAGAAATACGGTTTTCAATATGCAGGACTGTCTGGACTCGTCCGGCACTAATCCGAAATACTATAGCAATAATATCGGCAGGTACAAAGTATTGACAAAATTAGACGTTACAACATATTCAAAAACCTTGCAGTTAGATATATTGACTACGTTGTATTCAAAAAAAATACCTATCGACTTTAAAATCGAAGATTGTGGATTTATTTGTATTACATCATCAAGTGAGAATTCCCCGGGTATGAACGGACTGGAATCTGTTATTGGGACATTCATCTCCTCGGAAAGGGACTGTATGCCCCAAGATCATATAAAGGAGGTGTTGAGCAAATATGTAGATTTGAATTTAATTTCAAACGATTTACAAGATTTACAAGATTGCTGGTGGTACGTAATCATCAACCAATCTATATACAAACACTCCCCGAGAGATGTAAACATTGAACAGTGGACTAATTTTTTAAGACGTGTATTAAAATCAATATATCCGTGTATTGAGGTTTATCACATAAGTAGTAGACTGTATACAATATACTCCTTCCCGTTAACCATGTATAAGATATTACCAGACGGCTGTGCTTATTCTGCCATGGAAGTTTCTCGGTCAGAAAAATTAATGACGGAAATAATCTCCGAGGAATGTAACTTGCACGGTCCAACGTCTCTGTTGATTTTCAATCTAAACAGTAATAACTTGGTAAGGAATACAATGATCACACATGCGATAAAACAGTGTGTCAGCGGTGTAACAGCTTGGCCCTTTTTAAACAATGAAAGATTGCTACTGAAAAAAAACAGATATCAACTAATTAAAGGTGTTCCTTTTTATTGTTTGAAGGCGAATATTTTAATACTACCTCTGGAATACAACATAGAAGACTCGTGTGTCTTAAACGCAAATTCTGTATATAAAAAGAAACTATTCACAACTGACAATATAGTGACTGTAACTTTGCATTTACAACAGGTTTCATTAATTCAAGTTTTGGTAAATGAATTTCCCGTTCTAATCAAACCCTATTTAGTTCTTTTAAAATTTAAAAGTGATAAAGTTATTCATTTGGGTAAAAATCTATCCATTAATCCCGACCCGCTGAACAAAGAAGTCATGAATTTAATTTGGACCCCAAATCCAGATTTGATAAAAACTAAAAAGATATTTCTAAATAGGATTCATCTTAATTACGATGACAATACAAATTTGTACTGTGACGTTTCAATTTCCTACCAACAAGACGGGTGTTTGGGAACAAAACTCTTTATACTGAACGGCGCGCAAAAATCCGTTGTTGGGCACATACTCAAAGCGAAATCTATGCCAAAATTACACAATACTTTATCGCTGGATGACGTCGCAGAGTGCGATATTGATATAATTCAGCACCCGTTTTCACTTAAAAGGTTAGCATTTAATTTTCTTTTTACTCCCGAAATATCAGCGTTATACAATGAATGTTTTCGGGTTACACCTTATGACAAATTAAAAGTTTTGCAAAGTAAAAAGGACTACTTTGTAAGCGATCCCGCCACAAAAAGTTTTTACGTCAACGGTAAAGAAGGAAGCCCCGTTAAAGCAATTTTGTATGAGGGTTTTGTGGTTATAATGGGGAAACAGAACCCTTACGGATTAATACATAGTGCAGAAGCAGATTCGACACCCACGTCGGCTTTAACTGGACAACCGGAAGTAAGTTATCAAAAATATAGCAATAGAAATAATCACGCATTCGGGCTATCTGAGAGCGAACGAGAGGTTTTGATCGCACTTGGGCTGAACAGTTTCATCGAGGAAATGTACGATTTGAGTGATTCAACAAACATAACCCTAGAAAATAATAGGGGCGAAAGGGTAAACATTCCATATTCAACCTCGGCTGCAAGGGTTCTGGACATGTTGTCACTAGTCGGAGTTGATGTTAATTTTTCCGTTGACATTGAATCTAATTAATTTCAAAGTTTTCTTTGAACCACACGTACAAGGCATCTAAATATTCGTTGAACGTGTCATAAGTAACGCAATATTCGTTGACGTTTATTTCTCTGTTGTCATTTAAATCGTAAATCTTTTCAACAAGGTCATTGAAAATCAGTTCTATTCCGTCAGCGTATTTCAATGTCGGTGCCAGCATATTAGTATTGAAATTGTCATTCTCTATTACTGAAATTATTTCTTTTATCCAGTCCGGGCATATTATATTTGTATTTACAAATACAACAAGTATAATATTTACAATAATTTTTTTATCAATATCTTTATTCGATATGTAGTGTAAAAACTCATTAATCTCATCAACAAATAGTAAATTATCAATGTCCTCATCGCTGATAAACATTTTTATTTAATATTTTAAAATTCTCCATCCATAAATTTTACAATTACTGTGGCGATATACGAAAATATAAACCACAGGAGTAACAGTATTATGTTAGTAAACGGCGAACTGCTCTTCAGAGGAGTGCTAAAATCCATTCCGAGGAAGTTTGTGCTTGATTTCGCTGTCATTTTTTTCTCATTTTTTCTTAAATGGGTTTCACGTTTTTGCATAGATATATTTTTGGAGACCAAGTAATATATCCGTTACAGAGTCATCCTAGAGAAAACAACAAGTGCAGCAGAATTTATTTTGATTGTACGGGTTTGTTGTATCAAATATCCTACGCCATACCCACCGGGGTTATAGTCGAAAACACTGATACTTTGTTAAATTTAATGGTGGAGAATTTAGTATATTATATTAAAATTGTCAAAGAACTATCACTAAATCCCACATCCATTTATTTGTTTTTCGATGGAAAATCTCCAGATCAAAAATTAAGCCTACAAAAGAAACGAGATGAAAGAATTCAACGGGCATTAACTGCTGGAAAAAAACTCTTTGGTCTGAGTTTAATTACAGATCGTAATAGAAGAAGTTCCATAATTTCATATATTGCCAATAATATTGTATGTAAAATTGGTCAGGAATGTGAAAATATCCAATTGTTTTCTACGGACCAACCCGGTGAAGCGGATATTAAAATTGTAAAAGCGGTTTTGAACTCAATAAATTCGACTGAAGTTATTGAAGTTATAATAACCGCCGATACAGACATTTTCATCTCTCTTAATTCGCTGAGATATAAAAATATCCTTATAGTAATTAGATTACCCAACGTGGGTTTACAGTGCCTTACGTCTTCTTCATTGAATAATTGGTTAAATAGCAATTCATTATGCTACAAGAGGTTATTATTTTATTTCGTATTTTTTTGTGGGAACGATTACGAATGCCCCATAGTTTCTGGCACAAAAAATCAAATTTCTCAGATATACGACTTTGGAAAAAAACACAGTTTTAAAGTATCCATTGCAAACTTACTTAGACTCTGGTCAACGTTAAACATCAAACCATCAAAGTCGGTCGTCATTACGGGCTTATCACTCCGGGTTTTGTGTCGAATAACGCGCCTCAAAATGGAGTCTGTTACACAAACCATTAGATATTATAGTTTTGGATATGATTTACCAGATATCATGCTGCTGCCGATATATGATCAATGGAGATCTTTATTTAAAAATATAAACCCCAAAGATATTAGCAAGTATTTAAGACAAATGCATAATAGCGAGACAGGACAGTTGAGACATGATAGACGAATACAGCAATAAGTATTTTACAGTGTGAAAATTAGATTCTGAATAATCCAGCAAGCAGTAGCACGATATTGTAATACAACTTATGTATAAAAGGAATTTAACCAATAATTTGTAAATCAACTTTCTTTTTAAAATCGTTTTCAGATCAGGGGTTTTTGTAGATTGCGGTTTATAGCGCAACATATTTTTTATATAAATAAAGAAGGAGAGTAAGCCGGCTCCTCATTCGTAATGAACACTTTACACGGTTTAAAGTTTGACCAACACATTTATAAGTATAATGGCGTTCCCGTAAATATTACAGAGAACGACACCTCCTACATATTTAAAAAAATTGAAACTGATGAAATGGTATTCTTTATTGATTATAGCCAGCTGTTGTATAGAGTCGACAAAGAGGATATTATAAGGATAGCTTTGATGTCCCAAGATAAACAAGTGGTACCAACTGTGCTTTTGATGCCAGAAAATCTGGACATGTTTGTCCACACAAATGTAAAGTCTAGTTTGACGTCGTTAAAACAGCTCTATGCTTGGGTAAAGCTTATAATTGGAAAAATAAATGGAACAGATGTGGAATTTAAACCCTTTAATCAATTACAAATAGAGCAGATTTTTAAAAACTTAAATGTAAATGATATATCAGAAGAAAATAGAAAATGTTTTACAGACTCTGTGAATTTATTTGATTTCAACAGTAACATTAAGAAAATATTTTGGTTTAACGAGGTCATAGAAAAATACGCGATAATCATTCCTACTCTTGAAACCCTGTATAAAATTCATCCTCGTGACGTGTTTATGTTAGCCAACAACTTAATGAGATATATCTGCGTTTGGGAAGCGGCTGATAAAAACATTGAATATGTCATAGCCAGTAATATAATATTTATTCAATTTCTACAAGATACAAATTCTTCTACAAACAACTACTCTGCTCTACTGCCCTTTATGTGTGCCTTGGCAGTCACGTCTACTATGCCGACTTCAATACCCCAAGAAATATCCAGAGATCTAAATAATAAAGCGAAAACGTTGTTCAACAGGGCTAAATTTAATAGAGACGACAATTATGGATGGTACAGGTTTCAAATGAAAGTAAAAAATGCCCAGAACGTTTGTAGTCGCGAAGACTGTTTGGATATTTTACAATATCTGTTTTTTCAATTTAATATCTTCAAGGATCACGAGTTTGACGTAGTTTTAGCTTACATGAGAAAAGTATTCAACTTTTATAAAAAACCAGAACTTTATATTTACATTATAATATTTGGATTAAGCCTTTCGAGCTTACGCATTGCAAAACCAATTAAAAATATAACTGGGACAAAAAATTTGGCTAATTTTAATATAGAAAACATCGGTATTCGAAACGTTACCACCGAGTTGCGTCAGAATCTTTATAAAGAAATGAAAAATGACGTGGCGGTGATTTTTAATTTTGTTGATCCCTATAAAAAATATATGTTGAATTTACAAGAGAAAAACCCCTGTTTTAAAATAAACAACCTCACGGATGAGGTTTTGTTTTATTTTATGAAAACCGACCACTCCTTTTCTGAATTAGTAAACTATATATTAAAAACAATACTGCCACTGATTACTTCACAGCTAATTTAGATTCTCAAGGTAGCACTGCAAATCATTTACATGTTTTATAAATTCAGTATAAAGAAATTTAGTTTTTTTTAAATTAATTGGTAAATTCACAAGATCTACACAAACGTAATTGTGAATCATTGTTTTTAAGTTAACATTTGTATGATTTTTAGAATGTGAACATAGACCAACACACTTTTGATTTTTCTTTGCACCCAGTGTCCAGTGTTTTTGTAATTTCCACAGAGTTCCAATTGTTGAAAAATAATATATAATAGAGCTTAGAAGGTAAACTCGGTCATTCGCTGCGCTTCTCTCTATTACTCGAGTACAGATTTGTTTCATTTTTGAGGGATTGTACAAGCCGGTGTTGGCAACGTTATTTTTTAGTTTTAAAGTTTTCATATGTTTTAAAACGCTGGGGTGTAATTTGTTTTTGAAAACCGTAAACAATTCTTCGGGAATAGGATGGGCGAGAGAAACTATATAATTATAAGATGGCAACAATATTTCTTCATTATTTCTATCTACCAATAGTAGGTTTTCTGAAAAACAAAATATACTTAAATGATATTTTAACAAATTTTTCAAACCATCTAAGAACCCGCAAATTATTTTAGGATTGTAAGTTTCAACTCTCATGTATTCAGATAGAGTCAGTAGACTATCCCCGTGTTTAAACTCATTAAAGTATAAACCGCTGTAAGAAAACATAGAAATGGTCAATTCTTTTGGAAACAGATGTTTTAGGTACTTTTCATACTTTTGACTCCAGGGTTTGCCGTCTTGGTCATTTAAAACGTAGATTTTATTTGTTATGTACAGTATCTTTTTCCCATCGTCCGTGATATATAACGCTGTGATATTGTTTTTACTCTTGTTGCTGTACAAGCTTACAAAATTACATTTTTCAATCCATTCGGGATTTATCTGATCAACTAAACACCTTATATAACAGGATTGAATGTTAGTATCTATCATTCCTTTTTTACATGGCGGAAAAAATAGTAATATTTAAGAAACAAACTTTACACATTCTAAACTACAAGTTGGAAATATTACCACCACTAATTCCTAATAAGTTTGTCTTGTTTCGATACAACAGGGTTGTAAATTTTCACGATTCAAACGTCATAGCGGATATTGACATGACAAAGAGTCATAGATGGAGTCCCGACGAGTTGTTTGAGCTCTTGATAGTGTCTATGAAAAGGTTAAATTTAGAATTTGTGATAGTGGATGATTTTTATACGGTGAAAGACTTTGGGGGTTTTAAAAAAATAAAATCTTGTGTTGTTAGGAATTACATGAAGAAATGCCCAATGTGGGCTTTGAATCACGAAACAGTTTTAAAAATACCAAAGGAACTAGAACAAGACATTTTAAATACAAGATTCAAATCTAAAGAAGAATATATATCAAAGCTTGTGGAGGTATCTTATAACATTAGAGTATTTTTATTGGACAATGCACGGTGGGAGTGTTAAATTAACAGATAAGTTGTATTTAGTCGGTGTTGACTTATATGGAGAGGAAGTTTTTAATGAAATGATAAATGAGGAGATTAAAAGAGTAAGCGCCAAAATGTGTGGTTTTCCGACTGGAAGGACTAACATCACGATTAATATGATAAAAAAATACCAACAGGTTCCAACACAAGAGAAATTAGATTCTGTGCACATTTTAAAGACGGAAAGGGTAAATTTTTATAACGAACACGATCTGCGCGATATCAATTTGTACAAACAATTGAGCGATTTTATTGACCTTTTAAAGCCGAAAAATATCGTGGTTATCAAATTTGACGGAGAACCGAATCCAATATTTTGTCAGTATAGAAAAACTCAAACGCAACAACTCCCTTGGCTCCGGACGTGGTACGATGATTTCCCCGAATGTTGTATTGAATATTGCACTGACATTCATAGCTATCTACGTATAATGGGCCCCCTCTGTTCTATGATTAACATTTCAAACCTTTTAAATAGAATCGAATCTAATGAGATTAATTACACTTTAATACTCTTAGCACTGGCAATATTTCCTAAAAGTGACATTTCTCCCATAACTAGGAACGCGACCATAGAAAGAAAAGAAATCCTCAAATCGGTTATGTACGAAGATGTTCAAAGAAAGATTTTACGGATTGATAACGAGGAAGATAGGTTAGTTTATTCGCGTAGTCGAAATATGTTTAATTTACCTGCACTATCTGGGACAAATATTTTTACTTAGATTGCATTAGATTGCATTAGATTGCATTAGATTGTTTTTCCATCGCCCCTATTTAGCAACGCAGTGATTGTGGCGACTACTTTCTTTTCAAGCGCATTAAATTGAGAGTCTATTGCTGTTATTAATAGATGATAATGTTCAAAATATGTCTGCTTATCTAATAAAGTCTCAACGGTTCCGATTCTGAGCTTCTCGACAATTTTTTGAATTTGAACGTCAATTTTCTTGTCCAATAAATTGATTATGTCTTTAAATGTATAATCAGCGTTCCAGGGAATGTTTAAATATTTTTTAAATTCCTTGTTGAACTCGTGACTCTTAAATATAATATCGATTACCCAACACATTTCAGCTTCAGAATAGTTGTTTCTTATATGATCCGCAGCTATAGCAACAGATTTTGGAATCTTGTTTTCCTCTAATTTTTTTATGATAGTTTCTAAATTTTTGGGTATTTTATTTACAATACTTATCTGCTCGTGTACGGCACTTTTCATCTTCCTAGTAATTGCGTCGACGCTATGTTTGTGAACCAAGGTTTCTAAGATAATGTGTTCTATGTTACTAGGGTTGGTAGCTTTGTAGTGTTTTAAAAATATCGGACCATCAACCCTAGGAAATCCTAGTAATTCGCGAATGGAATTATCCATATGGAACCCCTGCGAATACTCCACTTCTACTAGACCATTTACCAATTGAATTTTAAACTTTTCTTGGTCTTTGGTTAAGGATTTCCTAATTTCACTTTCCAATTCCCCTATCCTATAAGCTGCGATTTTAATGTGAACAGGGTAATCTTGGTTTTGATCATCTTTGAAAATCAAAACACCGTCTCGCAGTAGATTACGCGCTCCTGGTTTTAAAGTTTTAATGACTCTTTCAAACACAGCATGTAGTTGAGAAATATTATCTTTGACTTCTTGTAAAGGGGTCAAATCAAGAGTTTCAATTTTACTTTTAATGTCAGCTAGACTAAGATTTACTCGATTTACAAGTTCTTTATTCGCTAATACGTCTGTTTTAACGGCTTGCAAATTAGTGTTTATTGTTGAAGAGGTTTTTACCACATCAGAAATTTTGTTTATTTGATTTAATGGTATTTTTTCAATAAGCTCCTTAATATCCTTTAAACTTTTAACGACACTATCGACTCTACCTAGCGTTTTTGATAGTTCTTGCCAGTGAGAATCTATTTTACTTTCAATATCGTGAAGATTTGGACTGCATTTTAGAGATTCAATAAGGGGTTTTAAATCATCAACACTCGTTTTAATTTCGGCGCTGGTTTTTAAAATTCCGGGAAGGGGCTTTAGATTGTTTTCTATTTTGGAGACTTCATCGGAAATGTTTAATTTTTCTATTTTCGTTAGTATTTTTATAACTTCTTTAACATCTTCGCTAGTCTTTCCTAAAGACTTTTGAAATTCTGTAATCTGACCTTTCAAAACTACCATTTCAGATTCTGGCAATTTGAGGGTAGAAATAAGCGACTTTAACGATTCAATACTCGTTCCTAATTCTGTTATTTTATTTGAAACATCTTCATTATTCATGATTTTTAATCCTTCCAATTCTTTTTGCATATTCGTGATTAGTGTGGACAACTGTTGATTTTCCAACTGCGTAACTGAGTTGCTAATTGTTTCCAATAGCGTTTTTAATTTCAACAACTCGTTTAATGGTGTATCCAATTTATCGCAACGTTCTTTAATGTCTTTAAGTATACCTAAAGAATTTTGAAAGTCCGTAATCTGACCCTTTAAAACTACCATTTCAGATTCTGGCAATTTGAGTGCAGAAATGAGAGACTTTAATGATTCAATGCTCTTTCCTAATTCTGTTATTTTATTTGAAACATCTTCATTATTTATGATTTTTAATCCTTGCAATTCTATTTGCATATTCGTGATTAGTGTGGACAACTGTTGATTTTCCAACCGTGTAATTGAGTTGCTAATTGTTTCCAAGTTTGATTTTAATTTCGAAAATTCATTTAATGGTGTATCCAGTTTATCGTAATGTTCTTTAAGGGTTTTAAGTAAACTCAACATTGTATTTATATTTTCGGTAGGCCCCCTCATATAACCCCTGAAATCTTCCAAATTGTCCACTTTAATAAGGGACAGTTTATCTAAAATTTGTTTTAAATCATCTTTGTCCTCTATTTGAGGTTTTTCGGCCCTTTCGGTTTTTTCGGGGCTTGCAGTTTTTGCGTAATACACCGAGTAAGTGGAAAGGCATATGATTAATATTAAAGCTAGATATACGTAAACCATCTATTTTATTTATAGTTTGAATAAAAATGAACTTGATTTTGGAATTGCTCGGGTATACAAATCATAATGTTGTAAGATGTATTTACAACAAAAGTCCGTTAGAATTCTATGCTAATATCAAGGATGAGGACATACTAAACCAACAATTACAAATTTTAAAATGTGCTTGGCCGAAAATAACAAGAAAAATATTTTTAGAAGACGTTTGCTCCTCAACTTTAGAAAAAAGAATTTGGTTAAATAGACGAGAATTGATATTGAAACATCGTCTTGTGTTGTTTATACAAAGTGTCGACGTTAGTGATATAAATAATATTCTAGAATACAGTATGATAAATAAATCGTTCAACAATATAAATGAGGCAGACGATTTTTTACAGTCTAAAATAACCTATCCAACAATTGCTATAGATTTTTTTCCTCTAATATTAAAGAAATGTGATCCGTACGCAGCCGGCTTGCAAAGCAACACACTGTACTACTTATCCAAAGCGCCTACATTTAAAACACCCTGATAAAATGTGCTAAAATGTGCAATTTATTCTGAAATAAAAATGTTGAAGATAATAAAATCCAAAAGAGTTGTTTTAGGAAAATTAAAATTCAATTCTCAGTGGGAACGTTCGATATACAAAAAGATTTATAAAATTCTTCCAAAATACTACCATCCAATAAAAATAAATCAAAGAATTGAGGGGTTTCGTTTTGAACTAGATATATACATTCCAAAACTAAAATTGGCTTTTGAATTGCAGGGTCCTTTCCATTTCCAATGTTTAAGAGTTATAAACCGCGATCTAGTTAAAGCTAGTATTTGTAAAAAAAATAACATAGATATTGTATATTTGTTTTATAACAAGAATTATAGTAATATTTTTTTACAAAAGATAATTTCGGCTAAACTGTATAAATACAAGCAAAATATGACCACCACTCATTATACTACGATGGGATACGACAGTGAACATTCCCTAGAACCGAGAGACCAGCAAACTACAATGCAGGAATTTGACAGCGATACCGCCTCAGAACATTCCCTGGCATTGAGTGACTCTTGTGAAAAGCCACCCAAAAAAACTAAAAGAGTTTCAACTAAACAGAATCAAGAACAATTAAGAATACATCGAGAAGAATTACAGAACCATTATAAATTCATTGATTCTATCAAAACTGAAATTTATCAACCTATTAGTATTGCAATCAAAGCTTTCAGAGACCAATGCCCCAGTATAACCGTCCACGACTCATCTATAAAGCGACACATAATCAAAAATTACACAGATATACTTGACTGCAAGAAGGTGAACAATAGGTGGATGTGCAGCTGTGAAAAAGTAAACCAAATAAAATTCGACTTAACAAGATATAAAAAATATATGTAAATGGACAACAAAAGATGAAAAAAGAAACTGTGCGCAGACTTGTAGCATACATAAAATATTTTGCGTGAAAAGCCACAAAAAAACTAAAAGAGTTTCAACCAAACAGAATCAAGAATGCATCGAGAGGAATTACAGAAACGTTATAAATTCAGCAATCAAAGCTTTCAGAGACAAAACTCCCAGACTCCACGACTCATCAAACACAGATAACACTGCGGGTGGATGTGCAGTTGTGAAAGAGTAAAGGAAATTCGACTTAACAAGATATAAAAAATATATGTAAATGGACAACAAAGAAGTTCTTCTGTACAACGATTTGAAAAAAGAATATGAGTTTTGTGCGCAGACTTGTAAAATTATTCTTAGAGCAAATCAGTTAAACATAAACGGTTTTGTATTTTATAGATATATTGATTTTGAAAGTATATTTCTACTAAGAGAAAAAAATAAATCGTTAAAAACAATCAAGTTAATAAATTTGATACACCCCTCATCAAAAGAATACTCTGAACGCCCCTATGAATCCCTTTGGATAGACAGTAATAATCCGACTACATTAAATATCGTGACGTCTTTTGCAATAGTTTACATTTCAAACAAGGTGTACATACACACGCTTCCGGCGTGGCAATCCTTTTTACGAAAGCTCATCAGATTGTTCAGGGGTATCAGAGTTAATAATGTCCGGTTTTGATTCGATCTCTTTTTCTTTAGCGGTAATTTGGCGATTTCTTTTGAGAAATTTATTTTTCTTAGAATTGCATTTAACGCACAAAGCTTTCAAGTGATGTGTTTCACGTTTAACCACCATCGGATCTTTGTTTGCTGTGAAATTTGTACATTTTATACAATAAATAGGAGTATCAAAACCATTAATAGGATTTGTATTTTCCATCCTTTTTTATTTATATATAAAAAAAAACATGAATAGTAAGAATTTGTACAATCAGTGGCAGCGATTTTGTGCGGCTTCGAATGTACCAAAAGATGAGGTCAAACGACTATATGATTCTTATAAAAGTGAAATAAAGACAACAAACCCGACACTGTGGTTTAACTTTTTAAAGAAAACTCCATTACAAGAAAGAAACAATTCCGATATTACAGAGGAAGCAACAACTGATACATCTGAAAAAACCCCCTACGAACAGATGATTAAAGATGTCTACGTTACTCTTACCGAGATTAAATCGTTTTTAATCTTTTTAGTGTCAGAACCGAGCAGACATGTAAAATCTTTTATTGATTTGGAGGAAAAGACCGACGTTAATATTATAAAAAAGTGGACCGAAGGAATATCTGCCATAATGAATAAGCTTAAAAACTCTGAAGAGTATAATAATAACAATTACATAATAGACTTGAAACAGGTTTATTCTTTAATCAGCGAACACCTGTTTTTGATACCTAAAATAGAAAAGATGGGCCAAGTGTCGTTTCTCAATGTTACTTATGAAAGTGACCTTAAAATAAAATTGCTCTTTGAATCTAAAAGAAAAAAATACACAAACGAATTTATCATTCCCGTTATTATTAAAAATGCTGTAGTTTTTTTTTACAATTCTAAAGAGTTATTGAATTTAATAGACAATAGATACAGATCAGAGATTTTGTACAACAACGATTACATAACCACCTCTCAAAATAAATCTGTGGAGGTAGAATTTTTTGTAACCCATATGGTATATGCCGTTTTACACGCCATGTTGCATCTATACTGTAGCGTTACATTCAATAACTCTTATATGAATCATGAAGATCATAATTATTATAAAACCGTTGAGAACATCATTCCAAGACCACTATTTAAATACTTTTTGACGCCCAGTCTGTGATTATTCCAAATCTATTATGTTTGCTAAAATTTTATAAATTGATTCGATATTACAGACGGTTTTATGGTGTCTATAATGCCACAGAATTTCTTTTATTCTTGGTATAAAAGAATTATCTAGCGGTAATCTCAAGTATTTAGACAGTTTATCTTGCAATTCAAGAGTCTCAGTCAAAGTTGACTTTATATTGTATAACTTGTATTCAGAACAACAATATCTCTTGTAATGTTTTATCATAATAGAGAAGAACTTCCAAGGCTCACACAATTCTTCTTCATTCTCGTTTGGTATTACATGTTCCATTATACTCTGGGGTGGTAGAGAAATGATATCTAACAAATACCAAATAATAATGAAATATTTTAAAAACAAACTTTCTATGTCTCCAAATTTCTTAAATGCAAATTTTACATGCTTCAAAATATACTCCTCGTGATACTGAGTATTTTCAAGATTTTCATAAATATCATTATCACTATAGCTTATATACTCATCATCGTCATAGTCAATTCCACTCGTGCTTATATCACCACAACTGTTGTAATTATTATCACCGGAGCTGTACATTTGGTAAGAATTTACACTTCCTGACATTACAAACAAAACAGCGAGCTTTTAACTGCAACCTCTTATTCCCCCTAATATATATCAAAACCTTTTTTATATTTTCCGATTTGGTATATTTTTTACACTTTAAACAGAATAACCTCATCTTTTATTATAAATGAAATTTATACAATTGGACTTGTTGGTGTTGGAACAGATCATTCCAAGTTATTTAAATTTAAAAGACAAAGTAAACTATTTTAGAGCACTTTACTGGTCAACCCCCTTTCGTTTTTTTATTGAACATGTGAAAAAAACTGAAAAACAATTTAACAAGAAAAGACTGTTTCACGAACTATATTTTATCAAACACAACTTTAAAAATATGAGCAATGAATGTATGCGGTTTTTGACATATCAGCATTGGCTATATATCTCGGCGCGTATGCCGATGAAAAGAGATTTTATACTTGAGCATAGGGACAAACTGATCATACCGGCGTTAGTTAATAATAAAAACTGTTTTAGGGAAATCAACTTATGGTTAGTAGACAGGAGGAGTTCAGACACTTCGTTCAAAGTTTTTAATTGTTGGATGTGTGATAAAAAATTTACAACGTATAGAAGCAGGAGAATAAAAACACAATACTATGCACATTATTGTTACATTTATTATTTTCAATACTCTGATATTATTAACATTAAAGAGTTTTATATTATGTATATCTTATCCCACCGCCAAAGAAGACTTTTAAAACACTATGGAGTTTGAGTGCGAAATCCGGAGAAAGAGTCCTCTCGCGGTAGAGGTGATAAAAAAATCTCTAAAACCAATAGAGACTAATTTTATAATTTACTGGAACAATCTCAGAGCATACACGAACTGTAAAAATCCTCGCATAGAGAAAAAAACTCTCCTGAAAACTAAACCGATATTTTTAAATTGGACTACGTTGGAAATTTGCTACGAGTCGCAAGAAGAAATTATGCCAAGCTCGCTGTTATATGATATTATTAAAAACGGTCTTTTGGTAAAAAAAAACATCTATTTAAAAGAGGGGGGTTTTATTCTGTACACTTTAGAAAATCTCGAGGTAAATATATACAGTCTCCAAAACAAATGTGTAATAGAGCTCGAAAACCCGTTGAGTGCGGACGAGAACTCGAGGAATTTGTATTTACAAACCGCTCTTACTTACGGTTTGCATATAGATGAACAGTACCTTACTTGTTCCATTGAAAATGTATCCCAAAATCCATTTATTACACCCACTAATGAATACCCAAAGGTTGACGGGGAAAGGGGTTTAGTGAACTTTTATTCCAACTATGAAATCTTTACAAGCAATACTACAAGCTTTACTTTAAAACCCCCCCTTTACAAACAATGGGGACGGGAATATAGTTTTTACTTAAAAAACATAACATTCGTGGCGGAACTGGTGGGGAATGTTTTAATTTTTATAGACCTCGCTCACTCGAAACACTTTGGCGCTAGTGTGAGAATGGAGTTTATAGAACGCCTAGCAGAAAAGATTCGCAAAACTCATTCACCCAATAATAGTACAATTCTATTTCAAAGTTTTGATGCGGAATATATCAAATCTAATATAAAAACCGACGGAAGTATCTTTATACACGGTGAAAGACTTTACAAAACAAAATACCAGTCTACCGTCGACTTGAAATTTACATCGAGCGAAATGGCCGATAGAAACGGCATTTGTTACAAGATATGCACACCAAGCGATAATTTAACTACCAACACCATATACGAGTGTTTGCTCGACAAAGATCAACGGGTTGTGAGTATCGTGAAGCCGCGCCGTGATAAATTTTTTCCCAACACAAGGAAAGTGGTTTTATATACCCTTACGGTAGAACCCCCCCCAAAAAATGCAAATTCAGCGCATTAATATCGTTTTTAAATATTGAATCGTTTTTAATTTTAAAAGTGTTTAAAGATAAATCTCTATAAGATAAATCTTTTAGAATTTTCTTCTTTTTACAATCTATTGGAATATTGTAGTATGGGTGAACTCGATATTTTTTTAAATTTTTACAGAATTTATCTATTTTTATATTATTTTGGAGGATGTATTGTAAACGTCCCGTTTTTGAACAGAAACTTAAATCAAAATCATTCGTTATACCAACACCGGGTGATTTCAGAGGAATTAACCCGTCTGCATTAACACACTCGATGTTTTCCACACACGTGGGTATAAACTTATGGAGATGACCTTCGCAGATATGAATGTTGTGTTTTTTATCGGTGTAGGAGTTTTCTCCAAAAAAACCACGCCCCCAAAAACTAGGATTTTCATTTTGATCAACAACGAGTTTATTTACGGGTTTGCCGCATCTACACGAAAGAATTACATTGGAATACGCTACTGTTAACAGTCCCAAAAATTCACCGTTCGTATATTCTTGGTATTGTGAAAGACATTTCTCTTTGTCTCGGTCATTATAATTGTCATTTTCGTGAAGGTTGGGTATCGATTCTTTTTTCTTTGTAATTGAATTGTATACCACCGTGGGTAGAACATTACTGTGATCTAACATGAAAATGTCATTATACAGTAGAGGTATTTTACCGTTTTTATAATGTCGTGCATAATCAAAGGGAACACAATTCTGGACGTTCTCATCAAACACCGATACATCTAAATTTAGTGGACGATACAAGATTCCATCATCTAAAACATCTCTGATTTCCTCCAAAATTTTCGAGTAATTGGTGTTCTCAACCTTGGGACAGAATTTGAAATTCCAAAATGCGTCTACGCACTGCTTATACATGTCAGAGGAAGTCCACATGTCTGGTACGTTCACCGGGACGGCTTTATGTGAATCACAATTTCCCCCGAGTTTATTCGTCACATCCTCCTTTGGTTTCAATGGTTTCAATGGTTTCAATGGTTTCACACCATATGCCGAGATTATGTCTCTTACTCCGTTGTGACCATTGCATTTGTATAACATATTTTTATTCCGACTATCTGCTACTATTTCACCATCCCGCCTGTCTTGACATGCGTTTGTTTTGGAACAACCATTTTTTGTATAGTAAAATCCATTCAAACACTTTCTACTGATTATTAATTTATTATCTAAATATATTTTAAATCCGTCAGCATTCCACCCCCTTACCTCCAAAAGTACTTTCTTTGGTTTAATTAATTTGAAACTGTCAATCGTCAACGTATTGTCAAAATCGTAAATTGATTTGAATTTAATTTCTTTTGTATTTACGTTATTGGATATTCCAAGTATTTCGTTCAACTTTTCATTGACAAAATATCTATAAACAGTTTCAATTGATATTTTAAACAGAATAAATATTGATAAGAAAATAAATAACAGAGAAATCAGTTTAAAACTTTCATTCATTTTTAATTTTAACAGTTAATATATTAGTCATCGATTCATAAAACCCCAAGGCTTTGTCATAGTCGTCACCAGAGGAGTCGATCTTAACCCCCCTAGAAAATAAATCTTTCAGCCAGTCTCCGTGACTTTGCTCTATGGCCAGCATAAAAGCTCCACTGTCACCGTTAATATCGCTTATGCGTTTTGCAAATCTGGGACCGAGTGCTGACAGTGGGTACAAATGCGATATCTTCCGGCCATTTCCAGACTTCTCTAATAGAATTATGTGATTTGTAGACCACGCCTTTCCTCTGAGCACTTTTGTACAGCCGATTGTGCCGTTAACTAAAGCAATGGGGGCATAACCGTTTTCAAAATCGCACTTGCATGTGGTGGGTGATATAGCGTGTTGGTCAATTTTTTCCAGAGGGTTTAAAATGTCCCAGGAACAGAGTTTTTTCAAGCAGGTTTTATATTTATCATCAAAATAATATCCATCTTCGCACCTTTCCGGGATGCTCAACCTCATATTTAACTTTCTCAAAACACATTTACGACTCGAAACATCATAAGAATAGTATTTGCCACAGTCACAGAAACCCTCAGTGTAAGGATCTTGGATATTGAAGTTCAATAACTTTCCCCCCGAGTTGAATATTTTTATACATTTAATATCGACAACCCTATCGCAATTTCCGTTATAGTGGTTGTTTGTTATGAAATCTGGATGTTTACAAGTGCAATCTTCCCCGTCCCACGATCCTGTGAATTTGTCACAAAACTTTTTGTAATCATACTTTGGAAATGAGATTTGAATTGAATCTGGCTTTAACATTACAATTGTAACAATAATAAATAATACAAATATTTCAAACATTTTTTATTATATATAGGTTTTTTATAGGTTCGCCTCAGTCCGGACTAATGTTCGAAGAGGGAGATCATTTTATTACAAAGTGGACGAGCACCGAGGGTGATTACGTTGGATTTGACTTCAATTGTAATTTTATATGTGGAAAATTAAATTTAAATAGTGATAATTGTTATTATTTGCAATTATTAATTCATAAAAAGAAGAAGGAAGATTTTGAAAAAAAAGCTCATGATTTCTTTGGTAAACATATATATAAAATCACATACAATGACAGTTTGGCGAATCTGAGAACTCAGTCTCAAATAACCGTGGAAGATGTGGTTTACATAGATAGTCTTAGGGGTTTGTCAGCGTTTGTTCACGTTAATAGTGTTCACATCCTACCAGGTCTTGAAAAGTTTTTAACCTTCAACAAGTCGCTCTTTCATATTTTCGATATCAACTTCACCCCCTCTTCTCTGCAGAGATACTTTGAATTTGAAAAACGTAAAAACAAAGATTTTCTTTACTATGGAGTTTTTAAAAATACATTACAAGAATTATATGGTTTCGAGACAGTCCCAAATCAAAGGGTGTGTTCGTTCGACATAGAGGTGGTGAAAGGTAGAGAGTATGATGTTATACCCAATGGGGCAGCTCCCGATGAAAAGATTGTTTCGGTTTCTTTCGTTATAGGTACCGTCAGCGGTAAGAGATTTGATAAAGAGTTGGAAATAATTTATTTATTACTACCCAATCCGAACATAAAAATAGACTCTACAGACGATAAGAGGATTTATAAGTGTTTTGTAGAAGAAAAGAAACTTGTAGCAGCACTATGTGACTTTTTTAGAATTGAATTAAAAGCGTCGTTTTTAATCGGATACAATATATTGGAATTTGATTTTCCTGTTATTTTAAATAGAATGATAATTTTAGGATTGGCGAGAAACTATTATTCAGTAGAAGAAATAAACAAAATGTTAATAGGAATTAAAAGTCCCTTGGTATGTTGTGAGCGTTTTCAAATCATCGACGTAATGGCTTATCTCAAACGCATGCACTCCAACGAATACAATTCATTTTCATTAAAAAACATAGCCAAAGTAGAACTGGGCAAAAATAAATTAGACATGTCTTTCATGAAACTAAACCAATACTATGCAGAGAGTGGGCAAGATTTAGAATTTCTTCAACAAATGTGCGATTACGTTGCACGCGATTCTGAACTGACAGTAGAAATATATGCGAAAAAGGAAATAATTCACCACTTACTACCTTTGGTAAGTATATGTTTTTGTGATACGGTTGACTACATGAGCAAAGCGACGTCCAAGATTATAAGTAAGTTCACGTCGATAATGTACCCCGCACAGGGCATGTGTGTACCATTTAAACTTGTAGAGGATCGTACATTTTCCGGAGATATGTTTGAGTCCATAGTTAACAAACAGTATCGCGGTGCAACGGTATTGAAAGCTCAAAGAACCGTCTATGTTAACAGACCAATTTCGGTAGTCGATTTTACTTCTTTGTATCCCAGTATTATTAGGGAATTTAATATAAGTTCCAATTACGTCATCGATAATCTAAATCAGAATTCTCCCCTTGCTAAAGAATTCCTGAGACGAACTAATAAAATGGACAGATTTTATACAATCAAAAGACAGTTTTTAAAAGCTCCGCTGTCTGTTATAGTGGAATATTTAATTGAGCAGAGGAAAAAAACAAAAAATGTCTATCTAAACAAGGCATACAAACTCATAGCCAACTCCATTTATGGGTTATTGGCGTCAAAGGGACGGATGCGTGACCTCCCCTGTGCGGCACTTGTAACGTCATACGGAAGAAAGATTCACTCATTAATCAAATCCTATATAGAAAAACAACTAAAGATGACTGTTGTTTACGGAGATACAGATTCTCTTTTTATTTTACAAGAGAATTTTGATATCGATGTGGCTAACGTCTTGAATAAGTACATAAGAGAGGGTTTGGGTTTAGAGACTATCTCTTTAACCCTAGATTATGAAGCAAAAACGACAATGTTTTTAGCAGAGAAGAAAAACTACATAATGAAGCTTAAGAGTGGGTGTTTAAAAATAGTGGGGGTGGCTAGAAGAATAAATCCAAAGTTTAAAGATTTTGTTGAACTCTTCTTTCGCCAATTTTTAGAAATGATTGAAAATTATTATGATAAGAGAGAAGAATTCAACCCACGTTATAACACTTTTATTGAGACGTTTTTTAAATATGTTTTGGAGAATACCTCAATAAACGATTACGCGTTTGTTTGTAACTCGAGGGTTTTTTATGAATATACAAATTTGAATTCCTTTAACGCCACATGCAGTTATAGGCGAAACGTTCTCGGAGTTGATGAAAATTTTTCAACAAATGGTGAACTACTGCTGTCTTACGTTTTGCCAGTCTTTGATAAATTTTATAAAGACAAAAAAAGAAAAAAAAGAGATTCTGTAGAGTTCTATGAGAGGATAAATAAAGTTGGATTACCAATTGATAGAACGGAGGTGATAAAAAAAGTCTTTAATTTCATTTCCACAATAGAAAAATATATTTTAAATACAAACAATATTTTTACACGCTATTTAGATTCTATAAAGTGTAACGAAATAGATCGGTTTATTTTACCCTTCAAAGTAAATATTTGGATGCCAAAATATACAAAGAATATAATATTTTATTACGATGATTTATTTAAACGGCTATCAGAATACAGCATCCATTTTTGGGATTCCAGAGACGTAAAAAAGTCATATCAGACTATTATAGAAGTAAAAAACTGTGGCCGTTTAGGTCACATGAACGGGGACTATAGCGTCAGCGATTTAAATGAATTCCTAAAAACACATAAAAGCGTTCGAAAACTCAACATTTTACTCTTTCCAGTCGCAGATTTCGTGGTCAACAACGCGGACAGTTTAATTTGGTTTCTCGATTTGCTGTACAACAGGCCAACTAATTTCATCAGAAATACCAACTTTCATTACATACCAGATAAAAAATTGTTAATGGTCAACGAGTGTGGGGAAATTGAAATCAACGTCGCCTAACGCGGATGGGGCTTCCTCAAACACGCTTCTTACAACGTTTTCAGAAATAAAACATTTCGAGATGAACCTATTATTAACTCCTTTTATTTCAAACACCGAATCATACTTTCCACCACACTCTGTTAATGAATCTTTGTCATATATATACGGAATGCCATTGTAAATTACACCAGTTATACCCATAGGTATTTCTTTGAAATACATATATTTATTGTTGTATTTAAATATCTCAAAGGTTCTACTGGGGCGTTTGTAAATTACCATTATGATAACAAGTATAAAAATATAATAATATGAATATAAAAAATTCATTATTTTTATTATCAGTCTTATTTTTTATTGTATTTTCGATTATATTTCAGCCCTATAATATCGAAAGGTTATCATTCATTATTAAATATTTTTCAACTATGATTATTTCAGATTCACGCCATAAACCAATTGTGGTCAAAGAGTTGGTTTCTAAATTTATAGGAAACATTTGATTGCATTGTATAGGTGTATATCTGGACCGGAGTTTGGATTTTTATACGGCACAATATTAATTTTAAAATCGTACTCATTTGTTGTTTCGTTTTTTGAAGCTAAATCATCAATCAATATAAATTGTATATTGTACATTTCACTTTCCCTTTTCAATAAATTCTTTATAAAAAAACAAGATTTATTTTCACCGTATAGTTTAAAAGAAACCTCGCAGTCTTCTCTGCTAAGAACCTTTTTAAAATAATGACTCCAATTTAGTCTTATAAGTATGTTATGAACATACGTAAAATCAGCAGCCGACCATAAAATTAGCATATTACTCTGTGTTTTATTTAATGCTTGTAGAATAGATTCTGAGTACGGCCTGACAAAAATATCCTTTCCTTGTACGTAAACCAAAGTTTCATCCAAGTCAAACACAAAACATTGCATAAAAATCATTTTTTTCTTTATAAAAAATGAACACTATTTTAAATAACCCTCCCACCTTTTTAAATGCAGAGGATTTCACTTTACAGCGAGATATACCCAACCCGGAAATGTTAGATATATTCGCTGATTTAAATTGGATGGATGATAGTAATAATAATAATAATAATAATAATAATAATAATAATAATAATAACAGCAACAGCAATTCCCAACCACAGATAGTTCCATCACCAACACTCCCCCCGCCGCGGACACCGCCTCCCTCATCAATATCGTCCTCTGACTCGTTAAAGAAAGACATTATTAAATACTTGTACAACACGGGATCCTGCGCCTACTTACAGAGTTGTTTTGCAAAGCTAGAGGACATTGACGGTGTTAATGACAATATACTTTATAAAAAGTTTAAAATTGGACTCATAATTGATTCTGTTTTGGGTAAAAACAGTTCAGATAAAAACATGGCGAATTACGTGTTTACATTTTTTGAGGTATTACTGACCGAGGCAAAAAAGTTTACCCCTCCGGATATTCAAAAGTACATAGAAGTGTTTTCAACGTCCCTACAAAAGGATAAAATAACCATTTTAAATGATTCTGGATCGAACATCATCGCTAGAATATTAGGAGCCAAAGACGTCGACGAAATTCTCAGATCGGTTCAGGATAACGATTCGCCTTCATTGAAGGCGTTAAAATCGAGCCTGCAGAACATATCCCTTCTGGTCAGTCTTACACTAACGAAGAGGTTGTTTTCACCATATGTGGCATCGCTTTTTAAAAATGAGGAAGAACCACCAGCTAAGAAATTGAAAATGCAATAGTAAAATTAATTATCGGTTTTTTTTGGTAAATAAAAAAGAAAATGACAACCGGAATTTATACAACGCGAATAAAAAACTGTGTTGTTCCACACTACAAGAAAACTGGAGGAGATTCGGAGGAGTTGTTTAAAAATTTCATTATGAATACTGTTTTCGAGCGTGAAATATACATGTATAATAAGTATGGCAATAAAATCAGCTCGGCTATTTCCGGGGTGTGTATTAGCGACTTATTCACACAGTATGGTCTTACACAGCGGGATGATTATGTAAAGACTTTGTTCAGCACCATCTCGTGTTATCAAGGAAAAGATAGTGTTATTTCGTATTTAATTGCTACCAGACCGTATAGAATCACACCAATTTCAGAAAATAGTTGCCCCGATAATATTGTATTTGATAAAAACACTCTTATAGTACCTAGAGGAGAGATATTATGGTCTCTATTGGGAATACCGGGCGATAAAATTGGCGTTAGTAGTGACCCGAATAATTTTAAAATATTCATACAAGCGGTGGACGATGGAAACAATATCCCAACGGTGGGTACTACTGGTGATGAGTTTAAAACGCATAGGGAACATTTAAAGATAACAAAAATTGAGCCCTACACAGCAACAGATGCATCAAAACCAGTACTACATTATGTTACGTTAAACCCCTACATTTATACAAGGATAAAAGCGTATCGTTGTATAGATACAGAAGGTAGAAACTTGGATGAACAGTATTTTATGTTGCATAAAATGAACCTTCTCTACTCGCAATCCATTGGCGCACTATCTGTTATACCAGTAGAAGCTAAGCGGCTTTTGCAATATCCGCCCGGTACAAGAGAAAGTATTTGTTGTAAGGAAGATACTCTTAATATCGGAGTGCCAAAGACGTATTGTGGTGATATAAGCAAATGGGCTTATAAAGATGACGATAAGAAGGGTCAAGCCTTCAAGTACACGGGAGATCTTCCAAAAAACACTATCGCATTTCCAGAATCTCATAGTTCAGACGTTTGTAAAAATAACCGCGACGGGTTCCATAACTTCATTCAACAATACGAAAACTCTCACATAGTGAAGATTAGAGAAGAATATTCCGATATTAAACCAGATGCAACTATTCTGGACTGCTTCGACGATAGCCACAAGGCCTACTGGTATAAGTTTATCAGAAATACCTACCCAACAGAATTGAAGTTTAAAAACGAAGCCGTGTCATCGTTTACTCCAAACTGCAAACTTACGCCCATCGGTGTAGTTGCAATAAGGCGAATATGCGAAGGCGACCCCCTAATTTTCGAAGGTAATAGTTTGGAAATAGATCAAATTCACTCTCCTCATACGAAATCTCTGTGGGATTGTGCAATTGAACAATTGGAAATTCCTGAATATAAGAAATTGGCAGACGAAGAGAAATCTGGAGAAAGTAGGAGTACAACCGCCAGGGTTTCTGCCAACCCCTTGAGTTATTCAGGAAGCGCCTTTGTGACATCATTAGGAACCAACATCACAATTCTTCCGAGACATTAAATGGAGTTTAGATGCATCATGAGCTTAGAAAAAGCTATAGTTTTTAAAAAATATCCAGAACTTCTCATACAGTTCTTAGAGCTCAAACATAGTAATAAAATTAATATTTTAAATATTTACTACAAGAGAAGTGATAAAAACTTGAAAATGAAATCTGTATTATTTTGTATAGAATATAATATTAATTAGAATTTTTTAAAATTAGAATTATAACAGAAATTATGAACAGTAATATAAGTAATGCGTTAATAATTCCGACTTTTACAGCTGATATTGAAAAAATTATCGTAAAAACTACTCCAAGAAGTGTCACCGTCATCAGTGAAGGTTTGCCATTCATTTCATTTTTTTCGATTCTATGGGAAGGACTATTTTGAATGAATTCCTTTAATCTTGTTAAAAAAATATTTTGTATTTTAGATTTTGGTTTTTCATTTTCGACCTCAACAATTTCCATTAAATATTTTTTATATATAATTATTTCATTTAAAATTTTTCAAATGTTTATTGTTTATAGTTTTCACTTGTTATTTTTGTCAGAACAAGACGAGTGCAACAGTCAGACAGTGGGTTTTTCAATTTCAAATATATATCATATGTTTTATTATCTGACAAATTAAATAATTTTTGAAGGCTCCTATCGATTCTCAAACATCCCAGACATTCTATATTGTTATGGTGAAATACAACTACATATGTTCGTATTGTTTCCTCAGTCTTTTGGGATATAAATTCCTGAAGGCTATCGCAGTTCTTCATTCAAATGACTGCAACCAACCAAACACCTCCTTTAAATAGATTAAAACTTTACTATGTAGACAATCTTCCAATAGATATAGAATTAAAAAAAGTTGAAGATTTTCTAAACCCTTACGATTGCGATGTCATACAAAGTATTTTAGAAAAAAATGACTATACTGACACAGCATTAATTTATACTCAACAAGATTTAGATGTAAAAGATGTCTATATTGAAAACGCATATGAGGTAACATATCCACACGCACTATTATTACTCTATAAGTTCCCCAAAGCGGGGTTGAATATGTTTATAACAAAAAATTCACCAAAACCACTCGTACCCAGTATAATTGATACCCACTTCCAAATTCTTAATGTTGAGGATTTAAGAATGATAAAAGTTCCAACTTCAAAAAAAAGAAAATTTGATGATTCTATAAGTTACATCGATGCAAAACAAATACTTGATAAATATATAACAGAAGTTGAAGACCACGAACTATGGAGAAATAAGTCTCAAACCAAATATTAAATATAAAAAAGAATATAAAACAGTTTACAAGACAGGATCATATTGAGTTTTGGAGTAAAAAGAAATGTAAAATTTTAAAATTTTCCCAAAGGTATTTAATCCGCAATCAATCCCCATTTCCTCATTTTTCACGATGGACGTGCTATGTGAAGTATGTGGCGTTTTATATCCCGAACTTGACACGCACGAACACGCCACCTCATTTGAAAACCATTTCGTTCAAATTGAATCGGCTGCAAGGTGCAGACTCGTTACACTGAAGGCTGACAACCCCCTCGGGTTTTCTTGTGTTAAAACTTACATGGAGTGGTTGAGGGGGAATGTTATTTATTTATTGAAACACTACCAACAAATGCACGATAGCATAAAGTATAATATGTTGTTGGAGTGTAAGTTTTCAAAATCTAACGACGAATTGCAAACAAAAAGTTTTAAAACTCAAAATTTGACAGTTTTCAGTTTAACTGATTTAAATCAGCAGTACTCTTCCAATATAAATAAATTATTATTAGAAAAATCCACTTTGGAGTTACGAGGTTCGGGTTGGGCTATATACACGATTGTCAAACTAGAGCTCCGTATCAACAGATACGAACCAGTCTGGGGTTCATCTACCAGATTCAAACTACCCCCCTTTCTTAGAGGAAAAAAATCTCTTGTAAATCCATTCCGCGGTAAGGGTAGTAGAAGAACGTGTTGCAACGATATCTGTTTCAAAATCGCCATAATGGGAAAAATTTTGGCTGATTCGGGAAAGAATTATCACAATATATTAAATTACTTCAAATACGTGCATTTGAACGATAAGTATAAATGGTCGTGCGTGTCTTTTCCCGTAAAACTAGACGAAATACAAACATTTGAAAACGTAAATAACATCTCCATAAACGTTTACTCTATAGAAGATAGAAATAGAAAAATCACTCCATTAAAAGTAACACCTCATAGAAAACCCGATCACAGAGATATACTGTTTTATAAAAACCACTATATGTGGATTAAAAACTTTGACGCATTTATCGGTAGACAACTGGTCAAAACAACTACTAGGTTATACGTTTGTCGGCAGTGTTTCAAACACTTTTATAAACAAGACCGACTCCTCATTCACGAACTCGACTGTAACAGTCACTCAATACCAACCGCCACCTTTCCAAAAGAAGGAAACAAGTTTTTGTTCTTTAAAAACTACAACAGACAGTTGAAAATACCGTTTGTCATATACTGCGACATAGAACAACAGCTAAACAAAGAAGATACTTGTGAACCAGATCCAAACACTTCTTTCGTTCATTGTATAGGCACATTCACTATAAAAAGTCTCACATACAATATCGTCAATGAAAACAGTAAAATAATTAGAACTAGAAATTTTTCAGACATTACAGCTTTTATGAACTCTTTAGAAAGAGAGTGTGAACTAATCGGTAGATTGTACAAGAGAAATATACCTCCAAAGGAATTTCCACATCCACCCATAGAAGGTTCTCCCTGTCACATCTGTGGTAAAGGTATGTTCAACGATTACGTTCTCGATCACAATCACTTAAACGGATCAATAAGAGGTTACGCCCACTCTACTTGTAATATAAACTACCGATTACCATACTTTGTCCCAATAATTATAAAAGATCTAGGAATAGAACTGTTAAACTACTTCACTAGCGTCAATGCCAATATAAAATTCATACCTTTCAAGGGTCAAATAGAAAAGTTCCTATGCATTTCAAAGAGAATTAAAAATACTACAATGAAGTTTTTAGACTCTTCTCAATTCTATCCAGAAATTGATAAATTAGAAACTATAAGATCAATCTGTATTGAAAACTATAAACTCGACATGTTCTACTACCTGACAATAGGAGCTTACAGTTTCGACGTCATGCTCAAGATTACAAACACTCGCATAGAACTTTTAAACGATGATAAAATGTATAATATGATAATGAAAGGTATAAGAGGTGGATTTACACGTGCAGTAAAGAAATACGCAAGTTCCAACCACCCCTCACTCCCCAATTACGATCCCACTAAACCCGACTCACTAATTTTTTTTTATGACATTATCGGTCTTTACTCCGCTGTAATGTTGAAATGTCCACTTCCTCTGGACGGTTTCAAGTGGGTATCTCCAGACTCGGTTCATTTAGAAAGTAAACCAGAAGGTACGGGTTACATCTTAGAAGTGGATTTAAAATATCCATTTAACTCAGATCACAGGGACTATCCACTATGTCCTCATCACGTAGAAGGTAAATTAATATCTTCTTTTCAAGACAGAAAACATTACGTAATACACTACGAGACATTAAAACAAGCTCTCTCAATGGGACTCATATTAGAAAAAGTCCACAGAGCTATTTCATTTAACGAATCATGTTGGTTAGAACCCTACATAAAAATGAACACAGACTTGAGAATGCACTATTCCCAAGACAAAGCCCTATCCAATTTCTTTAAACTCCAATCAAACCTGATATATGGTAAATCAATAGAAAGGGTAACCGATAACTTAAATAAACACTTCCTGTACAACAACACTAGAAAACTTATGAGATTAATAAAACAGCCCACCTTTGTAGACAGATTAATATTAAACGAAAATAACTACGTAGTCTTTATGTCAAAAAGAAAGGTTCGTTGTAATAAGCCAATATGTTTAGGTTTTTCAATACTAGATCTAAGTAAGAGATACATGTACGACATGTACTACAATAAATTAAAGAAAACCTTTCCCCCCTTCGATCTCATATACACAGACAACGATTCCTTCGCATTGCACGTATTCTCTAAAACCGATTCGTTTACAAAACAAGATTTCATTCACCCTTCACGTCTAGGTTTATTCAAAGATATATCTCCCAATAACCCCATACTAGACTTTGCTACAGTAAGATGTAAAACATACGGTTACAAAACTCTAAAAGATTCTCAATTAAAAAACTTACCCCAATCATTTAGTTTTGAAAATTACAAAAATATACTATCCAGTATAGATACATTAAAAATATACGCATACTATAACAGAGTAATAGATAAAAGAGTATGTAAAATTACACAAAATAAATCTATTATATCCTCATCACATTAACCCCCCCCTCCACACTTAGCCCACACTTCTCCGTTACAAGCCGTGTGATTAAAAATAAAGTTACAACTATGTATTTTCGTTATGTATTATGAGAAAATAAAAATATTCTATTCTGTTAAGACATTTTTGGAACGTTAAAATATAGAACAGACTAATATATAAAAGTTGTACACGAAGCTATTGTTTTTCAGGAGATTAATAATGCTGGGCCTACTTATCACTATTAAACGAATTCCACGACCATCTGCCACGTTTGAGACCCCTCACACCCACACCCCCCGCTCCCGTTGAGACCACGAAGCAAGGGGCCTCGAGAGCGCCGACCAACCAGTTAGTATTTATAACCCATTTTCACTAC
This sequence comes from Allygus modestus, assembly GCA_963675035.1. NCBI lineage: Eukaryota > Metazoa > Arthropoda > Insecta > Hemiptera > Cicadellidae > Allygus > Allygus modestus. Next base: position 73,938,124 of record OY776112.1, on the reverse strand, counting down.
CTAGAAATATTTACAATTATATTGAAAACAGGACCTGGCAAGACTGGTGATTTTAAAAGTGGTTATAACCCATTTTCACTACCTAGAAATATTTACAATTATATTGAAAACAGGACCTGGCAAGACTGGTGATTTTAAAAGTGGTTTGTCAATGTTTCGTTACATTACTATTAATTTATTGGAATGTAAAGATTAATGTATCAAAGTATTTAAAACGTTTAATTAAACAGGGTTAATATTTCGATAGTTCTTTTATTTCTAAAATCGAATCCAAGGTGTACCGATTTGGAGTCGCAAAAACCACACCGTTCACTACCCGACAGAGTTCCTCGACTTGGCAACAGTACCCAGCAGTACCAGAACTATCTGCCATAGTATATTTCGTTAACTTTAATTCTACTTTAAAAGTGTAAAATGTAATTTTAGTATTGTAAAATTATGTGGGTTGTTAATATTTTTAGTTAATCTGCCACTTATGTACAACCCGTACGAAGGGCGGGTACATCTGCTAGTTTATTAATAAACATTAATTCGTCCCCATGCATTACTGAACATTACTTACTCGTGTAGGATTGAAATAACCCAAGATAATTTACCATAAAAATAATTACCCGTGATTTTAATCAAACTGCTCCGATCTTTTAATTAATAACGGCCGAGTTACATTTACACCTCGGAAGCTAATTATCATATCCCCGAGTCGTCGTGGCATTATTATTTATATGGGGAACACAAAAACAGCGTAATTTTTAAATTGCTTTTAGATTTGTTGTCTCGTTTTTAATCGGTCAATCTGAATGTAATGAATAAAATGATTATATTAGAGCGTATTTGACAAGACCTCACGACTTGTATGACTATGAATGATATTAGCCACAGCTGTCTGTCACCCGTCTATGCTAATTGGTGTCGCATGCGGCAACGCGCATGAGCAGTGAAAGCGAGAGTGAACTGCGCGTTGTACCGCCGTAAGTGCCACTTTCACCCGATAGGACAGCTACCGTCACCGGGTTCCGTTACACTAATAGCGTATTGTGTCCCCTTTGTTTTTTGTGCAACTGTCGCATTTCTCCGATCCTGGGGCTGAGGATATCTTCAGCTTTTCCCTCTTTAATCTAGACACACAAGAAATAAAACATGTGGCTCAACTTGAGAGTAATGAGTCATTTCTTTTTTAGATGTTTTATAGGTTTGCTAGTATATGTTAAATTTGTACACATCTTATTATCATATAATCATAAATTTATAATAAAACACAAATACATACAATACACGCACTTCCCCTCACAATCTGCTATATTTGGTAAGAGTAATATATTTTCTAATATATCAGTATTATTATAATAGTGCTTTTGTTTGTAATTCTCAAGTTATATATTACTCTTTATCCAGATGGTAGAAAAAAATCTGTCCTATTATCCGTGGCCACGGATAATATGCGGATTGGGAGGAAATCCACACAATATTTATTTATAAACAAACCCCATATCTAGGCGGGATTCGGCCCTAGAGGCGTTCCCCATAAAACAGCTGTTTAGAGTAGTGTAGAGAACAATTTTTATGAATATCCATTATTCCTATCAATCCCATCCCAGTTTTCTCACATCACTCATTTCAAACAAATGTGGATCGTTGGGCACCGCGGAATGGTTCGAGGTCGGCTATTAAAATTGTAATCATCAAAATAATATGTTGTAGAGTGTTTAATTACATAAGGCCTAATAATGTGTGTTAAAAATGGGGTTACTGTAATCTAGAGTATCACTTACTATTTATATAGTGATAATTTAGTGATAATTTTAATATTTTAGTAGGGTCAAATTTATAGTTTATCATGGGGAATTTTAATATTTTAGTAGAGTCAAATTTATAGTTTATCATGGGGAATTTTAATATTTTAGTTGAGTCAAATTTATAGTTTACATAGGAAATTATTTCTAAGTATCAAACAATAGATATAAGATAGATAGTCGCGAAAAAATTTTTCCGTTTAACCGGGGAATATAACGGTAATATATAATACGTGCAGATAAGTGTTTACACCAGACGAAACTGAAGGAACCCCGTGTCAAGGCGGCTCACCCACTAACATCTGCCGTGATAAACGCCCGGCCGCCACAAACCACAAACCTAAAATTCTTTAAACGTGCAAGAAAAATCACAGCAGACGCGTTTCTGGGATTCTACAAACTCGCTACACATACTTTTGATTCAGAACGATTGAAAAAACTCCAATTGGGACCCCACCGGCGTCTTCACCTGATCAGAAGAACATATTACAACATGGACGTGTTCAACCTACTTCAACGGAATCCGTGGTGGACAGAGGTGGGGCGTGGCGGGAATGTGCGGGAGTACGGGAGCGACGGACGCCATTGGGGTCAGCGATCCAGAGAACGAGGCGCAATCACCCCGAGGCGCAACTACACATTCAACAGGAAATGATATTTTTATCAGCGATCCAGAGAATATGGCTGCAAGAAGAACGAGGCGCAATCACCCCGAGTCGCAACTACACATTCAACAGGAAATGATATTTTTATCAGCGATCCAGAGAATATGGCTGCGAGAAGAACGAGGCCACACCATTCAACAGGACACGATATCCCACAAAAGAAGTTAAAAGAAATTCGCATTAAAACATCATAGGCGATTACATCAGATATATTGCACTAAGTATAACAAAATATACTACCGATATATTCCCGCCAAACCATTTCAGTTTAGTTGTAGTTTAATTTAATTAAGTCAATGTAATTAAAATATTTTCAATATTGGTACTTTTTATGGGGAGAACGGGGTTGTTTAAAAATAAGTTTGGATGGTATATGGATATGGATAGTATATTTATTTTATATAGTATATTCCAAACACACATTATTTGTGCCGCATTAAACAAATTATAGAGAGGGTAGACGAATTTACACCGTGTCCACTCCGGAGTTGGACCGAATAGACAACAGTTTTTGTCCAAGCCGCAACCCCGCGCTCGTTAGGTTCATTTTTCAAATCCCAAAACCCCGAACCACAAACCCTCCCACTCCCGCATTTAGATATCAGTTGTAAAACAGATAATAAATAGTAAATAAATAGTAGCCTCTTATTGTTAATTTTTGAACTCTTGTTCCTATATTGAGCCCAAATCCAGATCTACATTGACAGTCGATGCCAAAATTAATTGGTAAACAAGCAGGCAAGTTTTGTTGTTTTACAAGATTTCTATCAAATTAAAACCACAATCGATTTATTATAAAACTCTTCATCACACTTTGCCACCAAATCAAACGATGCAGCAAAAGCAGTTGCCGTTCGTCACGTCGCGGTGTAATGGGAAGTGTAATGGAAAGTGACTGTTGTAAGGAGGTTAATGCAGGCGCTGTATCGTGTACACGTTGACGTTACCTTTCCGTGGCAGTTCTACAGAAAGGGGTCATCCCCCTCTTTTAGTTTTTAAGTTTTTGATAATAAATAAAAAAATATAAAAAAAACACAAAAAAACAACAAAAAATACAACAAAAAACTATAGTTTTAGTCACTTCTCTAAGAATAAATTATTCTTAGAGGCATCGCGCTGGTTCTTGGAGCAACTGTATAAACATGTCATAGTGCCTAAAGATGTAAGCAATTGCTATCAGAGAATATCAGAGAATCCGGCTATCACTCATTGATAATCTATACAACACGTTCCATGATTTTATTTTGTTATTTTTGGTACAAGGTTTTTTATTTGAGTAATATAAAATTGAGTAACATACCCAATCAACTACAAATTAATACACCGTGCACTTCAGAAGCTATGCACACAACCAGCAGTTTTGGGAGTCCGCACATTTTAATCAAATTGCCAATCCGCCTTCACTGTAATCATAACAGAATAGCTACCATTAATTTAATAAAATCAGTGAGTTTATTTTCTGAAATAAATTTCAAACTATTATTCCTCCTAGGGTGGTTTATTTAATAATCTATTAACTCATACACGTTTGTTTATTTTTTCATGGTCTACTTACGAACCCGTCCCGGGAACGGTGTGCATCGGCGTGCACCGGAAGCTCACACAACTCCATTGTCCGGAAGAACCACCAAGTCCACCGAGTCCCGATGTCAACCGCCTACAGACGATTCCGAGCCCCGACATCGAACTCCCCAAGGACCCAGGACCACGGACCAGACATTCCTCAAACGTTTTTTCTTGAACTATTTTTTCTTTTCATTTTTAAATTGAGAAATTTAAAATAATATTTGTTATTAATGTTAAACATGTAAATTTAAATTTCAAACTAAAGTAACTGTTTATAAGTTCTTATGGAAATGTAATCAAACTAATTACACAATTTCGCTTTCAATGTTTATCAAACCAGTGAAAAAAGAAAAACCCCATTAAAGTTAACTTGAATAAATAATAAAATTATTATCCACAAAACCGTCTTACCATTATTAACCCGACTATATTAAGCACACTTTCACTATGTATAGATAATTTATTAAAAATTAACATATTACTCATTGTAATTTGCTAAATAATAAAGAATACTTAAAAATATATTTATATTGAAAGGGTTACACTCTAATGATTAATATTGCAATATGGTTTTTAATAATTTTTAATAATTATAATTGAAAATCTGATAAGAGGTTATTAAATAAATAGTTATCCAAGTGTAATTTGCTCCAGAAATCTTGGACTAGTTGGGGTATGCTTACTCTAAACTTCAAATTTATATATCTTGTATTTTTCCAAATAATAGTTAATAGTTGTTCATATTTATTTTTTATGTGGGATTCTGGGGTTGTTTTTTATTTTGCTTGAATCTCACTGTTGGATATAAGTACTCGGTTGTGTTTCAATCGCTGACTGTAATCTCGCTCTCGGCCAGATACGAGTCCAAATGGTGACGAGATGGCAAACACTCTTTCGGCCGTAAAAAAACACAGCCCCTTCTTTTGTTTTAGGCAAGTCCAAAATTAAGATACGCTCACTCATTTTCACTAGCACAAACGTTACTCAGCAAATAGCAGGTAAAAACTACACAGAGAAATGTGATTGGTTAATCCAAGTTTATAAGTTAGTTCAACCAGTGTCAGAGGTTACTATATGGACAATTATTTGTATGAGTTCATTTAACTAAGCTCAGAGAGTTAAAAAATATATATATATTTTATAAGTTAAGTTAACCAATAAATTCATTGGTTAAAATAATTTGTTTAGAAGTAGTTGTTAAAACCCGAACCAAACGGCTTGACTGAAAATTGAGGATTTGGTTAATTTAACCAAAGTAGTTGTAATAACCCCATATTCTAGTTTGTTACAACCCATTTCATTTTCATTCATTTAGTTGTTAGCCTCAATGCTTAACCCAGACAGTCCTAGAACCCCGGGCTTAACTTAGCTCTCGGAGGAATAGCCAAAGTTGCCTTGAAACAACTACTACAAAAAGTTAAACTAACTGTTGTTTTGTTTACGATAACCTTTCCTGGCCAACCACTTTCGTTAACTAATCGTGGTTTAACTAATATTGGTCATGACAACCAATATCCATTTTTCAAATTCCATTTTTCTCTGTGTACTATTAGCAAAGACTGCTGTGGCAATATTACTGTGTGGCTACTGTGTGGCTACTGTGTGGCTACTGTGTGGCTACTGTGTGACTACTGTGTCAGACGCCCACCGACGACAACAGGTGGTGATAACGACAAGTATTGTTGCCACGCGGAGCACTGACCCTCCCCGCCGTCACGCACGCGCCCTGACCCAGTTGAAGGTGTACACCGCTGGCCTATTCTACACCGTAGGCAGTAAATAAACTTGATTTAATCATCGTATAAACTATTATTCGGGTGGCCTTCGTCAGAATATACCCAAATATTAAATACCAATAAACTTAATTAAAGCTGATACATTTTTGTTTTTTCTTTTACAATCGAATAACTGAAACATATATTGAGCTAAACGTATTGTAACTATATACAAATTAAAAATGTAAAATTTGGTGCTCTAACAGTACTAGCACAATTCAAGGATTAACAGTTTCTAACTTAAAAACAACAAACCCCCGAGTGACCTTTCATGTCCCCCGTTTTAATAATTGAAAATATTAAACCACGGTAAAATAAAACAATATTTATATTTTCGGATAGTTATATATAGAGCAAGTACAGTTACAGTACAAGTATAGTTATATATAGAGCAGCAAGGATTTTGAGACTCATATCTTCAAGTTTGTAGTTGTCTACAAAGCCACTTTTATTTTATCAGACAGCTTTTTCTCAACTTACAAATTAAGTCTGATAATATTAAACAATTATTGAAATAAGTCATTTCTCTGGCTCCCCTGTTGTTAGGCTCACTGGCTGTATAGTGTTGGGCGCGTAAGGATGAACCACCCATTTCGCATAGTTAGACACTTTATAATGACCTCCATCTTAGTTTATGGAATTGACACGTTTAAGTATATAGAATGTATAGTTAAATAAAACCGGTTATACATTACGGACTAGCACCGTAAATCTTAAATACTTATTATATCTTCTTAAACAGTTTATTTTCATTTTATCATAGTGATTTTGTCTTTAAAAATATGACCAAATATGACCAAATATGACCGGACCATAATATAGTTCCCCGTTGTAAATTTACCAGCTGTAACATATTGTTGTTACCTTTTTGAGCTGCTAATCTGTGATGTATTATTTATACGGTATGATAGGTAAAATGTTTGGATGTTTGAATGTTTGGATCATCTTTTGGTAATTAATAATATATTTATAAACTCTAGACAGACTCGTATAAATTCTTAATAGAGTTGCTTTACACGTTTATACCAAATTTAATCCAAAGTTTTTACGAGAAGCATCTTGCTCACGGAAACACATATACAGTATTTTTGGATCCTGCGAACCCGCGACACTACGCTCCAAGAACCAGCGCGATGCCTCTAAGAATAACTGATTCTTAGAGAAGTGACTAAAACTATAGTTTTTTGTTGTGTTTTTTGTTGTTTTTTGTTGTTTTTTGTTGTTTTTTTTTATATTTTTTTTATATTTTTATTTTCTTTATTATACAAAAAAACTTAAAAACTAAAACTTAAAAACTAGAAGAGGGGGATCACCCTCTTGTGGAGGAGGGCGACCTCTCCGTTGGTGAGGAGGCCCCTCAGCCGCACCTCGACCTCCTCTAACTGCCCCGGCTGGTTCGCCACGTAGCGACGTGGCAGGTAGTGGTGGCGGCCGTCGGGGGAGAGAAGGCCCCATCGAATTATTACGAGGCGGTTGGTCGCCTCGCCTCTGATCGTGTTCATCACATTTGTGACGCTAGCGTCATCCCACAAGGTATAGGACGTTGAGGGTGTCATGGCTTCTGCTTGTGGAATGAGCGTTAACGTGCGGAGGAGCATTAAATACCACTCGATGGGTGAAAGACCGGAGACACGCGTACATGCACACGCACTCAACCATGTACAGTAGTGAAAGAGGTCACAGGTGTCTACACACACTGAAACTCTAAGGTTCAAAGACATCGTCCTATACCAGTGTCTGTACATACTCTGTATAAACTCTTTTAAAAATACACAAACACGCATTGCACATATTCTCTAATAATAAAAACAAGATTCACCCCACACTTTGCTAATATGTAAAAACATACGTTTACAGAACTCTGATTCTCAATCATTTACAAAAATATACTATAGATACTTTAAAAATATACGCATACTATAACAGTGTAATAGATACTGTAAAATTACAAAAAAAAATAAATCTCTCATATCCTCTTCACATACCATCACATACTCCCACACCTCTCCTAGTAACATTAATAACACCCCTATCATATCCTTATCCAAGTAACCAATATAACACCATTCAAGTACCATTACCCTACCCTTGCCATAACCCTGACACATTCATATCCCACCATTATCCAAGTAATCTTACAATACCCTTGCAATACCCATATCCCACTACCCTTACCCCATCATTTACACTAACTAACCCCCCACACACCCATACACACACACTCACTAGTTCAATCACACACTCGTTCACAATGAATCGTTCACTTACCCATACACCCACTAGTTCACTAAAAGGACGAATTTTCACTTACAAAAAAAATTTAACTAACATGTCAAATAACCATGAAACACTACACTTACATAACTACTTATAAAAACTAGACTATTGGATTCTGTTGTTAGTGAATTTCCTATGGAAAGTGAACCATTAGCATGACCCGCACGGTGAAACTTAGGCCCGGGACCACCATAGAAGTTCCTAACGTGACACCCTGGACACGTTTTGGGGGATTGATCAACATATTTTATATATATATATAAGGCTGACTGACTGACTCACTCATCACTAATTCTCCACATTCCCATGTAGGTAGAGAGCTGGGATTTTGTACACTGATTCTTTAGGCATAAAATAGGAAAACTAAATGGTTTTCATCCTGATCTGACCTTAGGGATCCGCCAGAGATCCCGACAAAGTTCCGACATATTTCTTATGTACATTCATTTTTGTTTGAGCTGACGAAAATACAAACAGCTGATCTTGATTCGTAGTAGTTCCACGGGCTAACCACAGAATGCAGCACACACAACTGTCATGGTTTTTATAAATTATTTGCGGGGCGAAGCCTGCGGGAACAGCTAGGCTTCTTATATCTATAAAAGGCAAAGCTCTGGCTGACTGACTGACTCTGACTCACTCATCACTAATTCTCCACCTTCCCATGTAAGTAGAGAGCTGAAATTGTGTACACTGATTCTTGAGGCATAAAATAGGAAAACTAAATGGTTTTCATCCTGATCTGACCTAGGGGCTCCGCCAGAGATCCCGACAAAGTTCCCATATATTTCTTATGTACATTTATTTTTGTTTGAGCTAATGAAAATATAAACAGCTGATCTTGATTCGTAGCAGTTCCACGGGCTAACCACAGAATGCAGCACACACAACTGTCATAGTTTTTAGCGAATTCCACCTATAGGGAAGAAGCTATTACCGTTGGTCTCATGGTAAGACTTAAGCCCGAGACCAAGATGACTTTTTGTTTTGAGATCCCCAGATGCTAAAAACCCCATTCGTTCGAATTTGTATATATATATATATATATATAAATGTATGTGTGTGTGTGTGTGTGTGTGTGTGTGTGTGTGTGTGTCCGTAAGCACGATAACTCTCGTAAATAAACGGTATCAGGAGTAGGGTGCAATGGCCGATTCAAAACCAGCAACGGCGAAGTGAGGATGCGAGGATGCACCCCCCCGATGACGTCACCCTCGATGACGTCACCCCCCCCGGTCACGTGACCCCCCCGTCACGTGACACCCCCTCCGATGACGTCACTCCCCCCCCAGTGGACTTTGACCCCCCCGTCACGTGACCCTCGATGACGTCCCCCCGGTCACGTGACCCCCCCCGTAACCCAGTCAAGGACCATGAGGAAAGAATTTCGAAAATTAATAACTCGCCTGTCTAACCACCGATCTCCATGGGACCTTTTTAAGGTGGTGCAGTCGCCTCTAATGACAAACTATTCCGCCTAGAGGTCAGGCCAGTCGCTGCTCACTCACACACATGCAGAGCCCCGGATGCTCACTCACACACACGCAGAACCCTCCCCTCAACTACCCCCAACCCCCAACTTCCCCAAGTGGTCAAACCACTTTCACTCAGCTGGGCTTGCTACCTGCCTGCCCTGAACCGTCGTCGGACACCAAGATTCAGAAATGGCAAATAGCAAGCAGCACAGCGGTAACTCGACTCAACCAGCCTCTCCGCATGTGTTTATTTGTTATACAATTTTCAGCGGTTAATATACCATTTAAAAATGTCATATTTAATTAATTCAGTCTTAAAGATTATTTGTTTAGGTCTCTCAAATCTAAGATATCACTGATAAAATTAATTATAAAACGTATTTTAACAAGTTGAAAACGCTCTGCTAACATACAAATAACCCCGTCACAGCAAACCTGCGTGCTCAGCGAATTTCCAATGCATAAATATGTGTCTCGCTACCACATAAAGCCACTTATCAAGTTACATAACAATACATACATAATTAAGTGATATATACCATTTTTATTATCGATTTATTTGGACTTTACCTATTACTTCTAGTGTTTTAAACACTAGAAACAATAGTGTTTAAACACTAGAAGCGATAAGTAAAACCCAAATAAATCAATAATAAATTCAAATCCATCGCTATTATGAGTTTCAAAAATACAGTATAACACTTTATTTTAGGGTTGAGTACGCAGGTTTTCGCTGAAACAAGGAAGATGAGAAACTTTTTTTATGCAATTATAAAAATAACTCATGAAGGTGAAGATTTATACCTTTATTAATTTAATTTTGGTTCATAACTAAGGTAGGTAGGCCCTATCAAACATTAACTATTCTGCATAAGAATAATACTAGGGCTGAGTATGCAGGTTTGCTGCTTCGGGGGAAATAAAATCAATTTTTTTGTTCAAAGATTAAATAGGCCACAACTAGTTGAAGTCACATACCAAAGTGTTGCTAAAATATGATCATATTAAAGAAACTGGAAAGAGTATTTTCTATTTGAATTACGACATACAATTCTTCTCAAATCTTTTTTACAAATTCGAATTAATAATGTTTTTTAACATTGTTTATATAGTACTACGAACCAAGCAAAACATTATAATTAAAGAAGATTTCGAATTATACGAAATTCGAACTATCCAAGTTCCATTGTATTGGAATTTTATCAGCTGTGTTATTTGATTTTACAGTAAAACTGAAATGAGGTGAACAAGCGAAGCTGTCGCGAAGAGTTAGCATTGTTTAAATTAAGTCTATGAAATGTATATATATATATCAGAAACGAGTAACGTAACATAAATTAATTGGGTTAATTAATGATCCTGGCTAAAGAATAAGTCAGTCTTAGTCAGTAACAAGGCTGCACAAGGCATCTCACCCATTCTACATTCATCTTCATTCATATTCGCCTTAGTTTCGTCGGCGTCTTACACATTGATTGATTGATTGATAATTGATTCATATTTTGACGGTTTTTAACGAGATTCAGTATAAAATACGATTGTAGCACGGATAAAATATCTGATAAAAATTAAGCACAAATATTAAATTTAAAACAAAGTCTTAGGATCAGTAAACCATTGAATAATATTTAAAATGAAATATACAAAGTATTCCTAAAGCCCCGTTTCCATTCTAACATTTTCTGCTCAAAACATTGTTTTGAACTAAACTCAAAACAAAGTTCAAGTAAAATGTAAAATGGAAACGCTCTCAAACGGTTTTGAACTTTGTTGGCCAACAAAATGTGTTTTGAGCCGATGCAGCTGACAGCAATGTTTTGAGGAGAGCTCAAAACATAATGGATACGGTGTCCCAACACCCGCCACTGTTGTGAGCAGAGTTCGCGCATGCGTAGTGAACGACAGCAGCCGACGCCACACGCCACCCCTTATCAGTTCATATCCATCAGATTCATAAACTAAATAACTGGTTTAAAATTTCGACCTCTAATTGTTAATATCGTTTTTATTTTGCCTTAGTTATGTGTGTAAAAAATTATAAGCAGGCCTATACCAGCAAATAAAATCTTATATTATTTTGGTTTCTTGAAACATATTGACACACTAAATTTGAAAGAAAACTCCATGTAACTGATTTATTACAAAGACAGATAAATACCTAACTTGGCTATAGCCAACACATGTTGATGATTTTTTTTGTAAATTAGGGCCTATACAACTTCTGTTTGGTTTGACATGAAAAAAATACAAGGAGAGTTTATTGGAAAGCGATGTAAGTATGACATTTTTTTACAGGTTTAACAAACGCTGTAACAGTTTTTGCGTTGCATTGTATCAACATACTTGTGTAGCAACACAAGTGGGTCTACACTTAAACGTATGAAGTAATGCATGAACGCTCCGCGCACGAGTTGGAAGAAGGGAAACGGCCTCCAACAATGTTTAATGGAAGCCGGGCTTAATAGTAAGCAAGTTTTGGCTTAATATTAAATCAACCAAATTATAAATTTTAAAATATTTAGGCAAAACTGGCAAACACAATCATGATCATTGAACATCATTGAAATTAACAGATAAAAAATGTCTAAATAAAAAAGGTATTAAATATATTTCCTATACAAACTGAAATTTTAAAGATTAATCCCCCAAAAAGGTGGAAAGGGTGGAAAACCAAAAGTAGTACCAAATTAGCCCTAAACAAGTAGAATACACATGCCAAGTTTCAAGTTATTTCCCAAGAGGTTCGTAAGATATGATGCATTGATTAAAAATCACACACAGGCAGACAGATGGAAAACGAAGTGATTTAGAAAAGGTTTATATTGCGTTTTTTGCTCCTTTCGATGAGTTCTACCAAATCGCATTTGTGCGATACTCTAACGGGACACCCTGTATATTGCGGTAATTTTCTAAGATGACCGGGAAATCATGACGCTAGCCCGGAAACACAAAAACTTAATTAACTCCTATTTGTGTGAGGTATTAATTTGATTAACGGCGGTACTAAATATTACGAAATAGGTACTAAATGGTGACATATTTTTATTCGGGAATTACGACATAGCCGGGCCAGCTACTCTGACATTCAAATAACACGTAAAGATACTCAATGAATATGCTATTTGAAATTAAAAATCCGAATAGAATTTTGAAAACATACTATTGTAAGCACACTATTGTACCTACAGAGCTGATTCTGGTTTCAAATTTTAGTACAGTAAATATAATCTACTTTAAAAACGCGAATAACCTGTTTTGTGAAAAATTCATAGTTTAGGAGATATAGTGAAACAAACGAAAAACGTCGCCCTTACGGCCTTGATATAAGGCTAGTTTTGCCCAACAGCTTCTATTGTTCATCTGAGTTATGTTTTATAGTCAAATCAAATCACACAGCTGAACAAATTGTAATTAATTGGTCTTTATAATCAAACGTGCTCTTTATAAGTGCGTTTGTATTTTAAAATATGGTTGGAAACTATTTAATGTGAAATTGAAGTAAATAAATAATGAAGTGAATAAATAATTGAAGTGATAAATTATGTTTGACTTACATAGAAAAAAGCAAAGAAAACTGTGTATAAACAACTTGATTATTAGCTAAGAGAAACCCTTTTCACTAACAGAAATAAAATGTGGCGTTTTTGTCTTAAGAATAAATTTGTAGGGCCTAATTAACAATTGTAAAAATATATTAAAGATCTTTGATGGGCATAAAGAAATCTGACTTCAGGCCTACATACAACTTAACACAACCTGGCTTTTAGACCTTTGTTTTATTTGCAAGGAAGATACCTCCTCTGTCACGGGGTGACGGTGCCGGCAGTCGGCACGGCGGGCCGATGCGGGGTAGTGAGAGAGAGAGAGAGAGAGAGAGAGAGAGAGAGAGAGAGAGAGAGAGAGAGAGAGATTGAGAGAGAGAGATGTGTGAGAGAGTAAAGGGATGTGCGAGTGAGAGAGAAATATGGTGTGCGGGTGCCTGCACGTGTGAGTCGGGGCGCTATAGGCGGCTCAGGGGTAGATAGGTGTCTGGCGCGGGCTAAAATTAAAAAGTTTATTGTACACAACTTTTTTATGAAACCTAATTTTTACATATTCTTGTGTAAAACTGTCTTTGTACACCCTTGGCTTGGGTTAGCTAAAGTTTTAAAACCACTCGAATAAAAAACAACCGAGATACAAACTTTATTTCCTGAAATAATAAAAATTTTACTAAAATCCATTTAGGTGACCCTTAAGTATATTTTTTTGTAAATACATAAACCAATTTTGAAACATTTGTGATTGGCCGTTTTCAACTGGTGTATAATTCAAAATACCTCTAAAACGGCACTTAAAAGGGTGAAAAAACCAACATAACGGAAGTATTTTTCCAAAAAATGTGTGTTTACGGTTTGTATAATCGTAATAAACAAAAAACAGTGAGAAAAAAAATTAAAATTTTTTTTGACTGCACAGCCTTAAGAGTGTAGGCCTACCCCCAACGAAGCAAACGACGAAAGAACCCCAAAGATCCATCATCAAATAACCCCGCTATTAATTTGTAAACGCGTTTTCCTTATGGGATCTTAGCTGTTATGCGCGAGATAGACCATCCCTCGCGTCATTTCCCTTTCTATCTGCTGAAAGGCGGCGGCCACAGTATAAGGACAGCACAAAACGTGTGTCACGCCCGACATGCTGCCCCGTCAGTTGTTGACAAGAGAATGAGGGTTCGGCTAGTAGTTTCAAGGAAAGTGCCTAGCGTAAACATCCCGGTGGAAACTTCCACTGGCGGTAACTTCTTCCATTACGTCATCTGGAGAGTGACGCAGTGGAAAGTCCTACAGCGTCAACAACTGGCTTATTTAAATGCGCTATCTTCCCGGGTTACATCAGTATCTAGTGGCAGTTCGTATTGTGAGGATATAGGTGTCTTTGCGGCGATTACTTGTGCGACTGTGTGGAGCCTTCTCTTTGAATATCTTACAATGTAAGTAACATTTAATTTACTTTTTCATCAGCCAGTTTACCAATGCTCTAAAACCTAATTAGCTAACATTAATATTTAATCTTTTACATATTCCAGTACACTGAGCCTTGTCGTTGTATCTTTTCAGATGGAGATGAGTGGAACTGCTCCTTGGATGAGTGGATGACCTTGGAACAGTTGTGTTCGATAACGATTAAAATTAATGAGCCAAACTTAAAAAGCAAAATAGACTGACTAGCGCTCTTTTAAAAAAAATTTTTGAGCGAAATAAAATTCGGTTTTGCTTTGCAATCGAAATTTCGAATTCCAAAGACGTGTACCAGTGTATGGAATGTCATAGGAGCGATTCTTGTCATTTATTTCTGTCTACTATTAGAAGGGTTAGATTTGCCTCGTTCCCAGGGATCCAAAACCAAGGAACACACCCGAGACCAAAGTGCTTTTGCTGAGACAACTGCGCCTTTCCGGCAGACGGAGAGTACAGATACCCGATGTTGTAGTTGGCTGTTCCTCGTCTGTGTGAGGTTTGCGGGCGCGTCTTCAGGACCGCTGGAAACCTGGCCCGCCACGCAACATCCACCCACAACGACCGCCATCACGAGTTTCATGTCTGCGGCAGACGCTTCGGGCGAAGTAACAACCTGCGACGCCACCTCACCGCAGTTCACCCTCCTCCTCCCCAGGATCAAGCGCCAGGTACAGTTTTAGGATAAACAAGAAACCGCCAGTAGATTTGTTAAATATGCTTTCTTCTCCGGTGTCCTCACCCATGACGTCACGGCGCGCCCGTGGACTTATGTACCTAATGATTTGTTTTTATGAGAGTAAACGGCCTTGGATGGGAAGAAGAAGCCAGGTTCCAAAGGTAAACTAGTGACGTCATCCCCGCTTGCCCGGGTAAACTGACGATTGAGACGAGGAAACAGACTCGAGGGGTAAACAAGAGGTTGCCAGTCCTCTGTGTAGTTCCTCGCCGCCACCTCCTCACCCTTGTGTTTATCAGGCTTGGGTAACTAATAGGACTTGTTTTCTTGTTCGCAGGCTGTCCTTGCCCGTTGTGCGCTGTCGCCCTGGCGAGCCCCGAGGATCTACGCCATCACATGGGAGCGGTCCACGCTGCGAGCCCGTCAGCTTCGACTTCCTCTTCCTCTTCCTCCGCTGCAACGCCACTCGCCAGAGACCTACGGCACGAGTGTAACGCGTGCGAGCGGCGATTCTCCCGTGAGGACCTGCTCCGGCGCAACATGCAGCTGGTACACGCTAACGAGGTCCGCTGCCCCGAGTGCGGTGCTCTGTTTCGTAAGGCCGCGTACCAGCAGCGACACGTGGCGAGTGCTCACCGCGGCAGGAGGTACAGGTGCGCCTACTGCAACCAAGGCTTCACTCGGCGTTACAATCGAGACCAGCACGAGGCTCACAATTGTCCCGTCGTGAGGAACCTCGTTTTGGACGAGATGCCGCGACTGCCCGTCCTATCACCCGAGCCTCAGCCCGGACCCAGCTCCGAGCTGCGCCCAGGACCCAGCCACGAGCCTCAGCCCGGACCCAGCACGGCGCCCGACGGGATGGTGGGTGCGGGATTTCCAGCGTTCCGCACCATCCAACGGGCGTTCCGCGGACGGCTCCTGACCTTCGGTCTGTCCCAGCCCATGGAGGATCTTCTGACCGTGGATGACGCGCTGGTGCTGCTGTTCGACAGGGTCCTGGAACTGTTGACTGACGTCAGGACCCGACACCCGAACACCAAGGTCAACATGTTCCTGGAGTGCGAATTCGCCAACGTCCACGGAGCCACTTGCCTGCATGCCTTCAAGACAAAGAACGTGCCTCTCACTGCCACGTCGGACCTGGAGGCGTTCCTGTCAGCTGCCTTAAGCAAGCTGGTGGAAGAGAAGGAGTGGTGTGAGCTAGTGGGCAGTGGGTGGACCTACCTCCGTATACGCGACCTGGAGATCCACGTCAACCACTACACCACGTTGGGAGAAGGTGGAGCCCGGTTCATCCAACTTTCCAGGGCCATCTGCGAGACGCGCGCTGTCATCAACTTGCACAACGACGATGACATGTGCTTCAAGTACGCTATCCTGGCCAAGTTCGTTGCGCAACACGTGGAGAGACCTGCAGCGTATACACCGGACATTACGGCGCGCTACGATTGGACCGACCTACGCTTCCCCGCGGCTGTGAAGGCAATCAAAGCCTTTGAGAGGAAGAACGCTATTAGCGTTAACGTATACGGTATCGAGCATGCCATGATGGGGAGACGCCCCGACGGATCCCCAAAGTTCCAGAATCGCGTATTCCCGCTGAAGATATGTAAGCGGGAGTTGGAGGATCACCGAGACCTGTTGTACGTGACTACCGGTGGGGACAGTCACTACACCTACATCGCAAACATGAGTAGGCTAGTGCGTCCTCAGCTAACGTCCCACGGCCACACTATCTACGTGTGTAAGCGATGCTTCGCTTACTTTTATAACCGACCCAACAAACTGGAACTGTTCGGTGCCGAGCGTCTGGAGGAGCACATGCGATACTGTACCGCCAAGGCCGCCCTCCGCTTGGACATGTCCAAGAAGCAGCAGATCCACTTTACCCATCCCGAGTACACTCGGTGCGAGCGTTTTTGCGTTTACCTTGATTTCGAGTGTGCTCTACAGCCCGTGGACGGAGCGCCGGTGGAAGCGCCGCCCGGCACGACGCCCCTGCAAATGCACGTCCCGTACGCCTTCGCATACCAGATCGTGGACTCGCTCGGCCTGGAGGAGTTTGAGCCGTGGGTATACGTCGGGGCGGACGCGTCCAGGGTGTTCATGGAAAGGTTGAAGATGGACGTGCTGGCGCTGTGGGACCTCCTGACCAACATGGTCTTACTACGGCCCAACTTGAACGATCAGGAGATGCGCCAGTTCATCGCGGCCACTCTCTGCTACCTCTGCGGGAAAGAGTTCACGGATCAAGACATCAAGGTGCGGGACCATAACCACGCCCCGCCCTACGAGTATCGCGGAGCCGCTCACCACTCGTGCAACCTCAGGTACCGGGAGCAGCGGCACATCAACTGTTACTTCCACAACCTTTCAAACTACGACGCCCACTTTGTAGTGCGGGAGTTGGCGATCGACCCCGGTGATGTGGACGTGTTGGCGCACACGGAGGAGCGGTACATCGCCTTCACCAAGCGGTTCCACTTTGGCAGGCCTGGAGTTAACCCGCGACAGAGCAGCTTCGCGGTGCGCTTCCTGGACACCTACACGTTCCTGTCCATGAGCCTGGCCAGCCTCGCTGCGGGACTTCCCACGGACAGAATGCGTGAGACGAGGAAGCGCTTCCCCGACGACAGGCTGTTCGACCTCGTGCGCAGGAAGGGCGTGTTTCCCTATGACTTCGTGACGTCCTACGACACACTGTACAGGACCAGGGAGCTGCCGCCCAAGGAGGCGTTCAGGAACACTATGACCCTGGAGGACATCAAGGACGAGGAGTATCAACACGCACTCAACGTGTGGTGAGCCTTCGAGTGTCGCCACCTTAAAGACTACGCCGACAAGTACCTGCGTTGCGACATCGCCCTGCTCACAGACGTCTTCGAGCAGTTCCGCGACACGTCGCTGGCCGAGTACGGGCTGGACCCCGCCCACTACTACACCCTGCCATCCTACGCGTGGGACGTGATGCTCAAGACCTGCGACGTGGAGCTGGACACGCTGCAGAACTTTGATATGTACCTGTTTGTGGAGCAGGGGATCCGGGGAAGGATCTCTCAGGCCATTACTCGCTACGCCAAGGCCAACAACGACCGCTGCCCGGACTACCGCCCTGACGAGCCTACGCGCTTCCTCCTGTACCTGGACACGAATAATCTATACGGCTGGGCCATGTCCCAGTACCTGCCCACCGGAGACTTCCAGTGGCTCAGCCGCGAGGAGATTGACGTCTTGGACATTGCCGCGCTGGGCGCGGAAGCCGACCGGGGCTACATACTAGAAGTGGACCTCCGCTACCCCGCTCACCTCCACGACCTGCACAAGGAGCTACCCTACTGCTGCGAGACCAAGCGTCCTCCGACAGGCAAGTTCCCCAAGCTGATGACGACCTTGGACGATAAGGAGGACTACATCTGCCACTACAGGATCTTGCAGCAGGCGCTGGACAACGGACTGGAGCTTGCCGCTGTGCACAGGGCCGTCTCGTTCCGCCAGTCTCGATGGCTCGAGCCCTACATCTTGATGAACACCGAGCTGCGGAAGAAGGCCAAGACCAAGTTCGAGCAGGACTTCTTTAAGCTCATGAACAACGCGGTCTTCGGCAAGACCATCGAGAACGTGCGCAAGCGCCTGAACGTCAAGCTGGTGTGCACTCCAGAGAAGTTCAGCAAATACGTGGCCAAGTCCAATTTTATGGACTGCACGTATTACACGGAGGACGTAGCCCTCGTCCATCTCGCCCTGGTGAACATCGTCCTGGAAAAGCCCATCTACATCGGCATGTCCGTCCTGGAGCTGAGTAAGTGGCTCATGTACGAGTTCCTGCTGAAGATGAAGGAGCGCTACGGTGACCACCTCACTCACCGTAGACTACATGGACACGGATAGCTTCGTCTTTGACATCGTGTCCCAGGACATCTACGCCGAGATGTTGCAGCACCTGGACGGCTTTGACACCAGCGGCTACCCGAGGTCCCACCCATGCTACAGTCCCGTTAACGCCAAGGTCATTGGACAGTTTAAGGACGAGGTGAACGGTCTGTCCTTATTAAAGTACTTCGGCCTGCAGTCCAAGTTGTACTTTATGGACATCGAGGACGCGGCGATAGGTGGCAGCAGGGCTCTCAAGCGAGCCAAGGGGGTGGTGAAGGGCGTTGTGAAGAACGTCCTCACCCCCGACAACTACAGAGAGTGCCTGTTCAACGGGGTCCTGAAGCACACCACCAACGTAGGTTTCCAGTCCCACTTGCACCGAGTCTACACCGTGCAGGTGGACAAGCTGAGCCTCAGTCCCGCTGACGACAAGCGGTTCGTCCTCCCCGATGGCATCCACACTCTACCGTGGGGGCACAAGGACTTCCCGCCGCTACAGCCAGCAAGGAGAAGAGGAGAACAGCCACAGTGGATGGAGGTGGACGGTGAGGAAGAGGAGGAGGGACAGCGCCAGCCTGAGGGTGAAGAGGAAGAGGAGGAAGAGTTTCCCGTCTAGTTGTATATATTAATTATAAAGAACAATTGTAAATAGTATTTGTAAGTAATTATACGGTAATAGCTTTATGTACAGTATGAACCCGAGTTGTTTATTTCCTCCCTTTCACACACTTAAAAGTCATAAGCCGTTAGGCTTAGAATAACTCAAGTGTGAGAGAGAAAGGCGTTATGGGCCGTTTGACCCGGGCCGTGCAGCTTAAAAAGCCCCCACCAACCGGGAGCGATTGGTGGTGCGTGTCGGGGATGGCCCTGAAGGAATTGCTCAGCGGTTTGCTGATGTCCGAGGGTGTCATGCCGCACCCTCTTTGGCGGTCCTCACTGCCGCTTGGCGGGGGCTCAGCCAGTAGCACGCGCCGCTGGTATATAAACCTGAGGTCCAGCCCCGCTGCCTCGGTTTTACTAATTTCTATTTCCAAATTTAATAAAGAGAAAGGAGAAATGAAAACACAAGCTTTATCATAACGAGACATGTATTGAACAGGTATAAGGTTACACACACATTACAAAAAAGAAAAAACCTTAAAAAAAGAAAACTAGTTTTAAGCGTAAATGGAGTGGAAGAGCCTGCAGACCAGATTGTCGTTGGTGGTGGGAGCGGCAGGGTCGAAGAGCTGGATGTAGTCGCCGAGTGACGTGTGGAGAACAGCCCGGCAGTACAGGTAGATGAGGCAGTAGTAGCCGCAAACAGAAGTATCGTAGCCCTGTAGCCGATACTTGTTGTAGATGTAGTGGCGACGATGCGGGTTGCGCCTCAGGAACCTTTGAAAGTCAGCCTGGTATGGCGGCCTCCCGTAGCTGTCCAGGTACTCGAGTCTGTCCTCTTCCGAGCACTAAAACGCCACCCAGTGTTCGCCACCCTCAGTGTGCGCCACTGTGTTGGCTACAATGGCGGTCAGAGGCTTGACTGGCGCGTCCGGCAGTTGGTCAGAGGCGCAGACCGCGACGTCCTCAGCCCGGGGATCCTCACCAGGCATTCGCTAATCTGGACGGGATTCGTCGTGGGCGGAAACAGCACAGGCAGCTCGAGGCGGATGGATCCGGCCTGTCGTTAGCCATGAGCGAGTCCCGTAAGACGATTCAGTTATGAAGGGCGCAACGGTTGAGGGCGCTCTTATGGTGCGACAGCGCAGGGTCCGGTAGGCGAGCGGGCCGTTGAGCGACCCGCAGCCCAGATCCTCCATGTCCTGAGCGGCGGTGGCGGTGGGCTCGGTTATGAGGTGGCGTTGGACGAAATCCCTCTTCTGCGATCCCTTGACGTAGACCAAGGGGCGGTGGATGAGGCAGGAGCGCAGCCTGTCCAGCAGGGCGACGTATGCGATGTCTCCCTGGTCCCACTCCAAGCCGTGGCAGTGACGCGTGAGCCAGACGCTCTTGCGCTGTTTCTCGGGAGTCAGGAGGTCCTTGCTGAAGGGCGGGCGGGCGATGTGATGTAGGAGTAGCGTGCCGGTAGTCATGTCCACCACACAGACCTCTTTCAGTAGAAAGTCATTATCACAGTCTTTGAAACACTGCATGTCCATCACCACGCTTCCGTGATGACAGCGCGCTGGCGGTGGCTCGTTGTAGATCGGCGGTGGCACGTCCATCTCGTACGGTTGTCCAAACTGATCTGAGCGCGCGCCGCTGGCGAGCGACCTTGGACGGGTTGCAACCCGCGCGCACACGCGCCGCCTTCACCTAACGGTCCGCACGGTGGCCTTGAGCGCGCGCGCGGCAACTCGTTTACCCGCCAAAGTCCACAGTCACGTTGCGGTGGCGGTCCACTTCTACGACGTTGTCCAACTCGGCGTACACTATACAGTTGACAGCCTCTGCCAGCGCTGTGGCGAAACCGATCTCTATGCGCAGGTTACCGTTGCGCACCACGTTCCAGTGGTTGGGTTGACCGGCCGCCATATCGGGTGTCAGATCGAACGCCATCAGGCAGTATCCGTAGGGATATTCGTTGCGACCGATATCGTTACCGCTGTCTGAGAAATTGATGCCGGTGCCGGTGAACAGCGTGTGGTAGGCGAGCACGCACAACTCGTGGCCAAACGTGTCCCCCCTCTATTTGATATTTTTTGCCCCCAATTTTTTATTTTTACTCTCTCCCCGATTTTTATTTTTGCCCCCCGATTTTATATTTTGTTCTCCCCCGATTTTATATTTATGCCACGCTCCCCCCTCACCGATATTTTTTTAATTTGTTTGTACTTGAGTTATTTTATTTCTAAAAGCGAATCCAAAGTGTTACGTGTACCGATTTGGAGTCGCAAACCACACGCCGTTTACTACCCGACAGAGTTCCTCAACTTAGCAACAGGACCCGAACTATCTGCCACTATATTTTGTTAACTTTGATTTAATTGTACATTAAACGTGTAAAATGCAATTTTAATATTGTAAAATAATGTGGATTGTTATTTGCTTTAGTTAATCTACCATTTATATACAACCCGTACGAAGGACGGGTACACAGCTAGTAATATTATAAAGATGAGGGGTTTCTGTCTGTCTGCCTGTCTCTCTGATGTTCCGGGTGAACGCAAAAACTACTGAACCGACTGGGCTGAAACTTTACACATAGGTAGATCTTGAACCCATGCAACACATAGGCCTATTCACTTCCTTAAAATCCCCTCGGGCTACGCCCCGTGAATGTCCTAATTTTCAATGTTTATATTTCAGAATAAAGTAAACATTCAGAAACTGTAATGCGAACAGCTTTGGATACTTCCATTTGGCAGCTTAAAGAGCAGGAGCAGAAGCAAGAACAGCTGTTTCAAGCTAACTAAAATGCAAATTGCATTGACTAAAGAACGGGTAGAGAACCCCCTGTGCGAAGAACGGGTACGTCAGCTAGCTATTAAGAGATGAAGAGACAGCAACTAAATTTAAAAGCAAACAAACTAAAGAACTAAAGACTAAAGACTAAAGAACGGGTAGAGAAAACCCCTGTGTGAACGAGTACGTCAGCTAGCTATTAATTAATATTAGTGAACAAATATTAATGTGGCTTCATCTGGTTGTGGTCTTTTCTTATTCGCACAGAAAACAATTTTTGCCGATACTTCCTATACCCCCCCCCGATTTTATATTTTTGCTCCCCTCCGATTTTATATTGTTTTGCCCCCAATTTTTTGCTCCCCCTCCGATTTTATATTGTTTGCCCCCTATTTTATATTTTTGCTCCCCCCGATTTTATTTTGCCCCACAACCAATTTTATATTTTTTCCCGCCTCTTCTATTTTATATTTTTTTTTTGCCCATTCATTTTATATTTTTGCCCCCCTCGATTTTATATTTGTTGCCCCCCCATTTAATATTTTGCTCCCCCCCCGATTTTATATTTTTGCCCCCCACATAGATTTTTTATTTTATTTTATGCCCATCCATTTTATATTTCCACCCCCCCCCCCCCGATTTTATATTTTTGCCCTCCCCCATTTAATTGTTTGCTCTCTCCCGATTTCATATGTTTGCCCCCACTTCGATTTTATATTTTTATTTTATGTCCCACCCATTTTCCCCCCCGGATTTTGTATTTCCCCCCCCCCCCCCCCGATTTTATATTTTTGCTCCCCCCATTTTTATTTTCGCCCCACCCCCAATTTTATATTTTGCCCCCACCCCTCTTAGATTTTATATTTTTATTTTATGCCCCCTACATTTTAAATTTTTACCCCACCCCCGATTTTATATTTTTACTCTCCCCCCCGGTTTTTATTCCCCCCCGATTTTATATTTTGCTCCCCTCCCTCACCGATTTTATATTGATGCCCCCCTCCCCCCCAAAATTCTTTATTTTTTGTACTTGAGTTCTTTTATTTCTAAAAGCGAATCCAAAGTGTTACGTGTACCGATTTGGAGTCGCAAACCACACGCCGTTTAGTACCCGACAGAGTTCCTCGACTTAGAAACAGGACCCGAACTATCTGCCAGTATATTTCGTTAACTTTGATTTAATTGTACATTAAACGTGTAAAATGTAATTTGAATATTGTAAAATAATGTGGATTGTTATTTGCTTTAGTTAATCTACCATTTATATACAACCCGTACGAAGAACGGGTATAAGGTTATTTTTTACTAGCCTTGGGATGGGTATACAGCTAATTTTTAAATAAAAACAAAATAATCTTAATAGATGTTCAAAATCAACCGGCCAGTTGTAAAAAGAACACTCACTAAAGTATCAGCATGTGATTTTTGTGAGAATATTGATTAGAACCAATGCATACACAAAGTTAATGTATAGATTATGTATACATTTCTAGAACCATTACAAATTAAGATAGAATAATTGAATATAAAGAGGACATGTCCAAAAAAAAAAAAACGAAACGAGCAAATAATCAAAGTAAATAAGCTCGCCTTGGAGACGAACCGTGAAGATTGGCATTTTTAAGAAAACTGACTAGCTTTTCAAGCAAAGCTCGGCCACTCAGGTGATGAAGTGCTTTAACAAATGTATCTAACTTTTAATATTGCACTATAATTGTGAGTGAAGCCGCGACGGGCTACTAATAATACTAAACATTATGCGAAGGATTACTAGATTTTATAGTATTTATAACAATAACTCTTTTATTTTAGCGAATTTCCCCTATTGGGAAGTCGGCAAGGTAAGACCTAAGCGCGGGACCATGATAACTTTTAGTATATATACATATATAAATATATGTGTGTGTGTGTGTGTGTGTGTGTGTGTGTCTGTGAGCACGATAAATCTCGTAAAAATGATCTGATTTTGATGAAACTTGGTATAAACTTGTAAAGCAACATTTATGACTTTAAGTTCGAAAACCAGCCAGATCGCTCTATCTGAAGGGGTATTTTGGGAGGGTTTTGTACCCCAAAAATGGGTTTTTTGAATTTTTACGTATCATTTTTGAAATGGTAAAATTTTAGTTTTCACCATTGGATTCAGCTTAAAAAATACAAAATTTGGTATTTTGATCATTCCTCTATGTCAATTGGTTACCGAGATATTGAAAGTGCTAAACACAGTAATAACGTTGTCTAATGTTATTCTTATGGAGGAAAAGACAATTTTGATATCTTGCTTATTTATGAACGTATACTGACGAAACTTGGTATACAGCTTCATCTCGTTGTGGTCTACTGATATTTGCTCAAAAGAAATTTGCCAAAGGCTCCCATAGCAGCAAACCTGCGTACTCAGCCCCCATGATTCTTATGGAGAATAATTAAATGCTCTGTCTCCCTTAATTATGAACATAAATGAAAAACTGGTATATGACTTCACCTAGTTGAGTTATATTGATATTAGCATAAAACCCATTTTTGGTGTTCCTTGTTGCAGCAAACCTGCGTACTCAGCCCCAATGTTATTCTTATGGAGAATAATTAAAATTGTATATATCGCTTATTTGTGAATGTATTTTTATAAAAACTTGGTAAGTGGCTTTATGTAGAATTAACACATTTATATTTCCATTGGAAATATGCTGAGTATGCAGGTTTGCTGTGACGGGGTATTTACTTTTACAATAAGATATTGCTGTAGCTATAAATTCAGTTGTCTCTCTACTCAGAATGTATGGTAGCTGCCTTTGGGATCGAGTTTGAAATTAAACCGAATACGTTATCAATATATTTCAATATTAGGTAAGAGGTTTAACCAACTCGCATGCTTGTAAATTACCATACATAAATACAAGCTTTAATTACGAAATTAAATGCCCATTGACGGTGTATTGCCATGTTTGTTCTATTTATGTTATTGCGTTGTTATACAGTTATATAAGAAGAATATTAATTCAAAACATTCATCTTTAAGACGTAACCAGTGTAGTAGTATTGGTATCATCATCAAGCAAGCCTTTTACATCGTTATACAATATCTTTAGTACTTTATATTCAAAAAAGGTTCTAAATAACATTTATTATCCAAATACCGGTCGAAATGTCCAGCAAAGAAGTCGGTAAACCCAAACTTATAGAGACTTTTCTCCATTTCTGTTCCGCACTTATTTACCAATGTCCAAAAGCGGAAATAGTCCCATAACTTGCATGATAATGTTGACAATGTGTTATGCTTAGGTAAGGGCTCGACTTCCGGTGTCGATAGGGTGATAATTCAAGGTGGCCGTGGACCGCTGATATCGAACGGCCCTCTTTAAATATGGCTGATTCTTTCAACCGCCTCACATAATTCAGCTGATATGATCCTTGTATTTCCGCGTGTCCTGCGAAAGACTTCCGCCCCCGTTATCGTCCTTCTCAGGACCTCACAGTGTCACACCAAAGTCCTTTATCCTTTTCACTGCATTTGTTCATCACGGAATTTTCGAAGCGCTTTTATAATGATTACTGATATAGTCATGTATATTATGTTGTTTTGAAAATTAAATAGGGAGCGACTTACGTCCTGAGATTGATTTTGGATACAAATACGTGATCGTATTAAGTATACTCGCTAGTCCTTCGGGACTCGTCCCACTTACAACAGTATGGGACGACTAACAACAGTAGGTTGTAAAAGTGGTCACTGCTGATTCGCAGTCGATACTATGTTGTAAGAAACAAGACTTCATAGTCCACAGTATAAATATACAGTCTCTATGCTCTAGCGCAGGATTAACGATGCCATACACAATGATTATCTGAGACAATTTTGCCTTGCCCAGAACAAATAATTGTCATAACTTATCTCCTATAAAACTGTTTGGTTTAGTTTACTGTTTTTAACAATCCTGTTTAGTTGTGGTAACTGAAAATTGTACACCATATTATTCTAAAAGTTCTTGATTGTCTGTATGAGACTTTATGGCAGCAATTCTTAGGACATTGGTAAAACACGGCGGTGAAGTAAAAAATTCCAACTCTAGCAAATCATCGACAATAAACGGTAGGAAACTGACACATACTTTCTCCCTTTTAACCCAAATTTAATGGATAAAATACTTTTTATTTACTAAATATAGAATAAAAAGCACGGTCGAATGTACAGAAAATCTTGTAAACAAGTTATTTCAAAAATATCCACCCAATTTCCAGTTTAAGAGGCACTACAGAATCCATCGTTATACACGTGGTTTTAAGAGGGGAAATGCCCCCTATTCCCCCTCAAGGTTATTAAGGGGCAATATATTTCGAATTTCTTCTGTTGTTGGTCAATGCTAACTTGACAAGCAAATCAAGTTTGAACGAAATTGATCAATAAATAAGAGAGAAATAGTAATTTCTGTATTCCTCATAAGAATAACATTGGACAACGTACTGCGTTTACCGCAAAATGAAAATTTAAATTTTCTCTGCAACCAGTAATCGTAGAATAGTAATTGAGAATACTAAATTATTTAGTTTTTTGAGTTCTTTTTAATGGTGAATAGTAATATTTTTCATTTTTATGTTTTTTTTAATGAAAAATCCAAAAAACTTAATTTTTGATATTTTAAGTCTTGTAATTACTGAACCCGAATTTTTACAGAAATGCGGGTGGTGTAATTTTGTTGAAAAACTAAAGTTCATCAAACGACTAAAGTTTAATCAAAATCGTTAGAGCCGTTTTTGAGAAATCTTGATTTTTATGTTTTTTGGCGGTTTTGGGGAATAATTACCCTTAAAAATCAAAAATTCAAAAAATGAAAAACCCCTGGATATATCATGGATTAGAACCTACATACCAAATTTCATAAAAATCGGTATCAGGAAACTGACATATACTTTCTCCCTTTTAGCCCAACTTTAATGGATAAAATACTTGTTATTTACTAAATATAGAATAAAAAGCACGGCCGAATGTATAGGAGGCACTACAGAATCCATCGCTACACACGTGGTTTTAAGAAATGCCCCCTATTCCCCCCCCTCAGGGCTATTAAGGGGCATAATATTTCGAATTTCCTCTGTTGGTCAATTCTAACTTTTGAAATTGATCAATAAATAAGAGAGAAATAGAAATGTTTGTATTCCCCATAAGAATAAAATTGGACAACGTACTGCGTTTACCGCAAAATGAAAATTTAAATTTTCTCTTCAACCAGTAATCGTAGAATAGTAATTGAGAATACTAAATTTTTTTAGCTCTTTTTAATGGTGAATAGTAATATTTTTTTATTTTTATGTTTTTTTTAATGAAAAATTAAAAAACGGAATTTTTGATATTTTAAGTCTTGTAATTTCTGAAACCGAATTTTTACGAAAATGCGGGTGGTGTAATTTTGTTGGAAAACTAAAGTTCTACAAACGACTAAAGTTTAATCAAAGTCGTTAGAGCCGTTTTTGAGAAATCTTGATTTGTCATGTTTTTTGACGGTTTTGGGAGATAGTTACTCTTAAAAATTAAAAATTCCAAAAATGAAAAAATGCCTGGAGATATCGTGGATTAGTACCTCCATACCAAATTTCATAAAAATCGGACCATTGGTTAGGGCTCTAGCTCTGTGTACACATCCATACAGACAGACAGTCAGACAGACACACAGAGGGACAAACAGACAGACAGACAGACATACAGACAGACAGACACACAGACATCACGTAAAAATCACTTTTTTGGGTTCAGGGAGCACCAAAACGAATATTTCCACTAACAACTCAAATTCGACAATTTTGACGAAAACAATACTTTCTCCATACACTATGTTCGAGGGGGAAGAAAGTAAAAGTAAGATGAGCAGAAAAACTGAAGAACTTACAATAAAGAGGGGGCTATATCTATCGATCTATCTATCTATCTATCTATAATATTATAAAGAAGAGATGGTTTCTGTCTGTCTGTCTGTCTGTCTGATGTTCCGGGCGAACGCAAAAACTACTGAACCTACTGGGCTGAAACTTTACATGAAGGTAGATCTTGAACCCATGCAACATATATGCCTATTCACTTCCTTAAAATCCCCTCGGGCTACGCCCCGTGAACGTCCTAAGTTTCAATGTCTACATTTCAGAATAAAGTAAACATTCAGAAACTGTAATGCGAATAGCTGTGGATACTTCCATTTGACAGCTTAAAGAGCAGAAGCAAGAACAGCAGTTTCAAGCTAACTAAAATGCAAATTGCATTGACTAAAGAACAAGATGTCAGCCAAGCGTTTGATAAGGTATGGCATACTGGCTTGTTGTACAAAATTAAGAAGTATCTACCACATTCTCTTTTCCCTATATTAAAGTCATATCTTAGTAAATATGAAAATGAATTTTTGAGAAGATTAAGGGGTTGAGCAGTTTTCTTATGCGCTTTTAAAAGTTGAGATTGGGACATTGAAAAACAAATTAAGTCTCAGAAACATCTATCCTTCACTCGGCACTATCGATGAGTCACAGGATTTACTGATTGACAGTTTGTTACACCGAGGTTCATAAACAGTTTAATCTGGAAAGTGCCTGGCTCTGTGATTGTGCCATCCTCACGCCCACCAATGAACAAGCAACGGAGATCAACACAAATGCAGGTCTATTCCAAAGGGAGGAACGAACATATACGATATTTAATACCGTTCATTTAACCATGACCACTGTTAGAACAGTTCGTATATATTGATTTACATTTATTTAAATAAAATCAAGTAGTCATATGTTTTTAAAACATATGATTTTTCCAAGTTTAAATTGTTTATTTATAATCTATATCTATTCTTATTTAATAGGCGAGCAGGTTTTTTGTGACAATCACTCCGCCTAAACTACTGAACCGATTTTTATGTTTTTGGTGTCATTGGAAAGACATATACAATATTTAATACCGTTCATTTAACCATGACCACTGTTAGAACAGTTCGTATATATTGATTTACATTTATTTAAATAAAATCAAGTAGTCATATGTTTTTAAAACATATGATTTTTCCAAGTTTATAATTGTTTATTTATAATCTATATCTACTCTTATTTAATAGGCGAGCAGGTTTTTTGTGACAATCACTCCACCTAAACTACTGAACCGATTTTTATGTTTTTGGTGTCATTGGAAAGAGCCTAAAGTGAAGATGTGCAGAAAACCTTTTTATAGAGAAATAATTTGTGAGTGAGGCCCGGGAGCCCTTTAAAGTTGAGTTTTTTTCTATAAGCTTAACATTGGGAAATGACTATGACTATAAGTTTTAAGCAATCAGCTGGATAGAGTAAACACAGTAGGCCATGCAGTAAGGCTGGCAGTTAATCAGCAGGCCATGTTGGCTTTGGAACGGTAACACAATATTTATTGCTCGGATTCGTGCAACAGGACAATTAGTACTTATTTAATAGGCGAGCAGGTTTTTTGTGACAATCACTCCTCCTTAACTACTGTACCTAAGAGCCTAACGTGAAGTTGTGCAGGAAACTTTTTTTATAGAGAAATAATTTGAGGGTGAGGCCCTGGGGCCCCTTAAAGTTGAGTTTTTTCCTATATGCTTAGCATTGAGAAATAACTATAAGTTTTAAGCAACCAGCTGGATAGAGTAAACACAGTTAATCAGCAGACCATGTTGGCTTTGGAACGGTAACACAATATTTATTGCTCGGATTCGAGCAACAGGTCAACTAGTTATAATGAAAACAGGACCTGGCAAGAATGGTGATTTTAAAAGTGGTCTGTCAATGTTTTTAAAGTTTAATGTTTCGTTACATTACTATTCATTTATTGGAATGTAAAGATTAATGTTTCAAAGTATTTAAAATGTTAAATTAAACAGGTTTTTTTCTGATTTTGTTGTACTTGAGTTCTTTTGTTTCTAAAATCGAATCCAAAGTGTTACGTGTACCGATTTGGAGTCGAAAAAACCACACCGTTCACTACCCGACAGAGTTCCTCGACTTGGCAACAGTACCCGAACTATCTGCCATAGTATATTTCGTTAACTTTAATTTAATTCTACTTTAAAAGTGTAAAATGCAATTTTAATATTGTAAAATTATGTGGGTTGTTAATTTTTTTATTTAATCTACCATTTATGTACAACCCGTACGAAGGACGGGTCACACAGCTAGTAATATTATAAAGAAGTGGTTTTTTGTCTGTCCGTCTGCCTGATGTTCCGGGTGAACGCAAAATTACTGAACCGACTAGGCTGAAACTTTACACATACAACTTGTAGGTAACTTGAACCCATGCCTATTCACTTCCTTAAAATCCCCTTGGGCTACGCCCCGTGAAGTCCTAAGTTTCAATGTTTACATTTCAGAGTAAAGTAAACATACAGGAACTGTAATGCGACAGATGTGGATAATTCCATTTGACAGCTTAAAGAGCAGAAGCAAGAACAGCTGTTTCAAGCTTGCATTGACTAAATAATGGGCAGAGAAACCCCCTGTGCGAAGAACGGGTACGTCAGCTAGCTATTAATTAACATTAATGAACAAATATTAATATGGCTTCATCTGGTTGTGGCCTATTCATATTTGCACAAAAGAACAATTTTTACCGATACTTCCTGTATCCCACACCCGGGTTATATTTCTGCTCCCTCTCCCCCGATTTTTGTTTTTGCCCCACCCCCAATTTTATATTTTAATCCCCCTCTTAGATTTTTTTTATTTTATGACCTCCCATTTTATATGTTTGCCCCCCACTTTATTTTGTTGCCCCCCAATTTTATATTTTTTTGCCCCACCCCGATTTTATATTTTGTATACCCCCCGATTTTTATTTTTGCCCCCACCCGATTTTATATTTTGCTCCCCCCCGATTTTATAATTTTTGCCCCCCCCGATTTTATATTGTTGCTCCCCTCCCCGATTTTATATTTTTGCCCCCCCCCGTTTTTATATTCGGCTCCCTCCACCGATTTTATATTTATGCTCCCCTCCCCCGTCACCGATATATTTTTATGTTTGTGCTTGAGTTCTTTTAATTCTAAAAGCGAATCCAAAGTGTTACGTTTACCGATTTGGAGTCGCAAACCACACGCCGTTTACTATCCGACAGAGTTCCTCGACTTAGCAAATGGAACCGGACTATCTGCCAGTATGTTTCGTTAACTTTGATTCAATTGTACATTAAATGTGTAAAATGTAATTTTAATATTGTAAAATAATGTGGATTGTTATTTGCTTTAGTTAATGTACCATTTATATACAACCCGTACGTTGGATAAAGCTAGTAAAAATATAAAATCGAAGGGGGGAAGCAAAATATTAAATTAGGGGTGGGGCAAAAATAAAAATGGGGGAGCAAAAATATAAAATTGAGGGGAGGGAATATAAAATAGGGGGCAAAACTATGAAATCAGGGGGAGGGGGCAAAAATAAAAATCGGGGGGGAGCAAAAATGTAAAATGGGGGTGGGGGCAAAAATATAAAGTGGAGGGGGTAATATAAAATAAAAATATAAAATTGATGAGGGGGGGGATGGGAGCAAAATATAAATTTTGGGGTGGGAAAAAATAAAAATAGAGGGAGCAAGAATATAAAATCGCGGGGGGCCAAAGCATCTAAAATCGGGGGGGGGATATCAAATCTGGGGGGGGGGGCAAAATATAAAATTGGGGGGCAGGGCGAAAGTAAAAATCGAGGGGAGCAAAAATATAAAACCGGGGGGGCAAAAATATAAAATCTGTGGTGGGAAAAAAATAAAAATGGGGGGTAGCAAAAATATAAAATCGAGGGGAATATAAAATCGGGGGGCAAAAAATATAAAATTGGGGGGGAGCAACAATATAAAATGGGGGGCAAAAAAAATCAAATCGGGCAGGGGGGAGCAAATACAAATTCGGGAGGGGCAAAAATAAAAATCGGAGGGGATCAAAAATATAAAATCGGGGTGGGGGCAAAACAATATAAAATCGGGGGGTCAACAATATAAAATGGGGGGCAACAATATAAAATTGGGGGGGAAATATAAAATGGGGGTCATAAAATAAAAAAATTAAATCGAAGAGGAGGGATTAAAATATAAAATCGGTGGTGGGGCAAAAGCAAAAATCGGGGGGGAGCAAAAATATAACCCGGGGGCGGGAAACAGGAAGTATCGGTAAAAATTGTTTTTTGTGCAAAAATGAAAAGACCACAACCAGATGTAGCCACATTAATATTTGTTCATTAATATTTTTTAATTTTATAAACCAATAAATGTATCTTGTTTCCGATTGAAATTTCTATTCATAATAAACTCAGCAGTACTGTAATATTATACATATGACAGTTTATTCAGAACAAGTAATTTTTTATTCTTATAAGACAACAGTTTTATAAAGTCAAATATGGCAAATAATTTTAAAGGTTTGTGTAAATCAAATAAAACTCAAATAATGATTTTGTATTAGTAAGTATTATTATTAAGTATTATTATTAGAAGTGTTTTTTGTAATGGTTTTTTGTCATATTTGACTTTTTTTAAATTTTGGCCTTTTAAGAAATAAAAGTATTTAAATAGTTATTTTGTTCTAAAGCAACTGTCATGTGTATCATATTAGAGTAAAGCTGAGTTTATTTCTAATAAGAAATTTCAAACAGAATCAAGATCAATTAATTGGTTTATAAAATAAAGAGTATTCCGTAAATGTCAATATCTTTTACAAAAATAGCCGCCATTTTGAAACGGATAAAGATATGTTTGTTTTGACGAGACCTTTAAAATTATTTATATTATGTCGCATGTTCATAAAAGAAAATTTTGAGATTCAAACTCATCACCTTCGTTTTTGAGAGCCCAGTATATACATTGCGATAAGAATATTTTTATTAGATTTTCTAGATGCAATTTAGTACATAATTGTGTTGGATGTCTTTATACTAAATCGTTTCCTCCTTATACATGCTGGAAGTGTGATCTGACTCACCATGTATATATTTGTTTGTTTAAATCATTGATAACTCGAAAATCGTTAGGTTTAGAGCAAAAATGATAATAATCATAATTGTGCATTTGTTAATGTCAAACAACCTTTATTTGAAACTTTTCGCACTGTAATCTATACCTATAAAAGGCAAAGCCCTCACTGACTCACTCATCAAGAATTCTCCACCTTCCCATGTAGGTAGAGAGCTGAAATTTTGTACACTGATTCTTTAGGTCTTAAATAGGACAAATAAGCAGTTTACACGCCGGTATCTCCATAGGGCTCCGCCCCACAGACCTTCAAAGTTACCATGTTATTCTTATGGAAGAAAGATTTGTTTCGAGGACTATTAGCATATTTTTCCGGAGGTAAAATTCAACACACTCATCAACTATTATGCTTATAAAGGGTTTTCAAGGTATTGGAGACATTTTGATTTAAAATGATTAAACTATAAATCAACGATATCGGATAATCGTTGAGGAGGGGCGGACTTTCAATGTCAACATTGCCCTTATGGGGCAAGCACTGTGGAAGCAGGTAGAAAAGCTAAAGGTTTCGTGACTGGGGCGCCCTCTAAATTAATTAATTGTTATCACATTGCTCTCATAAAATGTAAATCTTTTGACATTGACTGGAACTCCTACAATTAATTGGCTTTAGCTAATGTTGTCGGTTTTGTTAATATGCATTAGTCTAAAATTGTTCGTCCGCTAACATACAAAAATCAAATTTTGATAGTGATGGCCGGTCTTGACAAAATTATCTGGATAATAGCATGGATAAAATAATTCACTATGAGTTTATTTTTATGCGGCATTGGTTATGTGAATGCTCAAACTGGTTTGATTCTTTAATTCCTTGAACTTTCCTTACTATACTAAACGAATATCCCAGGCTGCAAGTAACGGGGTTTTAAAGGTCAAATGAGCTTAATCCCGCTCAAACTGTATCTCAGAGCAATTAGCTCGTAAAGATTAGAACAAATGGTCCACAGACAAACATCCTGGGCCTCTGCAAACACGTCCTTGGACCTTGAAACTGCTTATCGGGGAGACAAAAGCCGCGACTGTGGTAAATCAAGGGACTACAAAGAGACCACAATGGGGAGATAACCCTGGATAACACGGGGCGGCTTGGAGAGGTTAGGGCAATCAGGCGCGAGGCAAATAGAGACTTTATAGGGCTGTGGCCCTGATAGCAGGTAACGGTGCTGGGAGGGGGCGGGGGAGGGTACAACAGATAGAGCCAACTGAGATGAAGAGCTGAGAACAGCAAAGGTGGGTCCGATATTTGCGTTCCACTATACTACTTCAGGGCAGACACTAGAAGTCTTTATAGTAACTGCCACGCTCTGAGATTCTATAGTTATATAGTTCTTCCCTACTCAGTGTTTATATAGCAACTGCCCAGCTTTAAATTTCTTTAGTAGTTGTCCTACTTTCAGTTTCTTTAGAAGTGTTTTGCCCTGAGTTTTTATAGTAACTGCCCCAAGTTTGAATAGTAGCTTTCACGCCCTAAGTTTCTACAGCAACTTCCCTGCAATGAGTTTCTTGAGTAGCTTCCCAGCCATGAGTTTCTTTAGCAGCTCTATACAAATGAGTTTCTGTAGCAACTGACCTCAGTTTCTGTAGTGATTACATCTTATTGCCCTGAGTTGTTTTAGTAACTGTCTTGCCCTGAGTTTCCATTGTAACTCACTCTTTCCCACTTAATTATAGTTAGCACTGTCTAACTGTAGTCCTAGTTAGTGAATTTCCTATGGAAAGTGAACTATTAGCATGACCCGCACGGTGAAACTTAAGCCCGGGACCACCATAGAAGTTCCTAACGTGACCCCCTGAACACGTTTTGGGGGTTCGTTCAAAATTGTATGTATATATATATATATATATATATATGTGTGTGTGTGTGTGTGTGTGTGTGTGTGTGTGTGTGTGTGTGTGTGTGTGTGTGTGCAGGCACTCTAGCGGTCGCATTTTTTGTCCGATTTACTTCAAATTTGGTAGGGACGTTCCTTTCTATAATCAGTTGGACAAGTTCGTTGGGCAAAATAATCGGAAAACTCTAAACCCCTTTTTTGGGGATTAATCTTTCAAATTTCGAGTTTTTGGGCTCAAAAAGGGTCAGAAAAGCCCCTGATGTGAAATTAATGAATGTAAAATATGGGAATTAGTGTGGCGAAACTTTTAAGCCCTCTCTCGTCATT
Source organism: Allygus modestus (assembly GCA_963675035.1). Lineage (NCBI taxonomy): Eukaryota > Metazoa > Arthropoda > Insecta > Hemiptera > Cicadellidae > Allygus > Allygus modestus. The sequence goes on along the minus strand of OY776112.1, from coordinate 73,902,488 downwards.
CTAGCATATATATTTACCGAGTTATTAAAGGAAATGTGTATTGACCAAACACAGTACGTTGTCTTATGGGGGTTTTACATTAGAAACGCCTGTTAATCATTATTTTGTGTACTTTTATCATCCCCAACAACCTCACGCCTACTTTAAAGCCTGACTGGACCTTCTCCTAACCTTATAATGCGCAAAATTATATTCCCAGCATTGCAGGTAAATAGAACCAGGAGTATCAGAACAGCCAAAAATCAATATTTTCAGATTTGAATAAAAATTGGAATAATTGTATTTTTTTAACTGATTTTGAGTTTTTATAGTTTTTTAAGTGGAAATTCACTTCCCTCACGTCAGCGTGCTGCGTGCGAAGTCGTTTATTTTTAAATTTAAACATATCTGTGTAGGCTTACAGGTTGTTATTGAATAATTCTCACTTGTATATGTTCCCGAAATTAGAAATCTGTCTTTATAAGAAACTCTTAAGACTGTTGATTATCCTTATTTTCTCCTCCTAAATTTGAAATTATGGTTATTAATGTAATTTGTTTATTACCAAAAATGTATTAAACTGAACTTTTGCTTAAACTGTATGACCCCTTGGTCAGATGCTCATGGCCTCAAGTTGAATTTCAAGAATTTCCAGTCGTCCACATTCGCTTTCCAACATTATCAAATATATCGCTATCCAATGCGATACTTATATAACAATTTGGAGACTACTCAACTGACAATGAAGGATTTTGGAAAGGTTTTAGGAGTGTGGATTAATGATTTAAACTGTTCGATACATATAAATCAATCCTCATTCGTGTTGTGGGCTCATTTAAAAGTCTTAAACAGATTTAGGGGATTAGTTTTCTAAAGATGCTAAGCCGCAAATGGTAAAATCCCTGGTATTTCCTATTATTGAATACACGTTACTAGTTTTTGTAAATACGAATCAAATTGCTCTGCAATAAAGCTGTAAGGAGAAAAGCTCGAGACATGTTCCTGGAAGAACTATAGACAATTATTGTTATTTCAAAACTGTTCAGTTATTTTGTAGGTCAAACATTATTGTTTTAAAATCGCTGATAAGACCTATTTTGTTGTTAAAATGTACCCTTTATATTAATACGCTAGGGGGTTTTCTTCACAGTCATAACCCGATAACGGCTACGGATTTTAACGTTTGATGTGTAAAATTAAAGGTATTTTACGTAGATTTGCCAATACGTCTCAGAATTTTAAGAAAGGGTATCACTTAAGTACAGTAAAGGGCTGAATTCTCGGAACAGTGGCGCTATCCGACGGCGGAAGTCTAAACTATGTGTTGATTGAAAGTAAGATGTTATCATCCGTTTTAATTCTGATATTTTGTTGTTATGTTTGTTTACAACTGAAGTAACCACTGGTTGGGTACACACTTGCTCGTATTCGAGCAACAGGACAACAAGTAGATATAAATACAGGAAGATACTAGGTATACAATGCAGTTGTCTGCTTGCAATATTGAGCGGAGCGAGTATTTATTTAAATAATAATTCTCAGAAATGTATCGACAAACAAACCACTAAAATAAACAAAACAACAATTTCACAGAAAACTACTGTATTTTTACAGACAGCTGATAGTAACAGTCTGCATTTAAATTTGATCCATATAACAGCTGTATAATCAACACACAGTAAACAAACCAAATAAAATATTTCTCCTATTAAAATAACATGGTAACTTTAAAGGGCCGTAGGACAGAACCCTTATGTCCGATTTGGACCATTTCAGATTTATACCTTCCCATAGATGGTTACTATGACCGAGCAAAATTTCGTGAGGATTTTACAATTGGTCTTATATATTTTAAGGCTTGTGTACAGTATGACTGAATAAATATTCTCTTGTAAAGTTAGAAGTAATTTGTTACATCCTGTTTAATTGTATCAGGAACAAACATATTATGAAATCGTATATAACTATTTATTGCAAAATTAAAATATTAACTATTAATTTTGTTTTGAAATTCTCGTTTTATAATTTAAACGACCGCCATAAAGTTTAACACCTTTGTTTTAGGTGAAACAATTTATGCTTATAGCTCAATATTACGAAAATATATTACTGAACCTTTGTAAAATACTTAGAATGTATGTAATTTAATGGTATTTTACATTACCTTTTTCTCATATTAGTAGTTTATAATGTTTTAAATATTGTTTAAATGTTTCATACAAAATTTCTTACCTAAAGGTTCTCGGGGAATGGTTAAACGACAAATGGGAATTTTATTGGTTATTTATATCAACTTGAAACTTTGGTCGACTTAAAGCCTTTGTTAAGTAAAGCCTTATTAGAGCAAACACATTTAAACTGTTACGGTATTTTTTAAAGAACAAATTCTGTGAAAGTGACATTTTTACCAAGGACAATTCATTGTCAGGTTTAAAACGTTATTCTTTAAATATTTTAAAGGCTCTATCGTACTCAAAAGTGTGACAAATATTATGACAAGATACCTGAACTACCTCGAATGAATGAGTAGCCTTAAATTTGATTTTTAACAAACGTATAACATGGACAATAAAACACCAGGTACTTGGAGAATTTATGTGTAATTTCAAATAAACATAGTAATGGACGTATAAAGTATACAGTATGTACAACCGATCAAATAACAACTTTACATCTACAATATTTACATTTTTAATTTACATGGTAGTAGGTTTAAAATGAAGAGTGCAAACTATAATTGCATTGACATGTATAAAACAAATAAAAAACAACACATATGTTTGTAAAACATAATTACAAACATTTAACAATATTCCTTTTAAAGTTGTAAAACAAATGAATTGCTGCTTTCCTATATAGGTGGTTCAACACGAAAATTGTATTACTTAATAAAATAGTAAACCATATTTTTGTGAAAACTCTGTTTTATTGGTTGAAATCATGTTTACTGGTATCGTTTTTAAAATGGGAAAAAATAATCATTGGAATAAAACTAATACAAACTTATGATACAACGTTATCATAAAGGAAAGTGTCACTATCTGGATTACATAACAAATCAAATTACTATCCCTTGCATAAAGTAAACAGTTAATGTATCAATAAAACAACTAACTGTCAATACAGTATAAACTAATAGTGAGATATTTCATGTAAACGATTATATAACAAAAACCTACGCACATTTTCAGGCAAATAAACTTAATATTATCTACATATAAAATATTAATTTAAATTAACTAATAAACAAATCAACCAACATATTAAAGATTAACAATACAGCGCAAACACTATTAGGAATTTGTCTTTATACTCCATAATAATAAATAATATGTATAGTTGATACAATTTGTTTCAACAATACATTTTTCTTGAGTTTTCCCTTTAAAATTTACTTTGAACTTTATCGGATAGTTTAAAGTTACATATCGAATTATTTGCATGAATTATTTTAATTCTAGTGTGGTTGTTATTAGCCCCGTCTGATGTGTATACCGTCTTTGAAACCTGAACGATACAACTTTGACAGCTAAACATTAGCCGAATTGTAACAATAAATAGGAGACGAATTAACAAGTAATACTTAGAACATAATTTGTTGACCAGGTATAGTCCAGAACAATGGTAGCTTCAACGTAAATCATAAAAGATAGTAAAAAGAACAAACAAAAAACAGGTGATTTATACTGCTATAAAATAATGCATAACATTTTTTAGGCAAATGGGCTAAATGACATACGAGAAGTTCTTGACCTTAAAGATTCTGTGGCCGTAAGATGCTGTTGTCCCTATATTTTTTAGATTTATATTCACATAAATAAACAGTGGACGGCATTTAACAAGATCTACTAGATTCCAATGTTTACAACTAGATTAAAATATTCTAAATTTGAATAATATTTAAACAATTTATGATTTACCAATGTCATAAAAAAAACTGTGTTAACTTTTCAGTAAAGTTGTATAACAGTTGAACAATTGAGGTTACAAAAGTAACAAGTCCGAAGGACTGTCGCAAGAAAATCCGTCATGAGAAACAATTAGTAAATGGTTGAATCGGATACATTTTAAACAAATCTACACTGAGTCTTTGTCAAATAGAGTTCCTATTCGAGATATTAAGATGTTCAAATTACTCACCAAAACAATGTTCTTTCACAAACACAGGCTTTACCGTTCTGGTATCTGATATTTCCGGGGAAAGTACAAAAACATACATCTAAAAGAATTTGTTTAAAAACAAAGTAAAACAACTAATACAATAACAACTAAACAGAGGTATGTGATTCAACTTTGGTAATTATATATACAAATTTAACATATTGCTTGATGCCCCCGGTACTATTGGCACACTGTAGAGTAGTGTTTCTGGTTTGATGTTTTCTGATTAACACCAAATAAATATCACAATGTCCATATCAGTATGTTTTGACGTGGCTCTGTTCTCACACTGCTGCACACCTGAGGACCCCTTAGGGGGGGGTTCAGTCCGAGGGGGGCGGGGGACTGGAGGGTGGCCCTGGGGGGCTGGTGGTAGCGGAGGTGGCCGTGCTAGGGGCCCACCAGGGGGGCCATAGACCTGAGCCCAGTCCACCCCGAGGTACCTGTAGGAAAATAGCTGTTTTAGAATTTAAAGTTTCAAAACAAAGAAAATATATATTTTACTTTCTCCCCCTATACATAGTATATGGAGAAAGTATTGTTTTCGTCAAAATTTTCGAATTTGAGTTGCCAGTGGAAATATTTGTTTTGGTGCTCCCTGAACCAAAAAAAGTGGTTTTTATTTGGGTTCAGGGAGCACCAAAACGAATATTTCCACTGACAACTCAAATTCGAAAATTTTGACGAAAACAATATACTGTACTATGTATAGGGGGAGAAAGTAAAAAGTTGTTTTTACACGATGTCTGTCTGTGTGTGTGTGTGTGTGTGTGTGTGTGTGTGTGTGTGTGTGTGTGTGTGTGTGTGTGTGTGCGCGTGTGCGTGTGCGTGTGCGTGCGTGTGCGTGCGTGTGTGTGTGTGTGTGTGTGTGTGTGTGTGTGTGTGTGTGTGTGTGTGTCCATGGGTGCGGTAACTCTCGTAAAAATGGCCCGATTTTGATAAAATTTGGTACAAACGTATAAAGCATTATTTATGACTAAGTTCGAAAACCAGACGGATCGACCAATACAAAGTGGTATTTTTGGGGGGTTTTGTACCCCAAAAATGGGTTTTTTGAAGTTGGTATATGAAATATTAAAAAAAGTCAAATTTTAGTTTTCACCATTGGATTCAGTTTAAAAAAAAACACAACATTTGGTGTTTTGATCATTTCTCTACGTTAATTGGTTACAGAGATATTGAAAGTGCTAAACACAGTACGTTGTCCAATGCTATTCTTATGGAGAATAAGAAAAACTTTATAGCTCGATTATTTATGAACGTATACTAACGAAACTTAATATACGGCTTCATCTGGTTAAGGTCTATTGTTATTTGCACAAAAATTACAATTTTTACCGATAATTCCCGTAGCAGCAAATCTGCGTCCTCAGCCCCCATGTTATTCTTATGGAGAATAAGTAAAATGTAATGTATCCCTTAATTATGAAAATAAATTAATAAAATTTGGTATGTTGGTTCACTTAGTTGAGTTATATTGATATTTGCATAAAAACCAATTTTTTGTGTTCCTGGTTGCAGCAAACCTGCATACTCATCCCCCATGTTATTCTTATGGAGAATAATCAAAATGGTATATATCGCTTATTTATGAATTTATATTGATGAAACTTGGTATGTGGCTTCACCTAGTTGAGTAATATTGATATTTACATGAAACTCATGATCTTACAGAACTCATAATCATACTCATGATCTTAGGGTTATTAGGAATTTCAATAGCAAATATATCACAATCATTCTATTTTTCAAAAAAATACTGTTGAATATTCTGGCATTTTAATAGATTATTGATTGTGATATGAAAATTGTGGTCACTGAAACCACGAGGTATTTATGTCTTTAAACAATTAAGATAACACAAAACCAAGGTATTTTTGGCCAGTTACATATTCGTTGGCCGGACTTGAGGTGCCAACATTACCAACGACATGTAGAATTCGGGGTTTCCCGGTCAACATAAGCAAATACGGTCATCCCCCCTCCCCCCACCTTTACAGCCTCCCTTAACTTAAAATCGTGTCATTTGGAGTGGAAATCTTAACCGAGATGGAACGGGCTGAAACTCGGAAGGGGAATAAAAGTTCAGTGCGTCGGGGTATTGCTACCACAAGAAGAGGGAAAATACAAAGTTTTATAGTTTGGCAGTGCGTCAAAAAAAATAAATGGTAAAAGGGAAAATTAGTTAGTTTAAATGAAGAAATAATTAACGAAAACAGGTATACTGTACATTGATGAACCTTAAGTAACAATTTCTGTCACACAACATGTAATAGCTGTAACAATTATTATTCGTTAGCAAGTTTATTTTTTCATATTTCTCCGGTTCGCGCTGTCAAAACCGTCACAACATTTCAGGTAGTCCGCTCGGCGCGGCGCTCGCCCCACCCGGCACTCGCTCTGCTCGGTGCTCGCCCCACGTAACCGTGAGGAAGGACGGAACACAAAGGTTAACATTGGCCTTATGGAAAAAGCAGATATTGACGCGAAATCTTGTTGACTGGAGCCTCTTATTAATGAGTTGTTCTAACAAAGTACACAGTTTAAGTCTTCATCACCGGAGTTTCCAGAGCCATTTTGGAGTTTTGTCCCATAAGGCCCATGTTAACTTTATGCCTCCACTACTCCTCACCAGATCGTCACAAAAAAATCGTTTAGGTGTCAAAATAAAGGCGCAGTGGTTTTCATAGGGAATTCAATTTTCGATTTCCTTGATTTGGACATTATTATGTTATAGCAAATTGTTTAATTTTGAATTGTACTATTGTAAGTTTCTCATTAATTTGTAAACAAATTATAAATTCTGAATTGTATTTCACTAGAGGACGACAAACCCTTCAATTCGACACCTTTAATTGTACACTAGCTAATGCAGCTGCTCGAATTCGAGCAAATGGGATGCCATGCCAGAAGTTACCTTAAAGCAGCTGATCTCCCTTCTTTACTGTGTTTTGTTACCTTCAACAGCTGCTAAATGCTCAATTTCAATGATTACTGTTCTTCATTGCATGTTTTGAAGGGCTGTGGGGCGTATCCTTCAGAGCAAACGTGAGTTCTAAGGACTTTCGGCAAATCTACGCATCAGCCTCTTTAATTTGACACATATATCATTGACTACATATATCTTGTAAATCGGTTTAGTAGTCACTGAGAACTTACCGTTTCAACCGTGTATTATTATATAGGATTAGCCAATCCAGCTGCTCGAATTCGAGCAGTGTAAATTATCATGTCATTCCAGAAGTTAGCTTAAAACAGATGATCTTGTTTCTGCACTGTGTTTTGTTACCTTCAACAGCTGTCAAATACTCTATTTCAATGATTATTATTCTTCCATAAGATTGACATTGCAACTTTTTTGGGTGGGGCTAAGCTATAAGAACGAACGTGAATTCTGAGGAAATTCAGCAAATCTAAGCATTATCCCCTTTAATTTGACACATCAATCTTGTAAATCGGGTTTAGTAGTCACTGAGATCTTAGCATTAAAACTGTTAATTAATATATAGGATTTGAACGATCAGGTGAGGAGTAAAGGAGGCAAAAAATTAACATAGGTCTTACGGATCGGAACTCTGAGGTGGCGTCTGCAACTTCCGGTGATGAAGACTCTTAATATTTACCTCGGGGAGGACTGGGAGCGGTCTTCATATGACGTGCTGGGGCGAGTAACGCGGGTTGTCCTCGGGCTTCATGAGGAGGTAGGCGACGGGACGCTTGACGTCGGAGCCGCCGGTGGGGCTGGGGGGCGCGTCAGAGGGGCACCCACAGGGGACGAGGGAGGCCGGCGCCCCTTGTAGGGAGGAGGGCCACACCGCCGCGGCCGCAGCAGCCGCGTGCGAGTAGAGCGAGCTGCCGTACAGCGCCTGGAGGGCGAGGTCTGCCGCCATCTTGCCGTCTGGGAAGGAAACAGTTTTATAACAGTTTACCTTAAAAATTACTGAAATTTGGTTAAAAGGGTTCTCCAGTCACGAAACATTTATTTGTAATTTTTACCTGTTTCTCCCAGAAAGCCAAAATCAACTTTCAAAGCCCGTCCCTCCTAAACAAATTATCCTAAATAATTGATTTATTAGAGCATTTTAAATAGCAAAAAATACTTAGCGATTTTATTGGATGCAAAATTTAGATAGCACAAATATAGCCGTTTAATAAACTTCCAAAATATTTAATATTTGCAATTTTGTATGGGTGGACTATTTGTGATATGAACATATTTTTGTTATTTAAAATTAACCATCAATTAACATTTTGGATTATCCGTTGAGGAGGGACGGGGTTTGAAAGATAAAATTGATTTTATGAAAGAAGCAGGTAGAAACGCGTTCCATGACTGGAGCCCCCTGTTAAGTCTAAAGTCGAGTTAAACTCTGTAATCCAAGATGAGTAGAGTAAGGTGGCTCGTTGCGGAGTACATGTAAGAACCGGATGATGAAGCGTGGTATACTCGATTACTCCGCCTTCATCCTCACTTATGGCGAATGGAGCCACCTTGACCTCTTCTCACTTTGTTAACAAGCTATGTTAAAATTTACCTTAAATTATTACGCTTGAAGGAGTGGGTATTGGTATAATCATTGGTATTAGGAGTTCCGAAGTGAGGTGGTGTGAGGGTGACGTCACCTCACACCCGCCTCGCGCAGGAGCCCCTAATACCCTCTAATACTAGATATAGCTTGACAGCTGTGTCAGGACAATATTGCGTGTAAATAAATACGTTATTTTACTGTGATACGTATAGAAACTAATCTATGGATTACAATCTATTAAAAAAAAATTACGATTGGCTGTTTTTTCCAAGTGTAGCGCTGTCTAGCAGGCTATAATATATTCTTGTCGTTAAGAAGTGGCCTTTGTAAAATAAAAATGAACTTAATAAATATTCTTCTATTATTTAAAACGAAACAATATCTTCAGTTGCAAATTAAAAATAATTTAAACCTTCAATTTTCAAAATTAAAAAAAAACTTGGTTTTGCTTGTCTACCTTCAAAGTTTCAAAATAAAAAGTGACTTCTTCGATTTTTTTATTTTACTGAACTTAATAATAAAAATATCTTATTTCAGTACTTAATCAGTCTGCTGTTAGAGAATCCATGGCAGAGCTCCTGTTGTGGGTTCGAATCCCAGTCCAGGCATGTAAGTTTTATTAATACTGCTCAGGTAGTACTGTAACGGCTCACCCCTTGATTTGCTGGATACGTTCCAAGCACAGATCTATAATCTATGTGGACGGAAAAAAGAGCAAAAAGAGGATGCCAACCTCTTTAAAAAAATCCTACTTACTTCCCAGTTCCTCGGCGTGCATCTTGGCCGCGTGGTAGAAAGGGTAGTGGAAGGGCGGGAAGAGCGTCCTGGGGAACTTGAGGTCGGCGTCGGGGGCCAGGAGAGGCGGCGGGGGCGGCAGGAGACCCCTCGGGATCTGCCCGGGGTCCAGGGAGAACCCGTTGTACTTGGGAACCTCTTTCTTATGGACCAGGGACTTAGGCTTGCGTCGCGGGCGGTACTTGTAGTCCGGGTGTTCTTTCATGTGTAGTGCCCTGTAACATTGGACAGCAGGAATAAGAGAGATAAATCCTGTAATTGACGTTTTTGTGGCGAACAGTGTTGGATTTAGTTAGTAAACATTTGTTACTATTTAGAGTCATAATTTCAAGATAGTTTATTTACTATGACCGCACTCCAGTCTCAGTTATGGTTTTGGTTCTAAATTGTAACGTTAATTATGTTCAATTTATCCAGTTTTAGCTGCTTATAAAACAACTGCTTTATTAGGAAAATTATAAAATCGAGGTTGGTAGGACTGTATTCTACAGGTCAAATAGTTTTGTTTTAATCATGGAGTTCTATAGGTAATACTGGAGACAACACTGATGAACAAAATTGCGAGCCGTTCTTTGCCAATTTTTTGGTGAGGCAAAGAACTATACTCCTTGAAATAGATCGAATTGACAGTGTGAATCAAAACATTACTTATCCATGATTTGAAAATCAATAAACTTTTATCTGTTTATTTGCTCAAAAATAATCATCTCTGACACTCAGATAGATGCCTGTCATCGGCTAGGAAAGGACTCGGGGCCTAACAATAGACCGCCGGGAATAATTGTTAAATTTGTACGGAGATTTGATAAGGAATAAATGCTTCGCAAGCGACGTGTGAAGAGCAGCCTCTCTACCAGACATCTCAACTTACCCATGGATCAGCCCGTATACATTAACGAGGCGCTATCACCTGCTAGGCGGAGGCTGTTTGCAGCGGCGCGGCAGGCTAAGCGGGACAAACATTACAAGTACCTGTGGGTGAGGGGTGGTAAGATCTTCCTCCGGAAAGAAGAAGCTGCGGCTGTTATCCAGGTGACGTGTCAAACTGACTTAAACAATCTGTGAGTCAAGATATCTATTGTTCAATTTCGAATTGATTACATTGTATGGATTTTCTGAAATATACTAATATATGATTTTGCGACAAATATTAAATTAAGCTCACTATAGCATATGCTAAATAATAATATCTTTTGTTTTTTTTTGCTTTATTTTTTGTTGAAATTAATATACAGACTATTATAAATTTGCAAATACTGTATTTAAATATAATTAGTAATATTAAATATTGGAGAGTTATTATACTTATTGTGATGTTAACAAAACATGATTGAAATAATTACTATTATTCATCAAAACATTAGAAGTTTGAGGACGAATTTTGATTTGTTTTTGTCCGAATTGGCTGTTAATAATTTAATGCCAGATATAATAATATTATCTGAAATATGGATTTTTTCTGATGAGGCAGAGTATTATAGAATTCCGAACTATAAATTATTTTGTAAATGTAATGATGCATACAGATCAGGGGGAGTTGCAGTATATGTAAATAGTTTGCTGTCAAATGTAAATTGTATAGAGTTAGACTGTAATTCAGCTGATGTGATGTTTTTATCCTTTAATATTTTGGAGTACAAATTTCATTTAATTGCAATTTATAGACTGATTTTCTTACCAATAGATACATTTGTTAATGAATTTCAGCAGATTTTTAGTCGACCAAACAATGATTTTAAAAATATTAAAAACTTATTTTGGATTGGAGATGTAAATATTGCTATTCCTGTAAATGAAAATTAAGCTAGTGGTATATCTTCTATTGACAATTATATCTCTTTAATGGCTGTAAATGGTTTAGAGTGTTTAATAAAAGAGCCCACTAGAATAACAGATAAGTCTGAAACCTGCATCGACCACTGTTTTGTAAGAGTGTCCAGTAAGGACAGGATTGTTGTGGAACCGTCGGTGATACACGCCGGTTACACGGACCACTCCATGTGTCGCGTGGTTGTGCGGGTGGTGGGCGGGGGAGGGTGGGGAGGCGGGTTGGCTGCTTCCTCTCCTCCCCCTGCTCGGTACCGCACAGACTGTGCTTTTCTCAGACAGCTTTTAGATAATGAGAATTGGACTAATGTATACAACCAAGTTGATGCGTCGGCAGCTTTTGATGTTTTTTTAGATATATTCCAAAATTATGAAACCGAATGCAAAAAATTAATAGTTAGCAGCAATAAGTTAAAGAGAATAAAACCATGGATGAATGAGTCGATTTGTTTTAAAATAAAGAGAAGAAATAAGATTTTTAGCTTAGTAAAGAAACATCCAAGCAATGAGAATTTGAAAAATTATTACAAAATATACAGAAATAGTTTACAAACACAGATTAGGCACTTAAAAGATAGTTATTATAAACAACAATTTGAAAACTGTCAGGGTAATTCTAGGAAAACATGGAAGGTTCTAAATGAAATAACAGGCCAGTCCAGAGCTCGTGATATGAAAATTCAATTGGAAATAAATAGTATTATAGTTGATGATCCACAAGTTGTATCAAATGAATTTAACGAATGTTTCCTAGGTATTGTTGACAAATTGGAGTTAAATAGTTCTGTATCTCAGAATTTTCTGTCACTGGACTATAAAAATGATTTTCCTAGCAAAAGTGAAGTAAAATCTTTTTTTCTAGATGAAGTAAGGCCGGAAGAACTCTTGGCTGCAATAACTAGTTTAAGAAATAACAAAAGCCCAGGAATAGATGGTGTAAGTTCAAATGTAATAAAGGAGGTTTTAGATAAAATTTTGGGTGTCTTATCATATATAATTAACTTTAGCTTTCAAAGCGGGGTTTTTCCAACACAATTAAAGAAAGCTGTTGTAATACCAATCTTCAAAAGTAGCTCTAAATTAAATTGTAATAACTACCGACCTATATCCTTGTTGTCTTGTTTTTCTAAGATTTTTGAGAAGGTAATGAAACAAAAATTAATAAAATATTTCCATTCAATAAATTTCTTTAGTAGTAATCAATTTGGATTCAGAGTAAAACTTAATACTGAACACGCTTTATTAAATTTTTTGCAAAATGTTTATGATGGATTAAATGAGGGAAAAAGTGTTAGTGGTCTATTCCTGGACATAAAAAAGGCTTTTGACACTGTTGATCATAATATTTTATTAAACAAATTATATAAATGTGGGATAAGGGGTGTTGCTCAAAATTGTTTTAAAAGCTATTTGTTGGAGAGACAACAGTGTGTGAAAATTGATTCTGTATATAGTGAAATGGGAGTAATTAAGAGCGGGGTTCCGCAAGGTTCAGTTCTTGGTGCAATTTTATTTATTATTTATATAAATGACCTATGTGATGCGAGATTTCATGGCAAACTGACATCTTTTGCTGATGATACTGCTCTGTGCTATGCAGAAAATAATTGGGAATTGGTTAAATTGGCAATGAATCTCAACGCACTGCAGTGGTGGTTTACCGTGAATCACATGCTGCTGAGTGCTGAAAAAACTAAATTTATTAATTTCAATCTTAGAAATCATGTTAACTTTTATAATGAAATTGTATACCATTGCGCATATTGTATTGAAGAGCAGAGGATGTGTATACAAAAATGTGCAGCTGTGGGACAGACCAGTAATATAAAATATTTGGGTGTGTATTTAGATAGTGAAGTTAGCTGGAAAGTGCACATTATAAAATTAAAAAATAAAATCAATAGTGTTTTGAGATATTTTTACTTTTTAAAATATTTGACAACTGAAAGAGTTTTGCGTATTTTGTACTTTTCCCTGGTGCAGAGTCTAATAGAATATGGGATAATTTTTTGGGGTAATGCGTACGAAACTCACCTTAATTCCATCAGTGTCCAGCAGAAGCATTTAGTACGATTAATCTCTTATAAAGGCAAATTTGAACCATCTCGTCCCCTCTTTATTGATAAAAAAATACTACCATTAAAGTATCTATTTGTTTTTAAAGTGTTAATGATGTTTTATACTAGAAGTGGAAACAGGCCTCCCAATGAAAATTTATATAGAAATAAACTTAGAAATGCAGAACAATTCGTACTACCAAGACCACATAACATGTTTTTTACCAGAACCTTTAGCTTTATTGCACCAAAAATATTCAATATATTGCCTGATAAGCTCAAAAATTCAAATAGCGTAAACACGTTTTCAAACAATTTAAAGAAGTGGCTTTTCAGTTTAGAAGACATTAATTTTTTGTTTTTAATCATAAAATAGATGTAGGTTAAATTCAAGTTAAATGATGTAGGGTTAGGTTAAAGGATTAGTTGTACAGATAAAGGCGCACTATGGCTAGCTTTGCCACACAGGGACTAAGCATTGCATGCTATGAGCTTTGACGGCACCTGGGGAGACCAACTCCAGAGGCAAGTCTCTGGGGAGGTGCCATCAGCCGCCTGGTGGTGAAGTGCGGTGCGCAGTTTGAGAGCCTCTAACCATAGTTAAGTTTCGGATGTATTTTATTTTCTTTTAGTTAAATCTTTAGGCACACTTGATTCTGTAGACCGTTTTTGTTTATCACGTTTTGTTTATTTTATCTGATCGCTGTTTATAATGTTGGTTATTTTGAAGGAAAGGAACCTCCAAACAGGCTATGCCTTGGAGGCCCTACATTTTCTCCAAAATGGTTTAACTGCACATAATTTATAAATAAAAGTAAATGTAAATTGAATATAGATGTTTTAAATTAAAATTACTTGTATATACCTTTTTGTGAAATAGTGAAGCTCTATTAGTTTATTAATTCCTGTTTTATTTATAGAGACAATCAAAAGGAGGCAGATTTAAGAGGATAATTTGAGTATTGTTTATTTTGTTTTGTGTGGATTATTTTAATTATTATATATGTTTAATTATATATTTTGAGGACAAAATCAATGAACAGGAAAATGTGTACATATTAGAAATACTCTGTAACATGTTTAATTGGAGAAAATAAATCATTCTTATTCTTATTCTTATTTCACGGCATATTCTTATTCTTATTAGACACATACATCGACCGAAAATATTAATTTATTCCAACTTGTATTACTTTTATTCCAGTGATTTGCGGCCCCACATGAATTTGCGCCAAAATGATTTAATGCGGCCCCACACTTCCCACAAACAGGCCTGAAGATTCGGCCGAACATTCTCCCGAATGTTCACTGAACATTCCGTCCCGTATGTTCCCGTATATTTTAAAAAGTTCGTGCAGCTCCCACACTTCGCGCGAATACTCCGAACATTCGGAGTTCGGCCGAATGTTCAGGCGTGTTCGATAAGTGTGGGATCGCCTTTATAGGAATAAAACAACCAATCAAGATAGTTCAAAGAACGAGCAATTTGCCTCACCAGTGTAACAACCTGGCAAAATCACCGGTTCGCTTTTTTGACAAAAATTGTTAAGCAGTGTTGCCTCTAGTATTACTAATAAACCTCCTTGGTTTAAATCAACTGTAAAAACAACTCGTTGATTGTTACATTGTGTTTTAACAACATTTTTGTTAAGGTTTCAGTTGTTTACCTTTTCAAGTCATATTTCAAGGTGGTCAGGTAAAATTGGTCCGATATCATGGCCTCCTTGGAACCCAGACTTGACTCCAACATGACGTTTTTGTGAGGACGTGTGAAAAACATAGTTTAGGATGAAAAACATCTTTTTATGGCTCATTTAAGAGAAAGAATATTTGAGGCAGTATCCTCAGTAACAAGGGACATGTTGCATCATTTGTGGGTTGAGTTAAATCATCGTTTGGATGTTTGCAAAGCTTCAGATTGCGAACATATTATACTGAAACGTAGTAGTCATCTATATTAAAGAGATTCTTATATGGTGATCTCAATAAAATGAATACTTTTCTTACAACTTCTTTGGTTTATTTAGCATTTAATTTCAAAACCGCATTCTTTTATGAAAACCCTGTGTTTATGTAACATGTTGTATAAACTCTGTGATTGAATGATTTCTTCCGACTCCATGCGAAATGTTTCCTAATGTATATAATGAAGTGAATAACTACCTACTGCTATAGACTACCTACTACTATCGACTACCCACTGCTATCGACTACCACTGCTATCGACTACCCACTGCTATCGACTACCCACTGATATCGACTACCCACTGCTATAGACTACCCACTGCTATCGACTACCCACTGCTATCGACTACCCACTGCTATCGACTACCCACTGCTATCGACTACCCACTGCTATCGACTACCCACTGCTATCGACTACCCACTGCTATCGACTACCCATTGCTATCGACTACCCACTGCTATCGACTACCCACTGACCCACTGCTATCGACTACCCACTGCTATCGACTACGCACTGCTATCGACTACCCACTGGTATCGACTACTCACTGCTATCGACTACCCACTGCTATCGACTACCCACTGCTATCGACTACCCACTGCTATCGAATACCCACTGCTATCGACTACCCACTGCTATCGACTACCCACTGCTATCGACTACCCACTGCTATCTACTACACACTGCTATCGACTACCCACTGGTTGTAAACTGATCAACTGTCACTATTGCAGAGTCACAGAGAGCCATGCTAGGAATGCTAGTGCGCTGTTTATCAAAACGGAAATCGTTATCGTGCTACCTTTTAAAATTGTAAATAAAAAATCACACATGTAATACCTATTACATTAATTGTTTAGAACAATCATATTCCTAACATTTAAATTTAAATTTAACAAAGTTTAAACACATTTTTGGCTCAAATACTAGGTACTGGACACATTCGGATCCTAAACAGTATAAACTCGCAAAGGTCAGTACCGGAAGTGGGGACAACGGGTTGTGTTGGTACAATGAGATCCGACAACAGTGACACTATCACAGCTGTTTGGTTGCAACAATGGCTAGACAAACCACCAATGTCGCTCGTCTGAACTGAGTACCATCTGTATTTGAGTGGTAACTTGTTAAGTTTAAGGGCAATTAGTTAGACTACAAAATATACAAACTCGCGCTGTATTATAATACCGACGGACGAAATTGTTATCCAATTGTCAATATTCGAACAGTCTTCCAAGTAAACTATTAATGAATTTAAGTAACTATTTAGCTTAGATTAAATAAAGTTATATCCGTTTTTAGCGAATTTACTCTATAGCAAAGAAGCTATTACCTTGGGTTGCATCATAGAAGGGTATGAATAGAGTATAGGGTACCGTTGTCAAACATATATTTTTTAGGTTGTAACTGGAGTATTTTTATCTGTAGATTCCAGATATACACAATTATTTTGGAAACTGATATTTAACTGCACTTATATGTGTTTATATGGGAAACCAATTTGTTGGTGACCATTAACACGATAACGGCCGCAAAAAGGGTCCGATTTTAAATAAATTTAAAACAGATGTGTAACGTGCATTTATTTGGATAAGTTCGAAACCCAGACGGATAACATTGACGGAAGAGGTGTTTTAGGCGGTTTTGTAGTGTCCGTGAACGCAATAACTTTTGGAAAAAACGTCCTATTTCGATTAAATTTGACATAAATGTCTAGAGAGTCATTCATAACTTTTAGTTCGAAAACCAGAACGATCGGGCAATGGGAAAGCGGTTTTATGGGGGTTTAAAATTGTCAAAAAACCAGTTGTTTGAATTTTAAACTCTTAAATTTCAAATCACAAAATTTTTATTAAGTCAATTTTATAGAGCCTAAAAAACAAATAACGTAGTATTTTAAATTATTAACCTTAAGTGATTGCGAAGAAAATAAAAAAAAGTATTCATAAAATGTCTCATGATAATCTTAGGGAGTTTGTAGCTTTTCCTCAGTTAATTTTACTGAAAACATTGCACATTTGTTGGTACCAATAACTTCAGCTCTAGAAACCAATTATTTCGGTGTTTAAATTGTGATTCTACGTCCAACCGTTGCAGAGGTATTCAAATTGCTAAACATAGTACGTTGTCCAATGTTATCTTTATGGAGAAAAAATAAAATTTGATATGCATCGATCAATGCATCGATGAATCATACATTCATTGGTATTTATGAACGTGTATTGATGAAACTTGGTATGTGGCTCAACCTAGTTGTGGTATATTGATATTTGCACAGTAAAATAATTGTTTATTCATTATCTTTGTAACAGAAAACCTGCATACTCAGCCCTAATGTTATTCTTATAGAGAATAAGTCAAATTTTATATCTCCCTTAATTATGGACATAAATTAAAACAACTTGGTATGTAGCTTCACCTGGTTGAGTTATATTTAAAATTGCTTAAAAGATTTGTTATATTCTTCGTTGCAGCAAACCTGCGTACTCATCAATAATGTTATTCTTATGGAAAATAAATAAAATATGATATATCACTTATTTATGAATATATTGTTATGAAACTTGGTAAGTGGATTTATGAAGTAATGAGACATATATAAAAGCATTGGGAATTTGCTGAGTATGCAGGTTTGCTGTGACTGGAGTATTTATTTATCTTACATTATTTGGATCAATGGTTTTTGAAGTACTGTATTTTAGGTTTGTAGTGTGGAAATTGTTGTTCAATTTAGTTTTTACTATCCGAGAAATTCAGTTATCCGAACTATATGGTCCCAATAAAATCGAACAATTGTGTCTATACTGTAGAAACATCGGATAATTTAAACTGTCGTTCAACATATTGGTTTTAATAAATAAGTTTATTAAAATAAATCACAAATTTTCGACATGGCTGGTGTAGAGTGTAGTTAAACTAAATATTTTTCTGCAATGTTCATTGACAGAAACATAATGTTAAGTGCTATGTGGTTCACAACGACTTCAGGATTTACTACGAACAAGTAAACCGCATTAACATTATAGTCGAAAGTAAAAATAATGGACTTTATATTCCACAGTGAAATCGAAAAAATATTAAATTTTTAAGCACCCTTTCGGCAATGTGAGGCTATAAACACAGTTTTTGCATCGTATCTCAAAAGTAAACGTGTTCCAATAATGGGCCGCTTTCATCATATCTATATGGTCTTTGTTCCGCAGGTCGTAAAACGCTGGCTCTATCACATTTATTATCGCCGTCCTCCAACGGTGGTGGCGGATAAAACAAAAACTTCGTTGATAAATCGATAAGTACTGTACTCAGTGTACTGTAATCACTGATTTTAACACATAAAACACAGCACAAACACATCAAATACTACACTTTATATTAGACTAAATGTTTTAGTCATTAACATTTTATAGTTAATTAGCTGTTCCTGCAGGCTTCGCCCCGCAAATAATTTATAAAAACTATGACATTTGTGTGTGCTGCATTCTGCGGTTAGCCCGTGGAACTACTACGAATCAAGATTAGCTGTTTGTATTTTCATCAGCTCAAACAAAAATTAATGTCCATAGGAATACATGGGAACTTTGCCGGGGTCTCTGGCGGAGCCCTGAGGTCAGATCAGGATGAAAACCATTTAGTTTTCCTATAAAGAATCAGTGTACAAAATTTCAGCTCTACCTACATGGGAAGGTGGAGAATTAGTGCGATGAGTGAGTCAGTCAGTCAGTCAGCCAGGGCTTTGCCTTTTATAGATATAGATGACTCCAGTCGTCTGCTTCTACCTGCTCCTCCTAGACTGAGAAAAGTTTAGTCCTTACATACGTAAGCGGCTCACGTAAATAAGGGTTTGCGGGTTACTCAATGCTGTCAGGACTTGGCTCAATGCTGGAGCATTGAGGCCGCCTCACGTAAAAGCAGGACTAAGTCTGCTAGCGTACTAGTGACGTCACGGGCTCTGACGTCATAACAGCTAGTGGCAAATCCTCCCTAGCATGGGTTTGCTCTCTTAATCTCAGGGCTTTGACTCTGCATTTTCTACCTTACATTTTGCGTTTACTCTGGTTATTTACTGCATTTACCCTTCTACTCACTGCATTAATGTATTTACCCTTCATTCTCACTGCATTTATTATTATTTAATATTTAACGCATTTACTCTCTTTTTTACTGCATTTGCCCTCCTATTGATTGTATTTACCCCTCTACTTCCTGTATTTTCTAAGAATCTCATGTAATGTCTGCACAATGATTGGTATTTTAAGTGAGTTTGTTGTTATATGTAATGCATTTTCTCTGCATTTACACAGGGCAACACAGTGAAAATTCGTTTATTGTGTATTTTTGTTCTTTATTTTAATAGTAATTAGTCTGCAAATAATACACTAAACCTGTATAACATACCGGACTTTTTTATTTAATTAGAATTCAATCAGCAAATCCAGAATTGGTTTAGTGTTTTACCCTTCTTCCACATAAGCAGTAATTAAAATTATAGTGATGAGTTGTGAAAATACCTTTATTTACCTTCAAAGTCCTACGAATAGTCGTTTCTTGTAAAATATACCCTTATTATTATTACCTGTACAATATACCCTTATACTCTGATTGTTACGGGAGTGCGGTTGGCAGAAGGGTGGGCTCTACTCACACACACGCAGGCCTCACACACACAGACGCAGGGGATTAGGACGGACCACTGACCTGCCGCCTGAGTCATCACTGGCTCACAGAAATTTGACTATCAATTTTTTAAATTTTACCTTCGTTGTAAAATCTATTAATGCTTTTGACTTTAGCTCAAAATGATAAGTAAAATGATACCAAACAATATATATTTTGCTTAAAAAATTTAGAAGTTACGAACATTTCAATACTAGAAGTTACGAATATTTTCATATCCACGGGACCACGGGATTCCTTTCACAAAGGACTTGAGAAAACCTGAGGTCTATCAACTTGTACGTCTGCATAAACCGCCGATGCCAACCTATGAAATCGACGATAAGGCTGCCAACGTTGATAAACGTTTCTGACCATTCTGACTTTTTATTATCCCCATCCAGTAAACCATTTTTTGTCATAATCATTTCGTGTTTAGACTCATTTTTCATGGAATAAAACGACAAATTTAGTGACACAAAGCTTTTTACTGTATATCTAACTTGAAATGAATTGCGATTTTGAGGTATCATACAGCAGGTGTTATATTTCTAGGTAGTGAAGGGGATCGGGGCTTTCAGGCAATTAGGACGGTGGTGAGTGTGCGTGCGTGAGTTGGGTCCCTCGCAGGTAGAGCCGAGCTCCAACCGCACTCCCTTAACAATCAGACTATAATTTATTTTTCCTCTAGTATTCAACCACCCCGACAAATAAAGGATAGTTTACTTTCCCCCTCTTACACCATAGCAAGAATTAAAAGTGCACTGGCTGATCATTGATTGGTTGTGAAAATACCTCAATTTTCCCTGCAAGTCCTGATGCTGCAGACTATCATTACTACCCCCCTTGCATAGTGCCTCTTGACTTAGGTGTATCCTTGATACTACGTGTACAGTTGTTGCTGTGTTATATTAAAATTAAAAAATAAAAATGTACCACACAATTTTAAGTACAGTACCAAGGTATTACACCTAAGGCTGGAAGTCAAGCAATCAGTAAACCTGGGAAAAATAATAATTGCAAGGAAAATAATTAGATAGATTATAGGTAATTAAAAATAATTTAGCTCAGAAACTGATTGATCCTTTAACATCAGGGGAATCCAGTAATAATATTTTTCAGTTTGTACTTTTTGCTCGTAAAGACCAAAGTTTATTTTTCGGTCACTTAAAAATTATTCAACATCATGCCTCATTAAAAATAACATAACAATAATGAATATAGTTCACTAACCCAGTCAAGGGTCTTAATAAAATAAGTTGTGTTATTCTTTAAACAATTTGCTATTGTTGAATATTATAAAATTATATAGAACTGTTTTTGCTTGTGACTTTCTATAATTTCGATAATTCGTTTTAATAATAATTGTTAATGACAGTAACTGATTTTGCTTTAGGCTTATTGTGTTTAAATTGTATGATAAAAAATACCACCGTCGCAGCAAACCTGCATACTCAGCGAATTTCCAATGGAGATATAAATGTCTTAATACTACATAAAGCCACTTACCAAGTTTCATAAAAATATATTCACGAATAGGTAATATATACAATTTTAATTATTCCCCATAAGAATAACTTTGGGGCTGAGTACGCAGGTTTGCTGCATCAAGGAACACAACAAATTGATTTTTATGCTAATATCTATATAACTCAAGTAGGTAAAACCACATACCAAATTGTATTAATTTATGTTCATAATTAAGGGAGACATAGCATTTAATTATTATCCATAAGAATAACATGAGGCTGAGTATGCAGGTTTGCTGCTACGGGAGCTTTTGACAAAAAATTGTTTTTCGAGCAAATATCAATGAGCCACAACCATATGAAGCCGTATACCAAGTTTCGTTACTGTACGTTCATAAATAAGCGAGATATAAAAATTTTCTTTTCCTCCATAAGAATAACATTATACAACGTACTGTGTTTAGCACTTTCAATATCTCGGTAACCAATTGACGAAGAGGAATGATCAAAATACCAAATTGTGTGTTTTTTAAGCTGAATCCAATGTAAAAACTAAAATTTGATTATTTCCAAAATTATATGTAAAAAATTATAAAAAGATTTTGGGGTTCAAAACCCCCGAAAAATACCCTTTCGGATAGAGCGATATGGCTGGTTTTCGAACTTAGTCATAAATGTTGCTTTACACGTGTATACCAAATTTCGTCAAAATCGGATAATTTTTACGAGAGTTATGTGCTCACGGACATAATATATATATATATATTCGAACGAATGGTGTTTTTAGGGTCTGGGGACCTCAACATGAAAAGTTATCATGGTCCCGGGCCTAGGTCTTACCATGCCGACTACGGTAATAGCTTCTTCCCTTTAGGGGAAATTCGCTAAAACACAACATTTATATAAACATATTGACTTTAATAATAATGGTTTTTGTGGTTTATACTTTTTTTTGTAAACTAAAGTAGCAAACACATAAGGATGTTAGGATTAAAATTAAATATGTACAATATGTTTGTAACAACACCATCAATCCAATAAGTTGTGTAGTTTTTGATTGAAAGTGAACTAATTTTAAGCAGTGAAATGAAACAAAACGCCAAAATAAAGTTATTTTACACCTCTTCTGACTCTTAAACATTACATAAAAGTAATATTTTTTAATTCCGAAACTGTATTAAGTATTTCTCGCAGCGTTCTCGGGAGTGAAATAAGAAATAAGACTTACTTTGAAATCGTGTTTGTCAAATTTATTTCCAAACCTTAAAAAATCTGGTGTACGTCAAATACAAAGAAGTATATTTTGATATATAAGTAGTTTACTAAATTATTCGAAGAATTTTGGTAAGTAGTTTACCAAAAGTCTTTATGTTGTGAGAAAGGACATAAGAAAGTAACCATATAATACATACATTCAAACATAACGTGTAATACGTCCAAAACACAGGAAACTATGCGTTCACTAACACAAACACACAAACACCTCAACACTTTTGTAAGGGAAAACAGTTAACTTCACAAACTAGGGAACTCAGACTAAATATAGTCGAAACACAACTGCGATCGAGAACTGACGAGCCTCAACTGGTTATTTTATAGCATTTGACAGCAAATCTATGAGCGCTTCTGAAAGGTGGAAAAAATGTGAACTAAATTAAGGATTCCTTTACCGGATTTTCTAACAACTATGACGTCACATGCTCACTTTCAGTAAAAAAATGACAAATACTCTGACATGTGAGCGACTCCGTTGGTTGGAGTGTAACTGCAGTGGAAAGGTACGTAAAGAAGAACGGCGAGTCCTGCGTACATACTAAGGTCTATAACTCTGCACCGTCTTTGAGCTAGGTCCAGACACAAACCTCTACTACGTGAGCCAAGTCCTGATTTACGTACTGCGAGTACGTATTCTGGACTTGGGGTAGAAATTATGATTTTCCGTTATGAGATTTTTCTCAGTGTATAAGACCAATTTTAACTTTCAAATTCCGTCCCTCCTCAAGGGTTTATCCGAAGCTGTTAAATTATGGCTCATTGTAGAGAGCGATAATAAGCCTAGAGCGAATTAAGTGGGAATAATTTTGATATTGCAAATCGTTCCAAAATATTCAATATTTGTGATTTTTGCTACGGATTAACAACGGATTATCAATTATTTTCACTCAAATCGTTAGATATATTTATCTCTTTGAAGGAGTCATAAATCAGCAAAACGTAATCAATTAATCCGGTGAGAAGGGACGGACTTTCAAAGTTAACATTGACCTTATGGGGAACAGGTGGAAATGTGAAGTTTCTTGACTAGAGCCCCGTTGTTTTATTAAGTTTAAAAATTATTTGAACTCAAACATTTTAAATCAGTTGTTTGATTATTTACCGACGTGACGGGTTGAAATCGACCGCGTTGAACCATCTTTATTGTATATTTACCGCCTTGAATGTAAGTACAGTATAAGTGTAAATATATTTGTTAGTGTTGCGGGACGTAGTTTATTTGATCATGTTTAATCATTTTAATTGATTTACGTATGCAACATCGCAGGGAATTGGAGAGAGCTTTTTTTACGGAAAGGGGTTGCTTGCAAGAGCTAGACACCACGGAAGCGTTTTGCTGTTCCGCCCGAGCCTTCTCTGCACAACAGCTAGACACCCCTTTCGCACAACATTGAAAATTCCCTAATTCGTAAAACATCGATTTGGTTACATTTATTCGATTACATATATTGTCAGTGTTAGTAAATTATAATTTAAATTTCCAATGTAAGTCTGTGGGAAATACCAATCTTTTTGAACAATTTATTCATAACTATAATGGTAATTTTTATTATTTTTATACACGCTTTAAGATACGCTAACGTTTTAAGATCTTTTGAGGGCCGCTTTCCCCAACCCAGTTTAAACTGTTGAAAAGGATTAAACCTAAAATTAAACTCTATATGGCTTTCTCCACTGATGTTCATCCGGAGTTTAATCTTAAGATTAGTTTAATCGGAAACGCGTTTGGAGTTAAACCCACCAGTTTGGATTAATCTTGTTTTCCTAACCTATAAAGTAATGTTTTTTTTAATTGTCATTGACTGTTTAATTTTTTAAACAGTGAAATTAACTATATAGTCTGTAAATGTAAATGTATAATCATTTATACATATATATTTATATAAAATAATGTAATAAAAAATTAAGCTGCTTACTTAACAATATGTATAATCTTTAAATTAAACAAAATATTGCGGTCCAAAACAACTTAGATTGTATTTGATACATGATTATTAACCAACCCATATAAGTCTCCGATTTCTTCCATATATTGATGATTATAGATGTATTGTATGAAATCGAAGGCGAAGACTTTGAAGAAAACAGACCAATCAAAAGAGACGAAATATCTAGCAAAGTGATAAAAACCGAAAAATTCAATCCTCAATAAAGGTAAATACTAACTAGCTTAGTCAAATGCATACCTAATTTAGTTAGTTGTTCTGGAATGCAATATTTAGTAAAACAAAACGTAATAAATATTGATAAGTGACAAAACATATTTATTACTTATTTAAACTTCGTTTTTGCAAACCACTTTACGTTTCAACCTAGTTTAAACTCAAGCTTAATTATGTTTTAAAACTGAACTATTTATTTAAATTATAACCATATTTTCAAACGCATATCTAAGTTGTTGGCTTAGCCCAACATACTTTCTTTCTCTAATCTAAGCTGAATCAAATCACGTTCTTTTCATAAAAAACTCTATTTTCAGGTCATGCTCTTCACTTTACAATTGGATCAGATCCTTGAGCAATTTTTCTGGAGTTTTAGCACTTCTTATGATGCATTTGCCCTCCTTTCCACTTTTAATCCTACTTCTGTCCACAATTGTTCTCTTTGATTTGTTCAAAAACAATGCACGCAAGATTCTCTTATTTCGTAAAAATTCCCGTATCAAAAATGCTAAATCAAGTACAAATTTAAACCAGCAGTGGAGCCGACTTACTCTTTTAGCGAATTTCCCCTATAGGGAAGAAGCTATTACCGCAGGTCTCATGGTAAGACTTAAGCCCGAGACCATGATAAATTTTTGTTTTTTATATTTGTATATATATACATATATATATATATATATATATATATATATATATATATATATATATATTTCTTGCGGTATAGATGTCAAACGACTTTATATACTAACACATTAAAACAGATAGATATAAATGATGAAAAAGAAGTTTTTTGCGAATTTTCGTTTATAATACAAACGTTTTCAAGCAATAAAGGAGAAAGAATGGAATTGAACAGTAAATAAATAAAAATAAACAAATATTTTACATCTGACTTTTAAAAACTAAAACATATGATTAGGTACAGGTAAACAAATAAAATTTAAATTAAAGTCAGCTGAGTTGAATTATTTTAGACTTAAGAAAATATTACCTGAGATTTAACCCAGAAGGAACCTTGGTCTTCAATACCAACTGATGTGCCAATTCAGAATTTCTTAATATCAGTTGGTTATATTTTGGATTTTGATGTGGTTTAATTTTGTGAAGTGCTTTTAGTTCATAGCACCCTTCAAAATTTTGGTTGTGGTGAGTTGCATGATTATAAATTTGTTTTCGTTTGTCTTTATGTACCACATCAAAACGGTGGCCAGTCATACGTACTCACAAGGAATTCGATGTCTGACCAACATAATCTTTTGGGCAGTGTTTACACGATAGTTGGTAAATCACATTGTGGGTGTCACAGGTTGATTTACCAACTATTGGGTAAGTCTTGTTTGTGACACTGCTTTTAAATTCAGTTGTATTACACATAATTTTGCAAATGCCACACCGAGGTTTGTGGCAAGGTTCGCATTTTCCTGGGTTTCAAAAAATTAACAATATAATGAAAGCAGCTTTCAATGTTTTAAAATCATCCCCTACCACAGAAAATTTGTTTTCCAGACCACCACGTGTCGTGTTTAAACGGCCACAAAATTTGAAAAATATGTTGGTGAGACCCAAAATTCAAAATTCTCGGCCTGAAAACAATTTGGAAATCAATCACGGCTGCGAACCTTGCCACAAACCTCGGTGTGGCATTTGCAAAATTATGTGTAATACAACTGAATTTAAAAGCAGTGTCACAAACAAGACTTACCCAATAGTTGGTAAATCAACCTGTGACACCCACAATGTGATTTACCAACTATCGTGTAAACACTGCCCAAAAGATTATGTTGGTCAGACATCGAATTCCTTGCGAGTACGTATGACTGGCCACCGTTTTGATGTGGTACATAAAGACAAACGAAAACAAATTTATAATCATGCAACTCACCACAACCAAAATTTTGAAGGGTGCTATGAACTAAAAGCACTTCACAAAATTAAACCACATCAAAATCCAAAATATAACCAACTGATATTAAGAAATTCTGAATTGGCACATCAGTTGGTATTGAAGACCAAGGTTCCTTCTGGGTTAAATCTCAGGTAATATTTTCTTAAGTCTAAAATAATTCAACTCAGCTGACTTTAATTTAAATTTTATTTGTTTACCTGTACCTAATCATATGTTTTAGTTTTTAAAAGTCAGATGTAAAATATTTGTTTATTTTTATTTATTTACTGTTCAATTCCATTCTTTCTCCTTTATTGCTTGAAAACGTTTGTATTATAAACGAAAATTCGCAAAAAACTTCTTTTTCATCATTTATATCTATCTGTTTTAATGTGTTAGTATATATATATATATATATATATATATATATATATATATATATATATATATATATGTGTGTGTGTGTGTGTGTGTGTGTGTCCGTGAATGCGATAACATGAGTAAAAAGGGAAGGGGGGTTTATGGGGGTTTTAAATTTTTCAAAAATCAGTTTTTTTGCATTTTTCACCCTAACATTTAAAAAAAATTAATTTTGGTTTTGACTATGTAATAGAGCTTAAAAAAACAAATAATATGGTATTTTGAATTATTAACCTAGGTTAAGTGGTTGCGGAGAAAATCCAAAAAAACCTGCTCATAAAATCTCCCATGTTAATCTTAAGGGCAAAAGGTTTTTGGCTTTTCCTCAGTTCATTTCAATGTAAACTTCACATTTGCTTTTACTAATCAGTTCGGCTCTCCAAAACAATCATTTTGGTGTTTAAATTGTGATTCTACACCCCACCGTTGCAGAGATATTCAAAGTGCTAAACACAGTACGTTGTCCAATGTTATCCTTATGGAGAATAAATAAAATTTGATATCACGATTATTTATGAATGTATATTGATGAGACTTGGTATGTGGCTTCACGTAGTTCTGGTATATTTATATTTGTACAAAAAAATGAGTTTTTGTTGATTATCCCCGTAGCAGCAAACCTGCGTACTCAGCCCCATGTTATTCTTATGGTCTACTGTAATGACTCCCTTAATTATGAACATAAATTAATAAAACTTGATATGTGGCTTCAACTTGTTGAGTTATATTTATATGTGCATAAAAACCAATTTTTTGTTCCTTTTTGCAGCAAACCTGCTTAGTCAGCCCCCATGTTTTTCCTATGAAGAATAATTAAAATGTTATACAGCGCTTATTTATGATTGAATATTGATGAAACTTGGTATGTGGCTTCGCCTAGTTAAATTCTATTTATATTTGTATAAAAAACAATTGTTTGTGTTCCTTGTTTCAGCAAACCTACGTACTCATCACCAATGTTATTCTTATGGAGAATAATTAAAATTGTATATATCGCTTATATGTGAATATATTTTTATGAAACTTGGTATACGGCTTTATGTTGTATTAAGACATATATTATGCATTGGAAATTCGCTGAGTACGCAGGTTTGCTGCGACGGGGGTATTTTCGATTAAACTAATCCTTCACGAAAATACAATGGAGAAAGGGGAAAAGTTTAAACCTGCGATTTAAATTTAAACAGGATTAATATAAACTTAGACTAGCCTTATTTGGAGAAAGCGGCCCTCGAGGCTTACAAATCAGTTAAGTAAAAATTGTGTTAAATAATTCAAAAATCTACATTATTAATAGAATTTCTTAATATTTGTTTAGCGATTTTGGGCCCATAAAAGATATTACTGCATTTTAGCGAATTTCCCCTATAGGGAAGAAGCTATTACCGTAGTCGGCATGGTAAGGCCTAGGCCCGGGACCATGATAACTTTTCGTTTTGAGGTCTCCAGATGCCAAAAACACAATTCGTTCAAAACTGTATATATATGTGTGTCTGTGTGTCCGTGGGTGCGATAACTCTCGTAAAAATGATCCGATTTTGATGAAATTTGGTACAAACATGTAAAGCATAATTTATGACTTTAACTTCGAAAACCAGCCAGATCGCTCTATCCAAAGGGGTATTTTGGTGATATTTTGTACCCCAAAAATGGGTTTTTTGAAGTTTTTACATGTAATATTTCAGAAAGTCAAATTTTATTTTTCACCATTAAATTTATCTTAAAAAAACAAACAATTTGGTGTTTTGATCATTGCTCTACGTCAATTTGTTACCGAGATATTGAAAGTACTAAACACAGTACGTTGTCCAATGTTATTCTTACGGAGAATAAGAAAAATTGTATATCTCGCTTATTTCTCAACTTATCCTGATAAAACTTGGTATATTGCTTCATATCGTTAAGGTTTATTGATATTTACACTAAAAAACATTTGTTTGCCTATAGTTCCCGTAGCAGCAAACCTGCATACTCAGCCCCCATGGCATTCTTAGGGAGAATAAGTAACGTGTTATCTCCCTTAATTATGAACATAAGTTAATACAATTTGGTATGTTGTTTTACCTACTTGAGTTATATTGATATTTGTATAAAACCCCTTTTTACGTGTTCCTTCCTTCAGCAAACCTGCATACTCAGCCGCCATTTTATTATTATGGAGAATAATTAAAATGTCATATATCGTTCATTTATGTATGTATATTAATGAAACTTGGTATTTGGTTTGATGTGGTATTAAGATACATATATATGCATTGGAAATTCGCTGAGTACGCATGTTTGCTGCTACGGGGGTATTGTGTATATATGTTAGGAAGAAATCAAAAGCACGTATACTGTAGCTGTGCCTTTTCTGCGATTCAAAGTAATATACATTTAATTTAAGGCTTCGCCACATGCCTTCAACGTTCCTACGTTAATCTTGTATTTAGTTAGTCAGCTGAGTATAGTGTACAAGTTTTCGGAACATCTGGTTCTGTGCCTATGAGATCCTCGTGCAAAGAAAGGGGCATCAGCTAACTCGGTTTGGAAAATAAAATAGCTGAAAAACATTTATAATTACCGTTCTGTCTGCTATTACACATTGTTATTATTATAATACAATGTTGAATTATAATAATACGCGTTTGTTGTATTATTATAATACAACAAGAACCAGTATAATAATAACAACAAATGACGAGTGCCATGAACAACTTTGTGGAGCTTAGAGGAGAGAAGGGTCGGCAAGTGGCAGTGATTCATTTGTAACCCCGATTTAGAAAGTATTTATTTTCTCAGCGCCGCTCGCGCCTCTCGATTAGTTTTGAGAGTCCGGAGGCTGTTCCCCTCGCCGTCCACCCCCCTGAACAAACACCACGCTAATAAGCCATTCTTTATGACTGTCAGACGGCCATATGATCCTTTGTTACAGATCTATTGTCACGGTTTCTATTCTTCATCGTAGTCACACATTTGATTGTCATCGCAATGATAACGTTGTCTTTGACTCTTTCAGGGAAGTTGAAGTTTAATTTCTAGTATATATTTATTGAAAGAACAATCTGATTTTTGTTGAGAGGCTAAAATGGAAACCATTATGTCTTGAATGATCATTTATGTGTTACTTAAGCCATTAACATCCTTGGTGTCCTTTTAGTCCTCAGATGTGAATTTTAAGGTTTTGGAAAACAACCGACGTCAGGGCTTCGCTCCCTGGGCTTTCAAAGTTCCAATTTTGATGTGTTTAAAACCTTCATCTGTAACTAATACAGCCTTATTTCTGATTGAGATGTGTGTGAGTGAGGTGTATTCCACTGTTGAATATATTAGTGGGCTTCACTCACCTAATATTTGACGACCTATATTCACGACCTAGTGTTTGACGAATTCCAGACCAACAAAAATTAGGTGAGTGAAGCCCAATATTATTTTTAATCATACAATCTTGTCACACCAGCAACTAGTTTCGACTTACTGAGGATGTCATGTTCAGGCTGTCCAAGGATACATAAATCTCTTCAGAACGTAAACGGTAGGTACATTCAAACCCACTTTACACGTGCATGACATCAGACACGACGATACACACAAAACGAATCATTTACGACTGATTTCATTACATAAAGGCGTACGAGACAATCCCGGCGGAAGTAGTCCAAACTCAAGTCGAAGACAAGTCAATGTTAATATTATGGAAGAATAGCAACCGATTCAATAGACCGTTAATAGCTGAAAAATGCAGCACCACAGCAATAACAGCATTTTAAAGACATTTTCTGGAATTACTTCACAATATAAACTTTACCTATAGAATATATGAGACGCCGACACAAGCCCGTGTGTATTTAAGGCGAATATGGTGAATTAAGTGTGGAGCATGGGTGAGAAGCTTTGTGCAGCCTTATTACTGACTAAGACTGACTGATAGGTAGTAGGCACTTTACATGAGTTGGAAAATTCCCATATTATTGCTTGATTCAGCGCAACTGAATTCACCCGTAATTAAAATATTGATAGACAATTTTAATATTACAAAAGTCTTGATTGTTGTCCACGCGTCGTTATATTGTATATAAGTCGTAGTTATATATAAGTGTGTTTTTTCACACCTTGCATAAGTGGTTTTACATATACAGAATTTCAAAATTGTAATAATAATAAAAACTGTTCAGTAAAATAGGCTAACAATTTGTGGTTTAAATATTACTAGGGGCCCCTGCGCAAATTGCGCATTTTAATATTTTTCTGTTTGTGAGAAGTTACCTGCAATTTGAAGAAATTATAACTCACAGTTATTATAAAGTTAACATTCAGTTTGAAGCAAAAGGGCCCTCTTGCAGGAATTTGTACGACATTTACCTGAACTGATGCAAACGCAAAAGCATTGTTAAAACGGCGGATATTGTCTAAATAATTGTTGGTATCTTGGTGATTCCTCTCAATTAAATACCTTAGCTCATCGCAAATATCAATAAGCTCCAAGCTGACCTTCCCTTTGTGACAACAAATACAAGATCTGTCACGGACCTCACCTAAATAAAGCTTAGCTGAACAAAACACACACACATTGCCCATCGCCCCAACACTATGTATTTGAATTTGATTGTCTTCTGGAGATAACCTCGCACAACAGTAGGATATCGGAAGTTTTTCTTCACGTATTCTGGCCCTAACATCATCTTTAAGTCGCTGCAAGTATGTAGGTGGTACAATGTCCCTCTGCTGCTCAATCAGTCTTTGTCTCTCGGCAGTTCTCTGTTCTTGCCGAAGGTTATGCATGTTTTCCCTAATCTCGTCTACTCGGTTTTCTCTTTGCCTTCTTCTTCTTTCTGTTCCAGGGTTCAAAACTCGTTTCCGAGGCATAACGAATAATGCAATACCCTTTTACCTTTCATAGGTTATTTCTTAGCTGAAAAAAATGAAACATTCAAGAAAAAGATCATCATATGAAAATAAAAATAAAATGAATGTTTGCTTAAGAAAATGTTTGGATAAATAAAAATACTAATGTACAATATGTATAATATTTCGATTGCAGATCTATACCATAAAGAGTGATTTACCTACCTCAATTAGGCTACAATTATCAATAAAAGTTGCCTATTTAAAAATTAATTTTCAAAAGCTGTTTCGTCTCTTATTTACAGTTGCAGACGATCTATTTTTTTACAATCTGACTTTGGTTAACAATTCATCTGAAGGTAATCAGCTGTTAAATTAAAATTCACATTTAAAACTGTTATAATGAGTTGGTCAGCACTGAACCTTTGAAAACGCCCTCTATAAATAAGTAAAAACCTAGGGGGCGAAGTCCTAAACGAAATGACCTTTTTAATTACCATTCGCCGGTGCGCTAGATCATAAGCTTTATAATGACACAACAATCGTAAAAATCGGTTAAGTAGGATGGGTGAAGAAGGGATGTAATAGAGAAAACCCTTAATGTATTAAGTATATAGATTAATGACAGCCTTATGGAAAAGTATTTTATAAAGCGAATGCCGCCCCTACAACATATACAGAGCCACGACCGCAGATAATTATCGTATTCCAAGGTCCGTATAGAATATACTTCGTAAAGGTGTGCGCAGTCACTATCTTTAAGCTTTTCAAACTAACCTCGTAAAATCCCCTGTAAGGTCACATGATCACCAATCCAATCTGCAGTATTATGGAAACACGATAGTTATCGTAAGCGTACCATATTTTCATCGTTATTGTAATTAAAATAAACATTGTTTAATTGTTTAACTGCTTACATATTTTGATCAGCTTTTATTTATAAACACAACCGAGACAGATAAATGAAACTTAATTATACTAGTTTTAGTGCGTTTATGGACATATTAAATTCAGTCGGCTGGTCTAAAACATTTGCAAATTTCGGGATTTGGTTTTCATGACAGATGACAGTCATAACCTGTACTCTATTGTTTACAAAACAAACGTTTTATTTACATTTTATGGGTTTAATTAAGCGCCCCTCGTGCATCCATGGAGAAATAACAGGCCTATTGACGTCAGCGCTATTGTTTACTCTGAGGACAAGGAACGAAACTAAATGTATTGGATATCACTACTTAAAGGGTTATGTATACATTATATATTGTGTTAATTAATACCGTAAGATTTGCAACATATGAGATAAACTATTACCTTCTTCTTCGGTTCAACCTGAATCGACTTCGGTAATTGCAATATATGCGGTGCATCGTTGAAAGATACTGTGGTTTTCTCTAAATCAGCTGATTCTCTTGTCTGTTCTTAGATACACAATATAGTTGTTTTAATAATCAGCTGGTTAGATATTACGTTACAGTTCACAGCGAAAAAAACGAATAAAAACCATGTAAATAAAATTTAGAATCTGGCTAGAAAAATATTCAATTTTCAATGTTTGGCAAAATGTCTTGAAAAAGTCTTGCTTTTAATCGTCTATCTTGTAGCGGCAGTCCAATTCCAAAATGTTCTGCTCCAGGTACAAATATTAACCTATGAGAAAACTTCAGTGTCGTTTTTCTGATGTATTCACTGATTGTTTCTATTCCAAGTTCCCTATGTATTTGCGAATTTCGTACGTACCATGGTGAGTTTACAGCAATTCTTAAGACCTTGTTTTGAAAGATTTGAATTTTCGAAAGCTTTTTACATGAAATTGAAAGCCCCCACACTTGACAGGCATACAGAACAAGAGGTCGGAGAATAGTTTTATAAATGAGAATAGTGTATGAAGACTTTAGAGTCGACTTTCTATTGACAATAGGAAATAGGATGGACAGTCGAGAGTACGCTTGATTTAATTTTGAATTTACATGTAGATTGAAATTTAACTTTTTGTCTAATAACACACCTAAATACTTAACTGCTTGATCTGGTGGATTCCAATTGATATTTGAATTGTTAATGACGATTTCAGGGGGAATTTGCGGTCTTCTTAAGGTGAATATCTTAGCTTCCGATTTATTTGGATTTAAGCATAAATTCCATTTGTTGAACCATTGCATCACTTCATCAGCCGCATTTTGAAGTTGTTGATAAGCTTGCAGAATTTCGGTGCTTTGAGTGATGATTGTGGTGTCGTCTGCATATAGCGCTATAGTGGAATCTTGCGGAATTGGAATGTCAGACATGAAAATATTGAAAAGTAAAGGTCCCAAAATTGACCCTTGTGGTACCCCAGCAGAAATTGGGCGATAGTTAGAAGTAGAAGAA
Organism: Allygus modestus; assembly: GCA_963675035.1. Taxonomy (NCBI): domain Eukaryota; kingdom Metazoa; phylum Arthropoda; class Insecta; order Hemiptera; family Cicadellidae; genus Allygus; species Allygus modestus. The sequence continues at coordinate 73,868,116 of OY776112.1, read as the reverse complement.
TTTATTTTTACACAGAAGTGTCTGTTACATAGAAAGGATTTTACTATTTTTTTCAGGTAAAGTGGAAATCCAAGAAGTTCAATTTTGTGAAGAAGGCCCTCATGCCACACCTTATCAAAAGCCTGTGAAACGTCAAGAAATATCGCAGCTGAGTGTTCCTTCCGTTCAAATCCTTTTACAATCGTTTCAACTATCCGCTGAACTTGGTGAGTGGTGGAATGTTTAGGTCGAAATCCGAACTGGTGTGGTGGAATTGCGCTCGATTCTTCAAGAAAAGAGTTTATCCTTCTCTGGATAATCTTCTCCAGCAATTTCGAGAGACATGACAAAAGACTTATTGGTCTGTAGCTGGAAGTAGAGAATTTGGGCTTATTGGGTTTGTGGAAAACTATAATTTCGGCCTTTTTCCACGTGTCAGGGAAGAAGCTTTGATAAATACATGCATTAAAAATCGAAGTTAAAACTGACACTGCTTTTTTGGTGAGATTTTTAAGAACAGTATTTGGAATAAGGTCGGGTCCAGGTGTTTTACGTAAAGGAAGTTTCTTGATCAGTTGCTTTATTTCTACTGGTGAAACAAATTTTATGGGAAGCTCTACTGTTGATGATGCATTTGTCATGGTACTGTTGACAAGACCAGCAGTATGTTCATCGGTCACATTGTTCGGTGAGAACGCCTCCTCGAAGAAGTCAGCAAGAATGTTACATTTATCAAGATCACTTTCATATACATTACCTTCGTGCCTGAGAGGCGGAATTACAGTTGGGGTGCGTAAAATCCGTTTGGTTCCTTTCCAGAGGCTGGAATCATTTGGATTTATGTCACTGACGTAAGTTTTATAACACATCATTTTATATTCTTCGATTTCCAGCCTTACTTGACGTATAAGCTGGTTCAGTCTCCGCCGCATGTGAGGTTGCCTGTGTCTAATCCACTGACGTCGAGCTTCATGTTTAGCTTTTAGTAAATTAATGATTCTTAAAGGTGGAGTGAGAAAGCTATTGGTCTTATTAGGAAATTTTTTATAAGTTGCAAGTTTGGTAGCTTTTTGAAGACACCCAGTGAAATGTTCAATAGCCTTGTTAATGCCATCAATAGAGCTCAGGTGTTGGGGAAACTGAAGAAATCCATCTAACTTTACACCAAAGGTATGCCAGTCAACTCTTCCCGATATTAACCTAGGGGGAGGTGTGCTATTGTCAGGTTGTAGAAAGAAACTGATTAAAACGGGGAGGTGATCGGAGTCCAATTCTGGTACGACTTTGTGTTGGATGGGAGCTGCAAAATTACGATAAAGAACAGTATCCAAAATGTCTGGTTCACAGTTCAATTGAAATGGATAAAACGTGGGCTCATCTGGTGCGGACACGTTTATCCCTTCGTCTGTGATAAATTGAAAAAGACGTGCACCATTTGGGTTAGTAACTCTACAGCCCCAGTTTTGATTTTTACAGTTTAAGTCACCAACGATTAGCGTGGGAGAATGTCCAGTAAATAGGTTCATAAAGTCGTTTAAGTAGAGCCTTCGATTAGGGGATTTATAAGCCGCTATGATATTTACAGAACTACCATCTTCCAGCATAACTTTTACAGAAGTAGCTTCAATTGACACTAGTTGAGGTAAAAACAAAGTGTTGTGTTGTATGGTTTTTTTAATAAAAATAGCTACACCACCTGAGGCAACAGGGGCAGCCCGGTCTTCTCTATAGACATTGTATCCACATATTTTAAAATTTTGATTATCAACTAAATGAGTTTCTGAGACACAAGCTATGTCAACATTGTGACGCACTAAAAAAGCAGAAAAGATCGCTTTTTGTTTGTTCAAACCATTTGCGTTCCAATTTAGGATTTTTAAATTTTGAAACGCAACTCTATTAGGGGGAGGCATGTTTAAGAAAAGAACTTATAACGTTAGTCAAAATTGTTTTAATCATTGGCACTATCGATTTAACTAATTCTACTATCAGTGTTTCTAAATTAGTTGAGCTTGATTGATCAGAACTGCACGGTTGACCCGATTTATTTGCTTGCTCCGCCAGAGTTGGAGGAGTGAACCTAGTTTTTGAGGGATGTTTATGCGCAGACTTACCACTTAACACATCAGCGTAGGAAGCCTCGTGTGTTTGGCGCTGTGCTTCCTCGGTTGGCGGGGTTTGAGCTACTGTTGCACGGACATGTATTGCAGGTGGCGTAGAATTCTCAGGTTGCAACCGCTTAGTTTTAGACAGGTTCGGATTTTTTGTCCTAGACAAGAGGCTTTGGTAATGAGAACAGCCCCTGAAATTTGCAGTGTGATTTTCCCCACAGTTCACGCATTGAGGGGTGTCAGTTTTAGGTTTCGGACACTCTGAATAGTGGTGACGATCGGTACACCGTACACATCGTGTGTCTAACTTACAAAAGTTCTTCGTGTGACCAAATCTTTGGCATCGAGTGCACTGAGGGATCATTTTGGATTTCATTTTCGGTTCGACAGATATAACTGCATAGCACAGAGTATTTAATTTAAAAATATCGTTACTCTCATCGTTTTTTACCAGATCAACAGTGCACAAGGGAATTTACCGGACCGATTTACACGTTCTTCCGGAAGAAGTTGCAAAGTTGAAATTTTACCCCATGTTAAATTGCCTTAAGAAAACTTTTAATCTCTTTTTTAAATAGTTATCGACAAGATACCAACATTTAAGGTAAAATGTGCACATAAAGGGGTTAATTACTTTCATTTGACACCACCCGCGGTAAATCGGTCCAGTGGAAGTCTCACACGTTCTTCCGGAAGATTTTTAATTTTGTGTTTTAATATATAGGATTTTTTATATAGTATTTCACTATATATTCCATAACTAGAAAACACTCTTACTCTAGTAAATGACTGTGATATTGTGATTAAACAGATAGTTATTTGGCAAAAGCAATACATTGTTTGTTACTGAATCGTGTTTTTAGGTACACAATGGTTGATCATCGTCTTATCTCACATACAGTGATGCATTTAATTTCAATATACGATATGACTTATAAGCACCTACGTGACGAAATTAAATTAATAACCAACCACAACAACTCTATTTTGATTTCAACAAAATAATCTAGTTCAGTTTTCGAAAAGTTTTTAACTAATGGTGGCGAATGTCCAACCCATTTTGAATATATGTATCGTAAATAAAAGTCTAAATATAAACTTCTAAGCAATTTCGGCTTTCCATATAGTGAAATCAAATAAATAATACATGTTTAGAGGGACCATACACATATTACGTAAAGCACTTAAGGAGGGGGAAGGGGTGTGGCGTAGCGTTATGCTGCGTTATGTGGGGTGGAGGGGGTTGGATCAACATTACGTAACTCACACAAATTAACCCTAAGAGCTTGCGCACTCCCGTACCTATTGATACGGTTTTAATCTTTCAAAGTTAAAAAATAATCAGATTGATATCTAAATCAAGTTTACAATTTGTTATGCAACAAATTCTTCCGTTATACTATTTTAATAACAGTTAAACTGAAAATAAATACATCAAGTGTTTTGAGTAAGTTCTGTATTACTTTTTATTTATGTTTTGTGTTGTTTTAGAGTGTAAAATCGTGACTTGATACAGCAATGCCGCCCACATCTTTAGTTTTTAAGTTGTTTTGTATTAGTTATAAATTAAATTTATTACGTTTTACCTGAGATGGTTTAGTTTGTTGTTTATATTATTAGTAACAGTCTTGTTTGTTTATATACATTTTGCTTTTAAATAAGTTATTACAAAATGTTGTTAAAAGAAAGCCATTTAAAGTTAAATGATTCACTAAAATCTATTCCAAATTGCTAATAAAACTATGTTTAAAAATTTAAACAGTTTTAAAGCCTACTACGAATGAGTTACGTAACACATAGGGGGGTGAGGTGGTATGGTCAAACGTTATGGTGCGTTACATGGGGGAGGGAGGTATGATATGATGAAAAAATGCGTTACGTAATATGTTTATTGCCCCAGAACAATATTTACTTTTTAACATTGTTAGTAGTTTAAATCTATAAAAGGTAAAACGTAATTCCTTGTTAAAATTTATCACACGAGTAACTATAGCACAATTCCACTGTGGTGTCAACACAGGAAAACCCACGTAACATAAATTAGTTTTCTCTGTGGATATTATATTAGCATCAGCACGTATCTGCTATCGCGGACAAATATTGTAAAGTGAAATAAGTATCGGGATAGTTTATGTTGCAAACAACACACATTACGGCTAAAGTTGAGGAAGCAGTTAATTAGTTATTCCGCAGCCGGTAATTGCTTAGCTCGGAGTCTTAAGCGACTTGTGCTAAGCCCCTTGTAGGGGGCCTCGCTCGCGGAACAGCTAGGCACAAAACCTTACGAATTGATGCGGTATAAGAGTACAAGAGATGCGACCCAAACAACACACATTACAGCTAAAGTTGAGGAAGCAGTTAATTAGTTATTCCGCAGCCGGTAATTGCTTAGCTCGGAGTCTTAAGCGACTTGTGCTAAGCTCCTTGTAGCGGGCCTCGCTCGCAGAACAACTAGGCACAAAGCCTTACAAATTGTTGCGGTATAAGACTATAAGAGATGCGACCCAAACAACACACATTACGACTAAAGTTGAGGAAGCAGTTAATTAGTTATTCCGCAGCTGTAATTGCTTAGCTCGGAGTCTTAAGCGACTTGTGCTAAGCCCCTTGTAGGGGGCCTCGATAGCGGAACAACTAGGCACAAAGCCTTACAAATTGATGCGGTATAAGAGATGCGACCCAAACAACACACATTACGGCTAAAGTTGAGGAAGAAGTTAATTAGTTATTCCGCAGCCGGTAATTGCTTAGCTCAACGTCTTCGGCGACTTGTCGCTCGCGGAACAACTAGGCACAAAGCCTTACAAATTGTTGCGGTATAAGAGATGCGACCCAAACAACACATATTACGGCTAAAGTTGAGGAAGCAGTTAATTAGTTATTCTGCAGCCAGTAATTGCTTAGCTCGGAGTCTTAAGTGACTTGTGCTAAGTCCCTTGCAGGGGGCCTCGCTCTCGGAACAACTAGGCACAAAGCCTTACAAATTGATGCGCTATAAGAGTATAAGAGATGCGACCCAAACAACAAACATTACGGCTAAAGTTGAGGAAGAAGTTAATTAGTTATTCCGCAGCCGGTAATTGCTTGGCTCGGAGTCTTAAGTGATTTGTGCTAAGCCCCTTGTAGGGGGCCTCGCTCTCGGAACAACTAGGCACAAAGCCTTAAAAATGATGCGGTATAAGAGTATAAGAGATGCGACCCAAACAACACACATTACGGCTAAAGGTGAGGAAGCAGTTAATTAGTTATTACGCAGCCGGTAATTGCTTAGCTCGGAGTCTTAAGTGATTTGTGCTAAGCCCCTTGTAGGGGGCCTCGCTCGCGGAACAACTAGGCACAAAGCCTTACAAATGATGTGGTATAAGAGTATAAGAGATGCGACCCAAACAACACGCATTACGGCTAAAGTTGAGGAAGCAGTTAATTAATTACTCCGCAGCCGGTAATTGCTTAGCTCGGAGTCTTAAGCGACTTAAGCTAAGCCCCTTGTAGGGGTCCTCGCTCGCGGAACAACTAGGCACAAAGCCTTTCAAATTGATGCGCTATAAGAGTATAAGAGATGCGACCCAAACAACACACATTACAGCTAAAGTTGAGGAAGCAGTTAATTAGTTATTCCGCAGCCGGTAATTGCTTGGCTCGGAGTCTTTAGCGACATGTGCTAAGCCCCTTGTAGGGGGCCTCACTCACGGAACAACTAGGCACAAAGCCTTACAAATGATGCGGTATAAGAGTATAACAGGTGCGACCCAAACAACACACATTACGGCTAAAGTTGAGGAAGCTGTTAATTAGTTATTCCGCAGCCGGTAATTGCTTAGCTCGGAGTCTTAAGTGACTCGTGCTAAGCCCTTGTAGGGGGCCTCGCTCGCGGAACAACTAGGCACAAAGCCTTACAAATTGATGCGCTATAAGAGTATAAGGGATTCAACCCAAACAACACACATTACAGCTAAAGTTGAGGAAGCAGTTAATTAGTTATTCCGCAGCTGGTAATTGCTTAGCTCGGAGTCTTAAGCGACTTGTGCTAAGCCCCTTGTATGGGGCCTCGCTCTCGGAACAACTAGGCACAAAGCCTTTCAAATTGATGCGCTATAAGAGTATAAGAGATGCGACCCAAACAACACACATTACAGCTAAAGTTGAGGAAGCAGTTAATTAGTTATTCCGCAGCCGGTAATTGCTTGGCTCGGAGTCTTTAGCGACTTATGCTAAGCCCCTTGTAGGGGGCCTCACTTGCGGAACAACTAGGCACAAAGCCTTACAAATGATGCGGTATAAGAGTATAACAGATGCGACCCAAACAACACACATTACAGCTAAAGTTGAGGAAGCAGTTAATTAGTTATTCCGCTGCCGGTAATTGCTTAGCTCGGATTCTTAAGTGACTTGTGCTAAGCCCCTTGTAGGGGGCTTCGCTCTCGGAACAACAAATTGATGCGGTATAAGAGTATAAGAGATGCGACCCAAACAACACACATTACAGCTAAAGTTGAAGAAGCAGTTAATTAGTTATTCCGCAGCCGGTAATTGCTTAGCTCGGAGTCTTAAGTGACTTGTGCTAAGCCCCTTGTAGGGGGCCTCGCTCGCGGAACAACTAGGCACAAAGCCTTACAAATTGATGCGCTATAAGAGTATAAGAGATGCGACCCAAACAACACACATTACTGAAAAGTTGAGGAAGCTGTTCATTAGTTATTCCGCAGCCGGTAATTGCTTAGCTCGGAGTCTTAAGTGACTTGTGCTAAGCCCCTTGTAGGGGGCCTCGCTCGCGGAACAACTAGGCACAGAGCCTTACAAATTGATGCGCTATAAGAGTATAAGAGATGCAACCCAAACAACACACATTACAGCTAAAGTTGAGGAAGCAGTTAATTAGTTATTCCGCAGCCGGTAATTGCTTAGCTCGGAGTCTTAAGCGACTTGTGCTAAGCTCCTAGTAGGGGGCCTCCCTCGCAGAACAACTAGGCACAAAGCCTTACAAATTGTGCGGTATAAGAGATTCGACCCAAACAACACACATTACGGCTAAAGTTGAGGAAGAAGTTAATTAGTTATTCCGCAGCCGGTAATTGCTTAGCTCAAAGTATTAGGCGACTTGTCGCTCGCGGATCAACTAGGCACAAAGCCTTACAAATTGATGCGCTATAAGAGTATAAGAGATGCGACCCAAACAACACACATTACGGCTAAAGTTGGGGAAGCAGTTAATTAGTTATTCCGCAGCCAGTAATTGCTTAGCTCGGAGTCTTAAGTGACTTGTGCTAAGCCCCTTGTATGGGGCCTCACTCTCGTAACAACTAGGCACAAAGCCTTACAAATTGATGCGCTATAAGAGTGTAAGAGATGCGACCCAAACAACACACATTACGGCTAAAGTTGAGGAAGCAGTTAATTAGTTATTCCGCAGCCGGTAATTGCTTGGCTCGGAGTCTTAAGTGATTTGTGCTAAGCCCCTTGTAGGGGGCCTCACTTGCGGAACAACTAGGCACAAAGCCTTACAAATGATGCGGTATAAGAGTATAACAGATGCGACCCAAACAACACACATTACAGCTAAAGTTGAGGAAGCAGTTAATTAGTTATTCCGCTGCCGGTAATTGCTTAGCTCGGATTCTTAAGTGACTTGTGCTAAGCCCCTTGTAGGGGGCCTCGCTCTCGGAACAACAAATTGATGCGGTATAAGAGTATAAGAGATGCGACCCAAACAACACACATTACAGCTAAAGTTGAAGAAGCAGTTAATTAGTTATTCCGCAGCCGGTAATTGCTTAGCTCGGAGTCTTAAGTGACTTGTGCTAAGCCCCTTGGAGGGGGCCTCGCTCTCGGAACAACTAGGCACAAAGCCTTACAAATTGATGCGCTATAAGAGTATAAGAGATGCAACCCAAACAACAAACATTACGGCTAAAGTTGAGGAAGCAGTTAATTAGTTATTCCGCAGCCGGTAATTACTTAGCTCGAAGTCATAATCGACTTGTGCTAAGCCCCTTGTAGGGGGCCTCGCTCTCGGAACAACAAATTGATGCGGTATAAGAGTATAAGAGATGCGACCCAAACAACACACATTACGGCTAAAGTTGAGGAAGCAGTTAATTAGTTATTCCGCAGCCGGTAATTTCTTAGCTCGGAGTCTTAAGCGACTTGTGCTAAGCCCCTTGTAGGGGGCCTCGCTCGCGGAACAACTAGGCGCAAAGCCTTACAAATTGATGCGCTATAAGAGTATAAGAGATGCGACCCAAACAACACACATTACTGAAAAGTTGAGGAAGCTGTTCATTAGTTATTCCGCAGCCGGTAATTGCTTAGCTCGGAGTCTTAAGTGACTTGTGCTAAGCCCCTTGTAGGGGGCCTCGCTCGCGGAACAACTAGGCACAAAGCCTTACAAATTGATGCGCTATAAGAGTATAAGAGATGCAACCCAAACAACACACATTACAGCTAAAGTTGAGGAAGCAGTTAATTAGTTATTCCGCAGCCGGTAATTGCTTAGCTCGGAGTCTTAAGCGACTTGTGCTAAGCTCCTAGTAGGGGGCCTCCCTCGCAGAACAACTAGGCACAAAGCCTTACAAATTGTGCGGTATAAGAGATTCGACCCAAACAACACACATTACGGCTAAAGTTGAGGAAGAAGTTAATTAGTTATTCCGCAGCCGGTAATTGCTTAGCTCAAAGTCTTAGGCGACTTGTCGCTCGCGGATCAACTAGGCACAAAGCCTTACAAATTGATGCGCTATAAGAGTATAAGAGGAGATGCGACCCAAACAACACACATTACGGCTAAAGTTGGGGAAGCAGTTAATTAGTTATTCCGCAGCCAGTAATTGCTTAGCTCGGAGTCTTAAGTGACTTGTGCTAAGCCCCTTTCAGGGGGCCTCACTCTCGTAACAACTAGGCACAAAGCCTTACAAATTGATGCGCTATAAGAGTGTAAGAGATGCGACCCAAACAACACACATTACGGCTAAAGTTGAGGAAGCAGTTAATTAGTTATTCCGCAGCCGGTAATTGCTTGGCTCGGAGTCTTAAGTGATTTGTGCTAAGCCCCTTGTAGGGGGCCTCGCTCTCGGAACAACTAGGCACAAAGCCTTACAAATGATGCGGTATAAGAGTATAAGAGATGCGACCCAAACAACACACATTACGGCTAAAGTTAAGGAAGCATTTAATTAGTTATTCCGCAGCCGGTAATTGCTTAGCTCGGAGTCTTAAGTAATTTGTGCTAAGCCCCTTGTAGGGGGCCTCGCTCACGGAACAACTAGGCACAAAGCCTTACAAATGATGTGGTATAAGAGTATAAGAGATGCGAGCCAAACAACACACATTACGGCTAAAGTTGAGGAAGCAGTTAATTAGTTATTCCGCAGCCGGTAATTGCTTAGCTCGGAGTCTTAAGCGACTTAAGCTAAGCCCCTTGTAGGGGGCCTCGTTCGCGGAACAATTAGGCACAAAGCTTACAAATGATGTAGTATAACAGTATAAGAGATGCGACCCAAACAACACATATTACGACTAAAGTTGAATAAGCAGTTAATTAGTTATTCCGCAGCCGGTAATTGCTTAGCTCGGAGTCTTAAGTGATTTGTACTAAGCCCCTTGTAGGGGGCCTCGCTCGCGAAACAACTAGGCGCAAAGCTTACAAATGATGTAGTATAACAGTATAAGAGATGCGACCCAAACAACACATATTACGACTAAAGTTGAATAAGCAGTTAATTAGTTATTCCGCAGCCGGTAATTGCTTAGCTCGGATTCTTAAGTGACTTGTGCTAAGCCCCTTGTAGGGGGCCTCGCTCGCGGAACAACTAGGCACAAAGCCTTACAAATTGATGCGCTATAAGAGTATAAGAGATGCGACCCAAACAACACACATTACGGCTAAAGTTGAGGAAGCAGTTAATTAGTTATTCCGCAGCCGGTAATTGCTTAGCTCGGAGTCTTAAGTGATTTGTGCTAAGCCCCTTTTAGGGGGCCTCGCTCCCGGAACAACTAGGCACAAAGCCTTACAAATGATGCGGTATAAGAGTATAAGAGATGCGACCCAAACAACACACATTACTGAAAAGTTGAGGAAGCTGTTAATTAGTTATTCCGCAACCGGTAATTGCTTAGCTCGGAGTCTTAAGCGACTTGAGCTAAGCCCCTTGTAGGGGGCCTCGCTCTCGGAACAACTAGGCACAAAGCCTTACAAATGGATGCGGTATAAGAGTATAAGAGAAGCGACCCAAACAACACACATTACAGCTAAAGTTGAGGAAGCAGTTTATTAGTTATTCCGCAGCCGGTAATTGCTTAGCTCGGAGTCTTAAGCGACTTGAGCTAAGCCCTTTGTAGGGAGCCTCGCTCGCGGAACAACTAGGCACAAAGCCTTACAAATGATGTGGTATAAGAGTATAAGAGATGCAACCCAAACAACACACATTACAGCTAAAGTTGAGGAAGCTGTTAATTAGTTATTCTGCAGCCGGTAATTGCTTAGCTCGGAGTCTTAAGTGACTTGTACTAAGCCCCTTGTAGGGAGCCTCGCTCGCGGAACAACTAGGCACAAAGCCTTACAAATTGATGCGCTATAAGAGTGTAAGAGATGCGACCCAAACAACACACATTACGGCTAAAGTTGAGGAAGCAGTTAATTAGTTATTCCGCAGCCGGTAATTGCTTGGCTCGGAGTCTTAAGTGATTTGTGCTAAGCCCCTTGTAGGGGGCCTCGCTCTCGGAACAACTAGGCACAAAGCCTTACAAATGATGCGGTATAAGAGTATAAGAGATGCGACCCAAACAACACACATTACGGCTAAAGTTAAGGAAGCATTTAATTAGTTATTCCGCAGCCGGTAATTGCTTAGCTCGGAGTCTTAAGTAATTTGTGCTAAGCCCCTTGTAGGGGGCCTCGCTCACGGAACAACTAGGCACAAAGCCTTACAAATGATGTGGTATAAGAGTATAAGAGATGCGAGCCAAACAACACACATTACGGCTAAAGTTGAGGAAGCAGTTAATTAGTTATTCCGCAGCCGGTAATTGCTTAGCTCGGAGTCTTAAGCGACTTAAGCTAAGCCCCTTGTAGGGGGCCTCGTTCGCGGAACAATTAGGCACAAAGCTTACAAATGATGTAGTATAACAGTATAAGAGATGCGACCCAAACAACACATATTACGACTAAAGTTGAATAAGCAGTTAATTAGTTATTCCGCAGCCGGTAATTGCTTAGCGCGGAGTCTTAAGTGATTTGTACTAAGCCCCTTGTAGGGGGCCTCGCTTGCGAAACAACTAGGCGCAAAGCTTACAAATGATGTAGTATAACAGTATAAGAGATGCGACCCAAACAACACATATTACGACTAAAGTTGAATAAGCAGTTAATTAGTTATTCCGCAGCCGGTAATTGCTTAGCTCGGATTCTTAAGTGACTTGTGCTAAGCCCCTTGTAGGGGGCCTCGCTCTCGGAACAACAAATTGATGCGGTATAAGAGTATAAGAGATGCGACCCAAACAACACACATTACAGCTAAAGTTGAAGAAGCAGTTAATTAGTTATTCCGCAGCCGGTAATTGCTTAGCTCGGAGTCTTAAGTGACTTGTGCTAAGCCCCTTGGAGGGGGCCTCGCTCTCGGAACAATAAGGCACAAAGCCTTACAAATTGATGCGCTATAATAGTATAAGAGATGCAACCCAAACAACACACATTACGGCTAAAGTTGAGGAAGCAGTTAATTAGTTATTCCGCAGCCGGTAATTACTTAGCTCGAAGTCTTAAGCGACTTGTGCTAAGCCCCTTGTAGGGGGCCTCGCTCTCGGAACAACAAATTGATGCGGTATAAGAGTATAAGAGATGCGACCCAAACAACACACATTACGGCTAAAGTTGAGGAAGCAGTTAATTAGTTATTCCGCAGCCGGTAATTGCTTAGCTCGGAGTCTTAAGCGACTTGTGCTAAGCCCCTTGTAGGGGGCCTCGCTCGCGGAACAACTAGGCACAAAGCCTTACAAATTGATGCGCTATAAGAGTATAAGAGATGCGACCCAAACAACACACATTACGGCTAAAGTTGAGGAAGCAGTTAATTAGTTATTCCGCAGCCGGTAATTGCTTAGCTCGGAGTCTTAAGTGATTTGTGCTAAGCCCCTTGTAGGGGGCCTCGCTCCCGGAACAACTAGGCACAAAGCCTTACAAATGATGCGGTATAAGAGTATAAGAGATGCGACCCAAACAACACACATTACTGAAAAGTTGAGGAAGCTGTTAATTAGTTATTCCGCAACCGGTAATTGCTTAGCTCGGAGTCTTAAGCGACTTGAGCTAAGCCCCTTGTAGGGGGCCTCGCTCTCGGAACAACTAGGCACAAAGCCTTACAAATGGATGCGGTATAAGAGTATAAGAGAAGCGACCCAAACAACACACATTACAGCTAAAGTTGAGGAAGCAGTTTATTAGTTATTCCGCAGCCGGTAATTGCTTAGCTCGGAGTCTTAAGCGACTTGAGCTAAGCCCTTTGTAGGGAGCCTCGCTCGCGGAACAACTAGGCACAAAGCCTTACAAATTCAGGCGCTATAAGAGTATAAGAGATGCGACCCAAACAACACACATTACGGCTAAAGTTGAGGAAGCAGTTAATTAGTTATTCTGCAGCCGGTAATTGCTTAGCTCGGAGTCTTAAGCGACTTGTACTAAGCCCCTTGTAGGGAGCCTCGCTCGCGGAACAACTAGGCACAAAGCCTTACAAATGATGCGCTATAAGAGTATAAGAGATGCGACCCAAACAACACACATTACAGCTAAAGTTGAGGAAGCAGTTAATTAATTATTCCGCAGCCGGTGTAATTGCTTAGCTCGGAGTCTTAAGCGACTTGAGCTAAGCCCCTTGTAGGGAGCCTCGCTCGCGAAACAACTAGGCACAAAGCCTTACAAATGATGTGGTATAAGAGTATAAGAGATGCAACCCAAACAACACACATTACAGCTAAAGTTGAGGAAGCTGTTAATTAGTTATTCTGCAGCCGGTAATTGCTTAGCTCGGAGTCTTAAGTGACTTGTACTAAGCCCCTTGTAGGGAGCCTCGCTCGCGGAACAACTAGGCACAAAGCCTTACAAATGATGCGGAATAAGAGTATAAGAGATGCGACCCAAACAAAAATATCTTGTAATATATTTCAAATGGATCATTAAATAAACACAATAAATAAAATAATAGAATAAAATGCTATACAAATATTAAATAATAATGTTAATGGAATTTTTAATCTGAAGTCTTCAGGGTACTAACATCAGTTCTGGAATATATTTCGCGACAAAATCTAGAGTTAAATTTTCCCAGCGGTCGTGAACTTATAATAATAACAGTATAATCACCATTAATTAATACAGTATACTTATAGTCCCGCGTTTAAACACGTAAATGTGGTTGTATTCAATAACTCTCTGTAGTTAATTACACAAATACCCGGAAATGATCATTTTTTATAAAGTGATACATATACTTTACTTATATGACTTGAACTTTACGTAGGAAGGGAAAAGATTGTTTGACACTACAAGTAAACGATGCAGTTTAGTTTAACGATTATCATTCAGAACTAAATCGAAGTATTATAGGATGTTTTTAATATCTTGGTTAATCCTAACTGTGAATCAAACCCTAAAACGTGGCAATGTACAAAGTCCAATAATGAACAAGTTTAATCTATTTTTGATTATAATTTACGTGTACCTTACAATTTTTGTTTTTATCGATTCATTTTAAAGTGGTTTTTATTTTCCAATAGTCTATAATTTGCATTAAAAAACTCATAAAAATAAATTATTTATGCTAACTCGCTATTGCCCTGTTAGTTGTATTGTACTAACTACACAAAGACTGAGGTGTTTATATTCTCCGACGGAACAAGCGTCACTTTGATGCAACAGCTGAACAAATCGACAATGATAACGTATTTTTCGGAGAATTGCGTGCAAGATATCAGTGCGACTCCTCTCCAGGTTTGGGGGTATTCAACTAAGTCAAAGAAAAAACCGTAGACATTTTATTATTGTTGGTAACATTTTAATATGTTTGATTCAATCTAAAAATAATACTGTAGCCGACTGAGGTTTTAGGTAAAATACTTGTACAAAGAAATTCGAATGTATTATATTCGTAAATCTATCTATACTTATTTGATAGGCGAGCAGGTTTTTTGTGACAATCACTCCTCCTAAACTACTGAACCGATTTTCATGTTTTTTGTGTCATTGGAAAGAGCCTAACGTGAAGTTGTGCATGAAACCTTTTTTATAGAGACATAATTTGTGAGTGAGGCTGTGGGGCCCTTTAAAGTTGAGTTTTTTCCCATAAGCTTCATTGGGAAATAACTATAAGTTTGAAGCAATCAGCTGGTTAGAGTAAACACAGTTAATCAGCAGGCAATGTTGGCTTTGGAACGGTAACACGATATTTATAAATTATGATCGCGAGCGAAGCCGCGACAGGCTACTAGTACTTATTGATAGGCGAGTAGGTTTTTTGTGACAATCACTCCTCCTAAACTACTGAACCGATTTTCATGTTTTTGGTGTTTTTGGTTTTTGGTGTTTTTGGTGTTTTTGGTGTTTTTGGTGTTTGGTGCCTAACGTGAAGTTGTACTTGAAAACTTTTTTAATAGAGAAATAATTTGTGAGTGAGGCCCTGGGGCCCCTTAAAGTTGAGTTTTTTCCCATAAGCTTAACATTGGGAAATAACTATAAGTTTTAAGCAATCAGCTGGATAGAGTAAACACAGTTAATCAGCAGGCCATGTTGGCTTTGGAACGGTAACAAAATATTTATACGGGAATATCAGTATAATGTTGCGTTGTGATCGCGAGCGAAGCCGCGACAGGCTCCTAGTATGCCTAAATGCATATACAATTTAATCCATTCCATGATTATTTTAAACTACTCCAGGGTTATTTTAAGAACCCGTATGTACGGCAGCAGCGATCATCAAGATACTTGGATAAAATATATATATATATATATATATATATATATATATAAAACATATATAACAATAGCAATACAATTTTGTTTTGTTGATCAAATACGTGGGGAAATAAAACGTGGAATATATGGTCTTTTTGAGAAACCCGTAGTAAAAGTCTATTACTAAAAATGAACGGTTTAAGAAGGTATTGTTCCTTTCAAAATTTGTTTGGTATTATTTTTGAAAATGTTATTACAACCCCCTTAAAATAGCTTAATACTTCTAGCCTTGAATCTCACTTCGGTCACACTGGCACCTCGCCATTAAAATAGTCCAAGTCCTAATCTATAGATAGACTATAAATACGAAAACCGATCATCCCCCAGGCCAACCTCTGTTCCTATAGCCACGCAATTTGGCAAGTATACTCTCTCCATAACGCATGTAACCACTGGGAAAGGATTTTAAGAAATTCCCATAGGGCTCCATCCCACAGGGAGTTAAATTTCCAATCCAATGTTATTCTTATGAAAAACCGATCATCACTCAGGCCAAACCTCTACACCTTCAACCACAAAATTTGGCTCATATACTCTTTCCACAACGTAGGAAACCACTAAGAAAGGAGTTTACGAAATTCCCGTAGGGCTTCGCCCAACAAGGAGTTGACGTTCCAATCCAGAGTTATTCTTATGGATATTCACAGGGAATTAGATCTGGAATCTTACCATTTAAGATCAGGAGAGCTTGCATGACTGCACGAACTACATTTTAAGGAGATTCAGACACCAAATTTATTGACTGACTCGTCCTAAAGGAAGTCAGAAACAACACATTATATTATGCTAGCTGTAAACATATATGGCGCACCCATAAGTAGTAACCTATTGGAAACAAACTCCACAGATTTTCATTTAAATTTGTCCTACCTGATTATGATTAGTTCGTGATTAAGAAGTGTAGGGTTTACTATCATACGTTTACAATATGCTGTGGGATAAATTGAACGAGTTCATCAACAAGTGTCGCAATAAATTGTAAGAGCCCAGAGTTGCAGGTATCAACACATAAAGATCTCGCGGAACACTTATTGTCAAGCGCAACTAGCAATATCTCGCACTTCTTGAAAGGTGGAGCTGCAGATATAGGACGCAGGGCGTTGGAGCAAGTGAGATAGTGCGATAGCAAAAGCCACGGTGAGACCCGAGATTAGAGCCCGAGACCTGACTGATCTGTTTGTTCCTGGACGTGAGAGTGAGTGACGGACAAACACCGGTATCGATACTGACACTGCTGAGCGATCGCTGTGGGAAGACCATGTCAAACACCATGGCTTTGGGGTTTGGGATCAAACATTGTGTCAAATGTAAGATAAGCGGTGTTTCAAGCTCTTGTCAATCTTGTGTTGATCAACGTAGAGCGGATTGTGGGAGGTTTTATGAATAAAATAGTGATTAGTTTACGATTGGAACTTTGGTTATAACTTCGTATCGTAAGTAGAGTTCAATACCCAAGGAGAGTAGGGTGTATTGGACATTCCTGGCTCAGGAGGAGCCAGGAGGAGCGCCCCCCCCCCCCCGCCCCCCCCCCCCCTAATTAGTATGCAAATTTTTTTTTTAATTACCCTAATTAATATGCAAATTTTTAATTACCCTAATTAATATGCAAATTTTTAATTACCCTAATTAATATGCAAATTTTTTTTTTAATTACCCTAATTAATATGCAAATTTTTTTTTTTTCGTTTCAGGAGGAGCCCCCCCCCCCCCCCCCCGGTACATCAATCAGGAGGAGCCCCCCCCCCCCCCCCCCCCCGAGAGCTCGTCTGTGACACTTTTGTCTAGAGGCCCGCACCAACACTTAGAAGAAAATCTCCTCTAAGATTTCCTTCTAATCCCTAACATGAAAAGCTTTTGTGGCCTTGAAAAAGGCCGATTATGATGGTGGGATCAGGTGGAGGCTAAGGTGTTGGGAAACATTTATTTTTTATTTATGAAAAACTTTGTTATTTCATCTGGGTGGAGTTCATCCGTTCGACGATTCCACCACATTTCGACAAGCATCATGTACTTCTGCTCAAGTTCAATGGCGTAGATGTGCTCCTCTTCAATAGGGTAGAAATTCATCTTGTAGTCCATGTCCCGCTGCCAATATTCCCATTCCAAGTCGTCCAGCGGGCAATGGTTCCACATGTTGTTGATTCCCCGTTGTTTGGAGTACAGAGCGTCGTCAAGATCTTGGGTAGTTGAATACATTTTTGGCTCATGAACGTGCTTGAACTTTTTGTCATTGCGCCATAGCCTCTTCTTATGGAAATGCTTCAAGGTGCAATCATCGTCGTCTTTTCGGTTGTAGAATTCATCACCTTCAAAGTAATCATCTTCATCGTCAAACGGCCTCTTCTTATTATTGCTATTCATCGACGTTTCCGCCGCAACACATACATCCTCCAACTCGACGTCTGTGATGTCACATTCCCACTCGATGTTGGCCATGATCTCTTCGTAGCTGTTGACGCTTCGAAACTCAAGACTAAACTAAACTTTGCTGCTAGGGCCGCGCCGTGCGTGGTGGGCTGTTGATCGCAGGTGTTCAAACAAAAAACCTGGCGAGTCGAGACCGGTCTGGGATGCAGCTGCGCCCGACCCTTCCAGGTACCCATTATAGTCCGCCCGCATCGAATTACATTAGAGGAGGGTTGCTTTTACCCCTGACAGTGGATGTGATTTATTGCCGAGGGGGCAAACGTCGACAAAGGACCCAGCACCCTGAAAGCTTTTAACGGAAATTCCCCGAGGCCTGTCTGGGAAGCAGCTGCACCCGACCCTTCTAGGAACCCATAATTATAGACCACCCGTGTCGAACTCCGAGCAATAAATCACCAGTTGGTAAACACCCCTGCTCTCATTCTTGTTCTAGTCTTCAACAATTCCTGAAGTATGGGGGAGCGAAAATCTCCCCCCTAGTAATTAATTAAACAGAACACCAGGCGGACGAGAAATTGGAGCGCGTACTGAGCGGTGGTGGTTATAAGAAGCAGGTCGCGACACGCCACAGTCTCTCGATAGACTTCTTCGAAGACGGACGTCTACCGGACGTATGCAAAGACAAAGGAGAACTATAAAGAGGGCAAGTAGGTGGAAAGTTTAAACGAAGAGCCATTACAAAGAGGATAAGGACCAACAGAAGGATAACATCGTTAGACAAACGTCGTAGAACTGTAACGAAACGACGTAGGAGAACAAGGGATATTTTCAATTAATTCGATAACAATGTCGTTTATTCATCAGAAATCGTGTGAATGTGTGAAGACTGAACTGGACTTGTTTTCGTTACCGCCTACGCAGACCAGTATCGAGAGCGGTAAATGGGTTCAATACAAACCGGTCTCATCGCTGACGGACGATTCGCCAATAGAGTTTGTAATACCCGGTCACGGTGACGAGTACACGGACCTGACGCAAACGTTATTACACGTGAAAGCCGCTATTGTGAAACAGGACGACACTAAAGCGGACGGTGGGCAACCTGCTAAAGAGGTTGGCCCGGTGAACAATTGGCTCCACTCGATATTCAGTCAAGTGGATCTCTATCTCAATCATAAACTGGTGTCCCCACAAACTAACACGTACGCTTACCGTGCCTACTTGGAAAACCTATTGAACTACGGATGTAGTGCGAAGAATTCGCACCTGACTAGCGAGCTGTTTTTTGAAGATTCGGCCGGACAAATGGACGATTGCGACGAATTGAATGAGGGATTGAAAAAGCGTCGCGATCACACGAAAGAAAGCGATGTTTGCGATATGGTCGGTCGATTGCACATCGATCTGTGCAATCAGAACAAATTCATGTTGAACGGTGTCGAGATGCGATTGCAACTTAACAGATCCAGAAACTCGTTTTGTATAATGTCCAAAACGCTAATTACCTACAAGGTGACAATTAAAGAGATTAGTCTTTTCGTACGTCGATGTAAGATCAATCCGAGCGTATTGTTGGCGCACAGCAAAACTCTCGAGACCGGCACGGCCAAGTATCCGATCACGCGTGTAGAAGTGAAATCGTTCACACTACCCTCCGGCATAATGAGTAAGGCTTTAGACAGTGCATTTCTCGGCCAGTTACCGAAACGTGTGATAATTGGACTGGTCAGTAATCTTGCGTTCAACGGAGATTTCAAGAAGAATCCTTACAACTTTCAACACTACGATATGAATTATCTCGCATTGTACGTGGACGGTGAACAAGTACCGGCCAAACCGTTACAGCCCGTTTACACATTGAATAGTGAGACATATATACTCTCTTATTACACATTGGTCACCGGCACCGGAATCCAGTTCTCCGACGCAGGTAATGAGATCAAGAGAGGTGACTATCCGTACGGTAATTGTCTTATGGCGTTCGACTTGACACCGGACATGTCCGCGGCTGAGTCGAGTCACTGGAATCTCCTGCGCAACGGTAATCTACGTATCGAAATTGGATTCTCCAAAGCGTTGCCCGAGACCGTCAACTGTATAGTGTACGCCGAACTGGACAACGTCATCGAGATCGATCGTCACCGTAACGTAACAGTTGACTTCAGCGGGTGAATAAAAGCGATCGCCAAACAGAAATATTGTCTGACAGCGAGTGCGTACAGTTTACTTCAAGGGTGAGCAGACGCACCGCCAGTCAGTAGTACGGTCGAAGTCACACGGTAAGGACGTGAACATGGACGCTTACGCTTCTGCGGACGACTATATCAAATCGTTTATTCAGGAGATTGAGGTTATGAACAATAATGCTAGTGATCAGACATTGGCATCACCTCAGACGTCATTTGTAAAACCGACCACTGCCTGCAAGAGACGAAGGAGGGCAACTCCCATCGAAGTGGAAACCAAGAAACCAGGATGGGTGCCGAAACCAACAGATGATTGTCCCATAGTGTCATGGATGGACGATGGGAATACTTTTGCTGTTCAAAACCCGGGAAACAAAGGACAAATGTTATTGAAAATGGAAATGTACGATGGTACAGATATGGTGTTCATGTGCGGTTTATTTTTGGACAAAGATGGTGAAATGCACCAAAGTGTTAAACAAGTAGTTGATAAAGTGGAAAACATGTGGATCGATAAATCAACAGGAGTACCGAAAATTACAGGCTTAACTCAAACTGTTACACAACGCAGTGCAGTTTCGCAGCCAACGTCGAAGAAGCGAGCTGTGAGGAAGAAACAACGAGTGGCGCAAGCATTCAATTAGAGCAGCTGCATCCCAGACCGGTCTCGACGCGTCGGTCTTTTGTGTGAACACCTGCGCCCGACCCTTCGGACCCCCCACTTAGAAGAAAATGGCGGCGAGGGTTTATAAGGCGGAGCCCCGCCCGATTGAGCATCATTCGCCACCAGACCGCCACCTCACATAGACCTACTCCAACTACTACTAGAGATGTCGAACAGCAGCAGCACTTTCAAGCTAGAGTTTCCGAGCGTGAACGGCACTGCAACAACCGCGGACCTGAGAGCTACCCTCAACAACTGCAAGTCCGACTCTCCGCTCTACACCAGGATAGCCGATCTCCGAGAGGAATGCGGCTATCTCATCACTGCGATGGAGCGAGCCACCACACCCTTTGGCGAGACGATCATCGTGATCCTGGAGGGGCAGGTCGGGGACGACTTCTTTCTGCGAGTCTACCTGCCTAGGCGCTTCAACGAGGCCCTGAGCAACGCCGACATCGAGCGCTACAACGGTGGATTTGGAGAACGCCTTCGCTTGGTGAAGCGCAGCCCGAGGGGTTCCAATAGCAGATTCACACCGTTGGAGTTTATGTAAAGCAAGACTTGAAGATTACGTTAATACCTTTGTAAATTAGTTTTCGTAGTCAATACTTATAGTCACGTTCAGAACATAACCACTGTGTTATTTATTTCACTTAACCCCAAAAATGTCCTTTGGTAGTAAGTTTAAGAGTGTGAGTATGGTAACTGTGAGGTGTTTAGCTCAGTAGTAATCATGGGCTTGATGTGGAAACATCCGTTCTCAGCCATTGTGGCGGGACCTTCGGGTTGTGGCAAGTCACAGTTTGTGTCAAAGTTTATAAAGCACATTACAGAAATGTGTGACACACCATTTACCAGTATAAACTGGCATTATGGTAGTGGTGGTGGTGGTGGTGGTGGTGGTGACCCGAAAAATGTCACCATTAACCACATAGAAGGTCTACCAAACTTGGAGGATTTTTCTGGTAACGAGCCGATACTTGTGATTATAGACGATATGATGCGTGAGGCCGACAACCGTGTGGTGGATCTTTTCACAAAAGGTTGCCATCATCGCAACATTAGTGTGTTTTTCATTACACAAAATTTGTTTCATCAAGGACGCGGGCAGAGGGACATCTCATTGAATGCGCATTACATTGTGTGTTTTAAGAATCCTAGAGATAGAGTTCAGATTAGGTACTTGGCCAGACAAATATATCCAGACAGCCCGAAATTCATCGAGGAGGCGTACGCTGACGCTACGAGGAATCCACACGGATACCTACTGATAGACTTGAAACAATCAACAGACGAGAATATGCGAATACGAAGTTGCATATTTCCAGAAGATTCTACCAACTATGTGTACTTGCCGAAGAAAAGGTAATTTCGCCATCAGTAGTAATCATGTCGTGCTTGCGGAAGGACGCAGCTCTGCTTACGGCTTTCATACACGCAACACCCAAGGAGCGAAAGGCACTGTTAAAGGTGTGTGACAAGAGCCGCATTCGCTCAGTGTGTGAGTGCGCATACAACGTGTTGCGCGGTAACGTTCCTCTGGCGAAGAAGAGTAAAAGTCAGTTAAGCAAACACAAGGCGACGCTACGTCGATTGGTGAAACGCGGCGAAGGCTGGTCAAAGAAACGAAAGTATCTCATACAAAAAGGCGGTGGAATCTTTATACCATTACTTTTGAGCGCAGTACTACAAGCAGCATTGAGTAGATAAAAATGACTGGCATCAACAATCAGTTCTATTTGACGCTGCCCAGCAACAGTTCGATGCAGTATTATCCGAAAAATACAGTTGCAAATTACATAACACATTTGCCGAGAGCTATTCAACTGGACGCTGGCGACTGGGAAATTGCACTTGTGGAAGCGCACTATCCAATGACATTTCTATCAGTCGGTAATGACGAAACAATTGACATTTGCATACAACCGCAAGAGGAAGCAAAAGTGAACATAGAAGCGTTGGCGCGGGTTATGGACAGCACTGCCGATGTAACGCCAGTAGTGTCGGCTATTCCAAAACAAAACCACAGAATTAAATTGAAGACTGGTGATTACGCAAATATTCAAGAATTGTGTGATCATATCAATTCGCAAGAACTAGCGATTACTTTTGGTGTAAAGTTCACCGTTGAAAACTCATACAACAAATTCATTGAAGTATCGATGGGAACTGATGTTGTAAAAATTACATTAAGTCCAACGTTAGCGCTTCAGCTGGGGTTCGATCCGAATGAATTGACGCTGGAAGGTGATGCAGTTAACAAAAGCATCCGTTCGCCCAACATTCGTCTTGGCTTACCGTCACACATGTACGTGTATTGTGATTTAGTCGAGCCGCAGATGGTCGGCGATACAGTCGCACCGTTATTGAAAATTGTCAATATATCCACGTCTACTTATGTATACGGTTTGCATAAATCAACATCATTCATCGATCCGCACTATGTGCCTGTTATGAATAGATCTTTTGACAGTGTGGAAATTGACTTAAGAGATAACATTGGTAATCATTTGCCATTCCACTTTGGAACGTCGTGCGTGAAGTTACACTTTAGAAAAGTAGCTAGTCATTAGTGAAAAAAAAAAATGGAACATGCAAAGAAGATGGTAGTTGTGCCACAAGAGTTGATTGATCGACTGCAATCAAATGCTACGGATAACAGACCGACTAATCTATCCAGTGAAAACAGCCTCGACGCGGAGATGCAACAAATATTGAATAACAAACGCATGGACGATAGTGAAAAGTGGAAATTGTACAAACAAGCGTTACATCGCTTCTTGCATATTGCAGAGAATAGACGTCAACCGATTAGCATACCAATCGTGGAGTCGGGTGGGAATGAACATAGTCGACGATCGCACCCCGCTGCGGAAGGTGGTCCAGTGGAAGAGATTGTGGAAACGTTTTCCAAAACTTACAGATCTGATGCCCGCAATCTTTTACGTTTCATGAAACGTGATGACAGCTTAATCAGTTGGGACAGTGGCTATTCAGTGTACATCAACGGTGTAAAAATCCCAGACTCAAATCTAGTGGATATCTTAAATTGCATAGTAAAGGTGCGTATGCGTGATTACACACCGCCAGGATGGCGGGAAGTGCTCAACGCATTGAAAGCGATGAACGTGCCAAAGGACTATATGAATAATCTAAGAGCGCTTAAGGAAATAAATGCCGAATATCGATCATCATTCACAGGAGGAGAAGGGTCAGACGATGACGTGGACACATCAACTGAATCAATACTGAGAACACCGCTAGTAAATCGGCTTCGATCGGCAAGAGGAAAACGTGTAACATCTACACCGGCGCGAGCGACAGAGCAGTTTGATTTTTCAAATAGAAACAAGCCGTTGTCAAATTTGGACAAGTGGGAAACGTACACAGGATAGGTTTTCAGTATTATGGAGCGTTTGTATTACAATCCCATCGAACCTTCGTCGTATGGCGGTGTAGCTCCTTTAACGCGAGCTGCAAAACCAGTTTCAAAACGCAAAGTGATTGAATGGTTACAAACACAGGACACTTACACATTGCACAAACCGGCACGCAAGCGTTTCCCGCGCAATCCTTACATAGTGTATGGTCCATTTGAATTGTGGCAAGCGGACTTGAACGATATGCGTGGTCTTAGTAAACACAACGACGGCGTCAACTACCTGCTGACTGTAATAGACGTGTTTAGCAAACACCTGTATGTGCGAACGTTGAGGCGGAAAGAAGGGGCTGAAGTGGCCAACGCTTTCGAGGAGATATTTGCCGAAGCGACCGACACACCTCGCTGTTTACAAACCGACAAAGGTACTGAATTCACCGGTGCCAAGACGAAAAAATTATTCAAACAATACGGAATCATCTATGTCACTACACAAAACCCAGATGTTAAAGCGGCCGTAGTGGAACGCGTGAACCGCACTTTGAAAACGCGCATGTGGCGATATTTGACTTACAAAAACACATATCGTTATGTAGATGTGTTGGACAAACTGGTTAGTGCATACAACAACAGCGCTCACAGGAGTCTAGGCAATAGAATACGACCAGTCGATGTGACTGTCGACAATAAGCGAATATTGCATCAGGTATGGCGTCGCATGTTCGGTAAGATACCGCGTCGTGTTAAGGCAAAACTGAAAGTTGGCACCACAGTGCGCATATCTAAGGAGAAGGGCACATTCGCAAAAGGTTACGAGACTAATTGGAGTAAAGAAGTGTTTGTGGTGCGTCGTGTAAACACATTGATGCCTCTACCAATGTACACTTTGTCGGATCTCAACGGTGAACAAGTGACTGGTCAGTTTTACGAATACGAATTACAAAAAGTGACAATATACAACGACCATCTGTTCAAGATTGCTGAAATACTAGACGCTAAGGGTCGCGGTCGCAGTAAGCGTTATTTCGTCAAGTGGGAAGGTTACGGAGACGAGTTCAATTCTTGGGTAAGAGCGCAAGATTTGCAAAATGCCTAATAGCAACCAGTTCTATTTGACATTGCCCAGCAACAGCTCAAAGGATTATTTTCCAAAAAACACAGTGTCCAAGTACACTACACATCTGCCGAGACAAATTCGATTAGAAGGCGATGGCGAGTGGGAGATGGCTTTGGTCGAAGCGCATTATCCATGTTCCTTTATGACTGTGGACGAGGAATCGTGTATTTGGCTCGACTATAAACTCGTTCTGCCGAGTATTCCCGTCACACTCAGTGTCGAGCACATTATGCTAAAGATGAAACCCGGTTATTACAAGAACATAACCGATTTATTGAAAATGATCAATAAAGCGAAGGATGTCACCCAGTACTTGTACTTTGAGTATGACAAAGAGCAGGACAGAGTCAAGATCACGACAATGGTGGACGGTATAAGCAAAGTACATTTCACCGAAGCGCTGTCTCTCCAGTTGGGTTTCGATCCGTACGAGAACGTTTTGTCAAATGACCTCACAGCGATATGGCCGCCTAATCTGACTATGGGACTGCCGACACACTTGTACGTGTATTGTGATCTGATTGAACCGCAGCTGATTGGTGACACTACAGCGCCGCTTTTGAAAATTGTCAACATTGACAGAGAGAACTACACACACGGCGCGCATAAGACTGTGCATTTCATCAGTCCTCATTATGCGCCAGTTATGAAAGGAACATTTGAAACGATCGATATTGACCTAAGGGATCACGCTAGTAAAAAAGCGTCATTCCTCTTTGGGACGTCGTACGTGAAGCTTCATTTCAAAAGAGGAGCTCAGCAATGATGAATACAAACGATCCCTACTTGGCGTACTATCGCCGCCAACAATTGCAGCAGACCGGAGGCAGTATCGAAAGGGTATTTCGCGGTGCACCCTACCAGCGCGGACATGGAATTGGCAGTTTCCTAGGCGGTATGTTCCGCACCATCACACCGCTACTCAAGTCGGGAGCCTCTGCTGTGGCCAAAGAGGCGTTGAAATCCGGTGTTGGATTCTTGGGCGACATGGCCATGCACCAGCGGGACCCCAAAGAAGCCGCTAGAGATCATTTCAGCCAGTTTACAGACTCGCTAAAGCGCAGGGCGGACGGCAAACTTCAACGTGTGCTAAGTGGCGGTGGCGGCGGCGGCTCTCGCGCGAAACACCGTCGCGTAACGCGAAAGAATACCGCGAAACACCGGCGCGCTACTCCTGCGCGAAAGACTAACGCGATACTCTCGCGTAAGAGGTACGCGAAGCGCGCCATGTCCGGCGGCCGTCGTGTCACACCTCAGTCTTTGGCGAAACTCCTTCGAGGAAGGTCGTCGTCGTCGTCGTCGTCATCCAAGAAGGGCAAGAAGAGAAGGACAGTTAGAAAGAAGACGAGGAAGACGAGGAAAGCAGTGAGGAGAACGTCTATACGCGATATATTCAATTAACACACACACACACAATGTCGTTTCTACATCAAAAGTCGTGTGAATGCGTCAAGACGGAATTGGACTTATTCTCCCTACCACCGACGCAGACCAGTATCGAGAGCGGCAAATGGATTCAGTACAAACCAATCTCCACACTGACTGATGATTCGCCCATCGAGTTTGTTGTGCCCGGCAACGGCGAAGAATACACCGATCTTTCGCAAACAATGTTGGAAGTTACAGCGTCTATTGTCAAGTCGACAGGAGCGGCAATCGCAGATGTCGAAGAATCGAATAAAATTGGCCCAGTCAACAATTGGCTGCACACGTTATTCAGTCAAGTTGATATGAGTATGAATCAGAAACTGGTCACACCACAAAACAACACTTATGCATATCGAGCGTATATCGAAACATTGATGAATTACGGCTATGATGCTAGGAAATCACATTTAACATGTGGACTGTGGAACGCGGACGACGCCGGCTATATGGACAATACTCTGGACGATAACGATGGACTAAAGGCGAGACGAAAAATGACAAATAAAAGTCGTGAAATCGATATGCTCGGTCGCCTACATGTGGACATGTGTAATCAGAACAAGTTCCTGTTGAATGGTGTGGAACTGCGTTTTAAACTGATCCGATCAAAAGATTCCTTCTCCATTATGGCGGATGATGGTGACTACAAGGTGCACATTGTTGATGCGAATCTCTGGATACGAAGGTGTAAAGTTAGCCCCACGGTACTGTTGGCGCACAGCAAGACGCTTCAGACCGGCACAGCTAAATACCCAATCACCAGAGTGGAATTGAAAACATTCACACTGCCGTTTGGAGTGAGGAGCAAAACTTTGGACAATGTCTTTCTAGGTCAAGTGCCGAAAAGAATTATTGTCGGACTGGTCACGAACGCCGCTTATAATGGTGATTTAAAAAAGAATCCATTTAACTTTCAAAATTTCAAAACCAACTACTTCTCGCTGTACGTGGACGGTGAACAAGTGCCGTCCAAACCGCTACAACCACACTACGAAACCGGCAAGGGAAAATACGTGATGGCGTATCACAGTCTGTTTTCAGGCTCCGGCATACACTTTAGCGATGCTGGTAATCTCATAAATAGAGATGACTACGACGATGGATATTGTCTGATGGCATTCGATCTAACACCTGATATGTCAGCAAGTGACACAACTCATTGGAACCTAGTGCGCAACGGCAGTGTGCGTATGGAGATTGCTTTCGACACGGGACTCACAGAGACTGTCAACTGTCTGGTATACGCAGAGTTTGACAACGTCATAGAAATCGATCGTCATCGCAACGTGTCTGCGGACTTTGGCGGTTAGATCGTCGGCGGCGGCGTCATCGTCCTCCTCCTCAGTCATCAACCAACACTCGCACAAGATGGATCGTTTATGCAGAGCACAGCGTACAAATTTAGCATCTCCGATTATTGTGGATTTTCAATGTTTCAAGGACAACTCAAATGACTACATTCTGAAGGAAGTGTGCGTCTTGGAATTGGCCAGTGGAACACTGCTAATGCATCATATCGCCAAATCACCATTCAGCCGAGATTTCCTATCACAAGAGAAACTGCGTGAAAGCTATTGGCTCACAAAACACTGTCACGGATTGGAATGGGACCAAGGTGATATCTGGTATCATGTGCTAGAGGAAAAGTTACGTGCATGTATCGCCAAACGACCGATTGTCTATGTCAAAGGTGCTGAGAAAAAAGAGTTTGTACGATACAATTTCATCACGGATCACTGTA
Source organism: Allygus modestus (assembly GCA_963675035.1). NCBI lineage: Eukaryota > Metazoa > Arthropoda > Insecta > Hemiptera > Cicadellidae > Allygus > Allygus modestus. Next base: position 73,840,147 of record OY776112.1, on the reverse strand, counting down.
CTACTAATGTCATCGATATCAACGATATTGGCTGCGGATCACTATCGTCAATCAACTGTCTACTATCAACAAACGCAGTGCGATGTCGCCACCACAGAACAGCTCACACACGATGCGCTCTAACCAATTGTATCACATTGCGCGGTTGGATACATCTAAGTACAAATATCGATGACGCTGATGATAACGCTGACGATGGTGAGAGTGATACCAGTTCCTGCTTTTGTTTTGCTACTAGTACTACTCCTACTACTGACTGTGGCGTCGACACAGTAGAATGAATACCTTAGAGATACAAAAGTGTATGGCTAAACTGCCCCTACAGAATGTTGGTGTCTACGCTGCGGATCAATTGCCCCATTATATTTCACCATCTACTGCTATGATTGTGAACACTGATCCACACAATGAAGACGGCACTCACTGGGTCGCTTTCTACCTTAACAAAGGAGGAGGAATAATTGAATTCTTTGACAGCTACGGTCAACCGCCACATATTCAATTCTACCAAGGATTCCTGAGACGCAACGCTCGTCGCTACCTGTACAACGAGCATCGCATTCAAAGTGACAACACTCTGGTCTGCGGTCAATACTGCCTTGTGTTCCTGTACTGCCGCACCCACTACGGCATGAAGATGACGGACTTTGTGCAGCTCTTTGAACACTCTTCTACTGGCCACAATGATGCACTGATCAGAAGACTCTTTGCACAAATGTATACCAATTGAATTTTGAAATTTTTTTCTCAATAAACTAGTTGTGTACTCAGAATAAAAAGAAATATTCTTATTATTTCCCATCCTCTCCTCCTTTACCCCAAAGTGGGGCAGACCTCTCATACAATGGCATTAGCAGGTGCATTCTTGTCTTCAACAATTCCTGTAGTATGGGGGAGCGAAAATCTCCCCCCTAAGCCATTATGTGTTAGGGGGAGCGAAAATCTCCCACCTGGTAATTAAACCAATTGAACAACAGTTTTCAACCACCTGAGGTCTCATAGGTCTACCCCACTTTTGGGGTAGACCTAACGTACAATTATAGGCCTGCCCCAAAATGGGACAGACCTATCATACAATGATTCTAAAGTAACATTCATATCTGAACCTGGTTTATATGAATTAACATATTTTTGAATATATATATATATATATATTTTTTTTTACTTTTGTATCTTAAGACTATGTTAGGGGAGAAAAAAAAAAAACGAATGTATATACAAACAATTTGGCTATTTATTTACACACCTTATATATATATATATATTTTACATCGAGTATGTGCTCCTGAACATTTGAGATTGACTAGCAAAAATGAGACTCGACACAAACTAATGACTAGAACAAAAAGAAAAAGGAGAACATTTCTAAGTTTTACGAGACTCGATACAAACTAATGACTAGATTTTTCAAAATAATTTACAAGTCAAGTCAGGGTCTTTGGCAATATGACACAACCACTCAACGCTCCTCATCCTCCGCCTCTTCATCGTCTTGAGGGATGTCTTCGGGCTGATGTGGAACGTCAATGTGTCCCCACGGAAGTGTGTTGACTCCGTCCGGAAGGATGTAACGTTTGTCATCGTTACAGCTCAAGGATAGCTTGTCGACTTGGACTGTGAAGACGCGGTGGTTTCGGGACTGGAACCTGGTGTTGATGGTTCTCTTCAACACGCCGTTGAAGAGGCATTCCCGATAGTCGTCAGAGGTTAGTGTGTGTTTTACAACACCTCTAGCGACTCCCTTGGCGCGCTTCACTGTCATGACCTGCAACTCGTCATCTTCGGTCCTCTCCTCGAACTCGACAATGTCCATGAAATAAAGTTTCGAGCGAAGACCGAGGTACTCGAGCAGAGGAAGTCCGTTGCACTCATCCTTGAACTTTCCGATGACTTTTGCGTTGACGGGGCTGTAGCAGGGATGGTTTCTGGGGTACGCACTGGTGTCAAAATCATCCAGATGCTCCAACATGTCCTTATAAACATCTTCAGTCTGGACGTCGAACACGAAGCTGTCAGTGTCCATGTAGTCAACCTTCAGACGATCACCGTAGCGGTTCTTCATCTTCCGAAGGAAGTCGTACATGAGCCACTTGCTCAGATCGAGGACACACATTCCGACGTACAGCGGTTTGTCCAGGACGATATTGACTTTCGACATGTGGACAATGGCGACATCATCGTTGAAGTAGGTTCGGTCCAGGAAGTTTGACTTGGCCACATACTTCCTGAACATCTCCGGCGTACACACCAGCTTAGAGTTCATTCGCTTGCGAACATTCTCGATCGTCTTGCCGAAGACCGCGTTGTTCATAAGCTTGAAAAAGTCTTGTTCAAACTTGGTCTTGGCCTTCTTCCTCAGTTCGGTGTTCATTAGGATGTAGCTCTCTAACCACCGAGACTGACGGAACGAGATGACGCGATGCACGTTCACAAGCTCCAGCCCGTTTTCCAGTGCCTGTTGCAGGATTCTGTAATGACAGATGTAGTTCTTCTTGTCATCCAGAGTCGTAACGAGCTTCTTGAATTTCCCTCCTGGCGGACGTTTGGTCTCGCAGCAGTAAGGGAGATCTTTGTGAAGGTCGTGCAGGTGGGCGGGGTAGCGAAGGTCAACTTCCAAGACGTAGCCCGTGGGTCCTTCGGGGTCCAACGCTGCAATATCCAGGGACGCGATCTCCTCGCGGCTGAGCCATTGGAAGTGTCCCTGTGGAAGACACTGGGACATGGCCCAACCGTAAAGGTTGTTGGCGTCCAAGTATAGCAGGTGATGCGTTGGCTCTTCAGGTCGACGATCTTCAGGGCGACATCCATCATGGTTGGCCTTGGCGTGTCTGGTGATCGCCTGGGAAATACCTCCTCTGATGCCTTGCTCGAAGAAGAGGTACATGTCAAAGTCCTGTATCGTATCAAGCTCCACTCCACAGGTCCTTAACATAACATCCCAGGCGTATGACGGTAGGGTGTAGTAGTGCGCAGGGTCTAGTTCGTATTCAGCCATCGACGTGTCCCTGAAGCGTTCAAAGACGTCAGTCAACAGCGCAATGTCACAGCGCAGGTACTTCTCGGCGTAGTCCTTGAGGTTCCTACAACCGAAGGTTTCCCACACGTTGCGAGCATGCTCGTAGTCTGCATCCGTGATGTCCCCCAGGGTCAGGTCGTTGTGGAAATCTCGCTGCAGAGGCAGTTCCGTAGTATCTTCCAACACGGCGTTCGACGTTACAAAGTTGTACGGGAACACGCCTTTCCTACGGACTAGATCGAAGAGGTGGTCTTCGGGGAATCTCTTCCTCGTCTCCAAGAGTTGAGCTGGTGGAAGTGCGGCTGCGAGGCTGGCGAGGCTCAAAGCCAGGAACCTGTAGGTGTCGAGGAACCTGACTCTGAATCCTGGCTGTCTTTTTCCACGCCCTGGCATCCCAACCGGTGCCGCTGCTCGGTCGAATAGGAACCGCTTCGTGAAAGCGATGTACCGCTCTTCCGTGTGAGCCAACACCTCAACATCACCAGGGTCGACCGCCAACTCCCGCACTATGAAGTGAGCGTCGTAGTTGGAGAGGTTGTGGAAGTAGCAGTTGACTACTCGCTGCTCCCTGTAGCGTAGGTTACATGATCTGTGCGCAGCGCCACGAAACTCGTAGGGCGGCGCGTGGTTGTGATCACGAACCTTTGGGTCTTCTCTTGAAAATGGCGATCCACAGAGGTAGCAATTCGCTGTCGAGTTGTACTGCATCGTTTCCGCTGGGGTCAGGACAGGGCGCAGATTTCTTGCTTCGTACAGGAAGTTCCACAATCGCTCAACATCAGTTTTCAACATCTCCATAAATGTCTTTGACGCATCATCCCCGAAGTAGACTCGAGGCTCAAACTCCTCAAGTCCGTACGAGTCGATGATCTGGTACGCAAAGGCATATGGGATGTGGATGTGGGTGGCTACTCCTCCGTGCGGCTCGTCGACTTGTTCATCCATCTCCGCGGTCGGCAGTAGAGCACACTCAAAGTCCGCGTAGATGGTGAAACGCTCGCGTCGGGTGAACTCTGGATGGCTGAATTTGATTTCAGTCTTTCTCGGCGTATCCATGCGAATAGGGGCTGAAGCGGAGCAGTATCGCCTGTGCTCCTCCAGACGCTGAGCACCCGTCAGACCGAGCTTGTTCGGACGGTTGTCAAAGTGCGCGAAGCACCGTTTACAGATGAATATGCTGCCCATATGTGCTGTGAGTTGGGGACGGATCAGTCGGCCAAGGTCTTTGACGTAGGCGTAGTGACTATCACCGTCCGTTGTCACGTACAAAAGGTCGCAATGGTCTTCGCGCTCCTGCCTACAAATCTTCAAGGGAAAGACGGTGTCCTGATACTTTGGTTGTCCGTTAGGTTTCTGACCCACGCGCGTGTGATCAATACCATAGACGTTGATGCTGATGTTGTTTGTCCGCTCAAACGTCTTGATACTCTTCAGAGCAACGGGGAATTGAAGGCCGGTCCAATCGTATCGGGCGATGATATCGTCGGTGTACATTGCCGGTCTGTCGGGGTTCTCTTGAACAAACTTGCCCAGGACAGCATACATAAAACACCGCTCATCGGTGTTCGATACGTTGACGACTGCTTTGGTGTTCTCCAGAGACGTAGGCAGTGGGAGCCAAGCTCGACCATCTTCACCTAGAGGAGTGTATTCGTTGATGCCGACCTCCAAATCACGAACGCGAAGGTATGTCCACCCGGAGCCGATATGATCACACTCAGCCTTCTCTCTGATAAGCTTCGCAAAAGCTGTTGTGATGTACTGGTTCAGGTCCGAGGTCACCGTCAGCGGAGTCATCTTCGTCTTGAAGTTGCGCAGGCAGGTGTTGTTGTGCACATTTTTGAACTCACACTCCAGCTTCAAGTTGACCTTTATGCTGCGGTGTTTCGCCAAGGTGATCTCAAGCAACTCCGTAAGGCTCACAATCAACAACGCCATCACTTCTCCGATTGTGACGAGATTCTCCATCGGTCGCTGCAAACGGTAGGTTAGGAGGCGGTTGCGGAAACCCCGTTGAATGAGTGAGAACACGGGGCTTGACTGTCCTGCTCCAGTCATCTCAACATCATCGGGTTGTTGGTGTGCGCTCGTGCCGGGTTGTGGCTCCGTGCTCGGACCTGGCTGGGGTTCATCCTGTTCCATGGCTGCTCGGTTCCGGATCAGGTCCTTCATGATCGGGCAAGAGATCCGCTCATGATGGTCCTTGTTGAACAGCTTGTTGAACTCCTGACCACAGTATGCGCAAGGGAATCTCCGTTCTTGGCCATCACCGTGAAATTGCTTGGTGTGGCGACGAAGGTTGTCTTCCCTCTTAAACTCGGCGCCGCATGTGACGCAAAGGAACCTGCGGACTCTGCTGTGGGTCGATTCCACATGTCGACGCAGGTTTCTTTCACGACGGAAACGGCGACCGCATTCATGGCAGGTGTGGTGGCCAGGACCCGGACCTTCATCTGAAAATAAAAATAAAAACAAATTAGGATAAATGAAGATACAAATTCCCCTCTCTCTCGAGAATCACATTTCAAAGTTAAGTTTGTTAAATCAAAATAGCAATCATTAAACAGGGAAGAAGTAATCTTCTGTACTGTTTGTCTACATTGATGATCCTGGGTTCAAAGCAAAGGATGTTGCTGCAATAATGAGCTACGCCAACCCTAAAGAAGCCTTTTGTGTTAGGGGGAGCGAAAATCTCCCCCTAGTAATTAAATCAATAGTACATCAGTTGGCACGGTCTCATTCTTCTTCTTCAGGAACCTAGTTAAATAGTTAAAAAAAGAAGGTAAATAGTCACTAGGGGAAAAAAGTTATTTTAATGTGGATTCTCACCTTCAACGGAGTGTTGATTGACACCGGCAGTCGTCTGCGGAGCATCAATCGTCTCCCGGGGCGGAACGACGAGGTGATTCGCTCCCATGTGCCGCTCTAAGGCCCCCTGGTCTGCGAATGTGGCTCGACAAAGCCGACATGCTGCTTCTCCATCTGTAAACGTACAAAACGATTAGATTGAGAAATGTTTAACACCTGTCTTAGTTTAGTGTACTTGATGGGGGGTGTATCGATACACCCCCCTTCAAGTGCTCCAACCCAAAGCATTCACTGGTAGTTAACTTGTCCGCAGGCGCTGATGGGCTAGCTCTGTTGGTTGTAGCGTTACCCTGCTCAACTCTTGTATTAATTATCAAAAGTACGTCATGTGGGTACTCAAAATACTCGGCTTGAAGAGGGGATTCCGAAAATGCATTAAAAAAAAAAAAAAAAAAAAGAGGGTCAAGTTCAAGTTAAAGGTCATCATCAGGTTAGCCCAAAGTGGTCGATGTGGGTACTCAAATGACTCGGCTTGAAGAGGGTATTCCGAAAATGCATTAAAAAAAAAAAGAGGGTCAAGTTCAAGTTCAAGGTCATCATCAGGTTTGCCCAAAGTGGTCGATGTGGGTACTCAAATGACTCGTCTTGACTAGACGAGCAAGAATCTGCAATCAGAATTCAGATCCGACCTATGGTAGCCCAGATCCATTACCCCCCCCCCCCCCCCCCAGAGGTCTCGTCTGTGGCCCCCCCCCCCCCCCCCGAGGTTAGGGAAGTATGTCATATGGGTACTCTGATGACTTGACTTGATGGGTCGAACAATAACATAAGCTATTAAAATTGTATAAATATAGTCATGTAATTTTAATTTTTTTTTTACACAGCTCTATATTCGCACAGAATAACTAAAGCTGTTAAATAAAAAGAAGACTTTTACCACACTCCGGTTATATACTGCATAACATATTTCCTATATTACTAACATTTAAGTCTGATTAAAACAATAATGTAACACACAATGACGTACCTTGTTGGGGTGGGACGAATCCACCGTGGAATTTTGCGTAGTGCTTCATACTGTGTCTGCGCGGGAACGTGCAGCCGCAAATGACGCATTGGTGTGAGTCGTTCATCTTGAATATGGATTATAAAGTTTCGATAATCACAAACAATACGACACAACACAACCGTTTTAAATAGTTCAACGATGCTGGACGAATATCGCAAATGAAATCAGCAACTAACAAAAATCGCGTAGAACGGAGCAGGATCGGACTAACACGTCTACACGCACTGAACTCTCGAACTGAACTGACGGAGGGCTGGCGATGTGGGGTGATTCTCCCCACTAATGGATTTCGGAGAAGGCCGGGGCAATAAATCTCAACCGCTGTCAGGGGTAAAAGCAACCCTCCTCTAATTGAATTCGATACGGGCGGACTATAATGGGTTCCTGGAAGGGTCGGTCGCAGCTGCTTCCCAGACCGGTCTCGACTCACCGGTCTTTTGTGCGAACATCTGCTGCGTCGACGTTTGTCGCCTCGGCAATAAATCACGACAGCTGTCAGGGGTAAAAGCATCCCTCCTCTAATGTAATTCGATACGGGCGGACTATAATGGGTTCCTGGAAGGGTCGGGCGCAGCTGCATCCCGGACCGGTCTCGACCCCCCCCCCCCCTCCTGATTGATGTACCGGGGGGGGGGGGGGGGGGCTCCTCCTGATTGATGTACCTCGGGGGGGGGGGGGGGGGGGGGGGCTCCTCCTGAAACGAAAAAAAAAAAAATTTGCATATTAATTAGGGTAATTAAAAAAAAATTTGCATATTAATTAGGGTAATTAAAAATTTGCATATTAATTAGGGTAATTAAAAAAAAAATTTGCATACTGATTAGGGGGGGGGGGGGGGGGGCGCTCCTCCTGGCTCCTCCTGAGCCAGGAATGTCCAATACACCCTACTAAGGAGTCCCTAATTGTTCTAGGACATATCTTCATATGAACTTTTTTCTTGGTTCATGAATGAGGAATCAGCTATCGAAGTTTTTTGAAGTATTACAGAAACAATTTGTATATTTAACTATCTGAACAGTTCTGCAGTTTGTCCCTCTTGTGACTTAATATAATGTCCTTATGGCTTATTTAGCATAAATACCGTTAAACTATTGTGACCGATTATTCTTTGATCGCATCGGTGATTGTACGCAACAATCGAATGCAGGAAAGGTGATACGATGCAGACGGATCAGAAGAGAGTAAACAGGGAGGAGACAATAACAGCGGTGCGGTGGCTGAGGTGTTATCAAGTCTAAAGCCTACCATAAACAGAGGATCGAGCTGGAAGGCTTATATAGGTGTAAATCATCGATTATCTGAGGACCACTTATACAAACAGACTCCGGGCATCGGATCTAGGAGGCGAGAGGTGGGAAGAGTTCTGGACGGAGTCTAAGCTCCTTTCAGAGGTACAGTCCTCTGTAGAAATGTTAACGAAGTTCCCTACTGCAACGTGTGTCGTTGTGTTATCATGTAATCTAATACTAGGAGTACGCTCTTATATCGCGTATAAGGATTGAGTGATCGCGTAAAAAAAAAAATGTTTCAATTGACAATATACCTCATGGGCCCTCCATTATAAATGCAGCTTGACAATGACATACAAATCCAGAACATGACAAACAATGAGGCCTGAAACCTGTCAATCAGTCAGACAAAGTGCATATGAAGTAGTTACTCACCCCTCAGTCTCACTGAGGGCTGTATCATCTAGGCCCTCATAATAATATTAGCTGAAGATTTTGATAAAATGTAATATGTTGGCGGCAATAAAGGTCCCCAATCAGTGAGAGCACGTGGTTTAAAAGTAGTTATTTACACTTTGGTTCCACTGGAGGACCCATCAGGATATTTATTTTATTGTAGCTTAATATTGCTGTAAAAATCTATAAGTATAAATACAGAACTTGATGAACAATACGTTTTAAAATCAGTCAATTGGTTTTGAATGACTAAATATTTTAAACTCTAATCCAGAGGTTTTAATGTAACACATAAAACTTACTGGGGGGAGGGGGGCTGTGCCCCCCAGGCCTCCCATTGTTATTGTAACTTTATACGGTTGTTCAAATACATAGGCAACCTATAAATGCAGAACTTAAAAAACAATAAGGCTTAAATCATTCAATTTGTTTTTAAGAAGAATAAATTGCCTCATTTTAAAAAGAAAAGAAAAGTAGTACCTTATGTTAAATATAATCTAGGAATAAATTAAAACTCTGACCCACTTCTTAGAATCCACGAGTCATTGTGTCAAGGTCCAAGATTTTGTATACATCTTAATATATAAATACCCCCATAGCAGCAAACCTGCGTACTCAGCAAATTTCCAATGCATGAATATGCATATATATGTATCTTAATGCCACATATCAAGTTTCATCAATATACATTCATAAATAAACGATTTATGACATTTTAATTATTCTCCATAAGAATAACATGACGGCTGAGTGTGCAGGTTTGCTGAAGCAAGGAACTCCAAAAATGGGGTTTTACACAAATATCAATATAACTCAAGTAGGTAAAGCCACATACCAAATGTGAATAATTTATGTTCATAATTAAGGGAGATAACATGTTACTTATTCTCCATAAGAATAACATGGGACTGAGTACACAGGTTTGCTGCTACAGGAACTATCGGCCGAAAAATGTTTTTTAGTGCAAATATCAATAGACCACAACGATATGAAGTAATATACCAAGTTTCATCAGCAAAAGTATATAAATAAGCGAGATATACAATTTATCTTATTCTCCGTAAGAATAACATTGGACAACATACTGGGTTTAGCACTTTCGATATCTCTGTAACCATTTGGCGTAGAGCAATGATCAAAACACTAAATTGTGCGTCTTTCTAAGCTGATTCCAATGGGAAAAAAACTAAAATTTGACTTTTTCAACAATTATATGTAAAAAGCTCAAAAAACCCACTTTTGGGATACAAACCCCCCCCCCCCAAAAAAATACCTCTTCGGATAGGTCGATCCGTCTGGTTTTCGAACTTAAAGTCATAAATGCTGTTTTACACGTTTATACCAAATTTTGTCAAAATTGGATTAATTTTACGACAGTTATCGTGCTCACGGACACACACACACACACACACACACACACACACATATATATATAGGCCTATATACAGTTTTTGAAAGAATGGTGTTTTTGGCATCTGGGGACCTCAAAATGAAAAGTTATCATGGTCATGGGCCTAGCTAGGTCTTGCCATTCCGACTACGGTAATAGCTTCATCCCTATATGGGAAATTCGCTGAAATGGATCCCTATTTCCCTTGGTCACGCCATTACTTGAGAATTAGTGGACCAAAATGAATAATTATTTCTTGTTGAGTTCGTTTATGTCAGGACAAGGTTCTTATATAAGACAATTTTTAATCTGACCTAAGAGCTCTGGCCCACAGGCCTTCAAAGTTCGTATTGATTTTATCTAAGTTCAGTTAGTTACACCAAGCAGCTGTAAACATACTTGAAAGGCATATACATATGTTGATTATAGAAATAAAAAGCTACTTGAATGGAAACTCTCATTTTGGAAATAAAAAGAGTACTTGAATGGCAACTCAAATTCTTTTTTAGCGAATTTCCCCTATAGGAAAGAAGCTATTACCGTAGTCGGCATAGTAAGACCTAGGCCCGGGACCATGATAACTTTTCATTTTGAGGTATATATATATATATATATATATATATATATATATATATATATGTATATATGTATATATGTGTCCGTGAGCACGATAACTCTCGTAAAAATGATCCGATTTTGATGAAATTTGGTATAAACGTGTAAAGCAACATTTATGACTAAGTTCGAAAACGAGCCAGATCGCCCTATCCGAAGGGGTATTTTTGGGAGGTTTTGTACCCCAAAAATGGGTTTTTAGCGAATTTCCCCTATAGGGAAGAAGCTATTACCGTAGTCGGCATGGTAAGACCTAGGCCCGGGACCATGATAACTTTTCGTTTTGAGGTCCCCAGACCCCAAAAACACCATTCGTTCGATACTGTATATATATATATATATGTGTCCGTGAGCACGATAACTCTCGTAAAAATTATCCGATTTTGACGAAATTTGGTATAAACATGTAAAGCAGCATTTATGACTTTGAGTTTGAAAACCAGACAGATCGACCTATCCGAAGGGGTATTTTGGGGGGGTTTTGTACCCCAAAAATGGGTTTTTTGAATTTTTTACACATAATTTTTGAAAAAGTCAAATTTTAGTTTTGACCATTCGATTCAGCTTAAAAAAACACACAATTTGGTATTTCGATCATTCCTCTACGTCAATTGGTTACCGAGATATTGAAAGTGCTAAACACAGTACGTTGTCTAATGTTATTCTTATGGAGGAAAAGAAAAATTTTTTATCTCGCTTATTTATGAACGTATACTGACGAAACTTGGTATACAGCTTCATCCCGTTGAGGTCTATTGATATTTGCTCCAAAAAATTGTTTTTGCATAATCATCCCGTAGCAGCAAACCTGCGTACTCAGGCCCCATGTTATTCTTATGGATAATAATTAAATGCTCTGTCTCCCTTAATTATGACCACAAATTAATAAAAACTGGTATACGACCTCTCCTAGTTGAGTTATATTGATATTAGCATAAAAACCAATTTTTTGTGTTCCTTGTTGCAGCAAATCTGCGTACTCAGCCCCAATGTTATTCTTATGGAGAATAATTAAAATTGTATATATCACTTATTTGTGAATATATTTTTATGAAAGTTGGTAAGTGGCTTTATGTAGTATTAAGACATTTATATCTCCATTGGAAATTCGCTGAGTATGCAGGTTTGCTGCGACGGGGGTATTTGAATTTTGTACATGTAATTTTTGAAAAAAACAAATTTTAGTTTTATTATTGGATTCAGCTTAAAAAATACACAATTTGGTATTTTCATCATTTCTCTACGTCAATTGGTTACCGAGATATTGAAAGTGCTAAACACAGTACGTTGTCTAATGTTATTCTTATGGAGGAAAAAAAATTGTATATCTCGCTTATTTATGAACGTATACTGACGAAACTTGGTATATGGCTTCATCTGGTTGTGGTATATTGATATTTGCTCAAAAAAATTTTGTTTGCCAAAGGCACCCGTAGCAGCAAACCTGCGTAATCAGCCCCATGTTATTCTTATGGATAATAATTAAATGCTATGTCTCCCTTAATTATGAACATAAATTAATCAAATCTGGTATATGACTTCACCTAGTTGAGTTATATTGATATTAGCATAAAAATCCATTTTTTGTTTTCCTTGTTGCAGCAAACCCGCGTACTCAGCCCCAATGTTATTCTTATGGAGAATAATTAAAATTGTAATATCGCTTATTTGTGAATATATTTTCATGAAACTTGGTAAGTGGCTTTATGTAGTATTAATGAAAGGGTTAAAGGAAAGGATCCGAATATTTTCTTTCATTAGATTGTTAAGAATAAGTATAGCCTATTAGCGTTTGTTAAATAGCCAAAATTACCCGTCACGAATAAACACACCAGATCTCTCTCCAGAGAGGATTCTCTTGACTAATGCAGGGTGGTGTGAACTTTGAAATTCCATGAGAACGGAAGGGTACACTTTCATAAACGGAACAATACACAAAGCCGAATAAATTTATCGATATATTGATTAGATCGACTGTAAAATATTTTATCATCTGTATGTTAGTTATTACGTAATATTTGTTTTTTAGTTTTTTTTTTATCAAATAAAAATGAAATAAACCTTACCTGCATAAACAAAATAATTGATTTACAAAACTTAAAAGTAAAAAACAAACAAATTTAAAATGTTTCTAGGAAATAACTTTCTGGTATTACAGCAGCATGTAAAAAGAACATACGATTTCCATAGATCCGTTAAAAGGTTGCTCCCGAGAATACATGTTTAAGTATTATTGGAATCAACGTTTCTTACCTGGAAAAATTTCCAGACAATATCTTCCACATCTTTGAGACCGAACATAACCGAATAACCTAAATAATAGCTATACCGTATCGAACAATTTCATTTTGTTTTAGCGAGTTTCCCCGATAGGGAAGAAGGTATTACCGTAGTCGGCATGGTAAGATCTAGGCCCGGGACCATGATAACTTTTTCGTTTTGAGGTCCCCAGACCCCAAAAACACCATTCGTTCGTAATATATATATATATATATATATGTGTCCGTGAGCATGATAACTCTGGTAATAATTATCCGATTTTGATGAAATTTGGTATAATCGTGTAAAGCAGCATTTATGACTTAAAGTTCGAAAACCAGACAGATCGACCTATCCGAAGGGGTATTTTGGGGGGGTTTTGTACCCCAAAAATGGGGTTTTTGCGTTTTTTACATATCATTTTGAAAAACGTCAAATTTTAGTTTTTTTTTTAGAATCAGCTTAAAAAGACGCACAATTTGGTGTTTTGATCATTTCTCTATGTCAAATGGTCATAGAGATATTGAAAGTGCTAAACACAGTACGTTGTCCAATGTTATTCTTATGGATAATAAGAAAAATTGTATATCTCGCTTATTTATCAACTTATCCTGATGAAACTTGGTATATTGCTTCATATCGCTGTGGTCTATTGATATTTGCACTAAAAACACTTTTTGGCTGATAGTTCCCGTAGCAGCAAACCTGCGTACTCAGCCCCATGTTATTCTTATAGAGAATAAGTAACGTGTTATCTCCCTTAATTATGAAAATAAATAAATAAAATTTGGTATGTGGCTTTACCTTCTCGAGTTATATTGATATTTGTATAAAACCCCGTTTTTTGTGTTCCTTGCTTCAGCAACCCTGCATACTCAGCCGTCATGTTGTTCTTATGTAAAATAATTAAAATGTCATATAAATCGTTTATTTATGAATGTATATTGATGAAACTTGGTATTTGGATTTATGTGGTATTAAGATACATATATATGCATCGGAAATTCGCTGAGTACGCAGGTTTGCTGCTACGGGGGTATTTTATATGATCGCTCCATCATTTATGAATGTGTACCCGTATGAAAAGTTTCTGATAAACACAGAACCTTATTTGTGAATGCTACAGTAAAAATCTTTCAGAAAAAATAATATAGGCTATGAATAAGTTATTGGTCCAATACTTTCTATTTCAACCGGTTATGAATATGCAACAGTTAAAACTGTTAACACACTGTGGTGGTCAGGATAAGATTAACGCGGTTTAATTATAGAGCTTTGTCACTTTAGTTAAAAAAGTGAAACCTCACTGGAAAACATCTAGCCAAAGAATAATAAAGACTAACATAAGTTGTGAAGAGGGGATTTGATTGGTTAATATATTTGTTGCCATGAAGATCGGAGGGTATAGAGCGTAAAAATGGCGGTCAGCATGTAAGCACAGTTTTTTACCCCAGACGAGACCTCTATAGATATATACCTCGTTGGATACGATAGGATTTGTTATTTAAAAACAACATAAGATAACCTAACCTAACACACTGTACAAGATGGGTGGTAAAAAAAAAATACCATTTCAACATCGGAGGTCACTCTTATCACTGACTTTGGCAAACAATCAATTTCTAGGTTCTAAAATATACAAAAAATAGCTAGGATAAACTGGAAAATACCTGAAACTCATTCCGTTAATATCAAAATAAAATTATGGCCCCTATATAGTCCTGACACAGACTTGCTTGCTACATAGAGAAATACACCCGCTATTGGCTAAATACACGGCTAATTCATGTACTTTAGAACTTGACGTTAAATTAAAACACATTGTCAATATTAGAAAAATATGTACATACCACTAACTGTTTGTACGTTGTCTTCAGTTCCTCAATTGATAATCATCAAAAGTCCACATTTCTGATCCCAGTCATGGCCATGACGCCTCTAGCTTCCATGAAAAAAAAACCCTAAGTGCGAGGCCTTTGTAGGCGCGAGGCCTTTGTAGGCACGAGGCTCTTGTGCGGCTGCATCTGTCGCGCCGCCCTAAGGACGGCACTGGGTCCTTATCACGTTAAGTAGATACCTTGGGTTAGGTAAGGTGTATGAGGTGGTGTGGTCTGTCGGATTCATTTTAGTATGTTTGGCCATTCCAAGTAGGTCTACAGCTTACCTCAGCAAACTTCTCACAAAAAGCGAGTGGACATATGTGAGATTTTGTAAATCCCAAATATAGGCTAAGCTAGTCCTCTTAAAAAATCCTCCCTAATAGACAACCAAGGCCTATATATAGATACTTACAGCAAGGCTAAAATTAGAATGTGATGGTTGACAAACAATAGCATTGGCCTACCGTATCTACATTATATGAAAGTTAAATAGGTATGGTAACTTAGTCTTAAAGAATAGCATTTAATCTTCATATATTATTAAAACGTTGCAGACAGTATTTCATGTATATTGACAGCATCAGAAGTTTGTTTTTAGTCACATCTTTCTTATATAGCCTACGTATGTTACTTATGAATAAAACTGTAGGCTATAGGCCTAAACCAAAACCTCAGGTCTAAAGTTATTCCCACAGATTATTTAACCAGTAATGGAATAATGTTGTCATTCTCGCCGATGTCACTTTTATCGTGTTAAATCCAACTAAAAAAAACACAGTCTTATTTACAGATATGTATGAAACTACCATGGAAACGTATCCATAACTCAGAAGGTTTACATTTGATTACCGGTATTCTTACAATGTAAATTAAAATATTATTATTGAGCATGAAGAACGTCACGTTTATAGTTTATGATTTTCGAACAAGATGTTAGAACATATTTAAAAAAATAAACTTCTAGTTCGTAATCGTAACCTCAAAAAAGTAATGCCAAACATCAAGATGACAGCAACTAAATAATTTTGACTGTTCTAAAGAGCCTGTGTACGGTGTGCCACTAAGGTCAAAAGTGGTAGGGTAACTTACTGAAGAATGTTAAAATAATTATTACAATGTAATAATAATCCGACAATCTCCGGTATAGTTTATCAGAATAAGTAAATCGTCAAAACGTTAACCTTAAAAATTTCATGACAATCCATCCACCGGTGGAAATGGAGAGCGTATCAGGAATTAGATGTTTAGACTGAGGTATAAGGATTTTCGCTTCGCTTCAATCCAATAAGATAACTTTATATATGAAATTATAAGGTTTCCGCCAAACTACATAACTTAGGTAGGTACCGGTAAACATAATTCTCTCCCCTTTCTGCTTGTGGATATTACGTGACAGGTAATATTAACAGCTTGACCAACCTTAATATTTCCACATTAGGGCCTAACTAAGTAAGCAAATAATCTGTTGATAGCGATATTGTAATATGGCGATACAAAATGTATTGACACCAAAAGTTCTACTGCCGTTGTTTATTGTGAGGTCTGTATTTGAGTTTAAGTTTTTTTTTTTTACCTCATGTACAGTTTAGACACTTAACTTATCTGTTAGTTTATTTATTTGAAATCAGTAAGTATGTTTACCTACAGACATGATTGATTGGTGAGATTTACATGGTTGCTTATTAACTTAGTACGTTAACTACCTTGGGTTGGGTAATGTTTATAAGACAATGTGTTGTGGTAGGTTGATTTCAGTATGTTTAGCCATTCCAAGTACAATTAGCCTCGGCAAACTTAAGTTTACCACAAAAAGCAAGTGGACATTGGTGACATTTAGTAACTCACAAATGTAAATATAAGCTAGACCTATCATAACATTCCCTGTATAGACTACCAAGACCTAACTTACTTATCGTTAGAATGAATTTACAGCAAAGCTAAAATTAAAATATATTTATGAAGATTGACCAACTTGACGGTTGGAAAACAACAATAGCATTGGCCTAAATTAACCTATATGAAAGTTAAATACTTAGTCAAAGGGTACTGTCTGTTATGACAATTCAAACGTTGTAAGTTTATTAATAACATAAAAAGTTAGTTTTTAGTCACACCTTGTATTATAATCATCCATGTTATGGCTAAAACTATAGGCTAATATACAAAACCTGAGTATTATTCGAACACAAACTATCTGCAAAAGAACACAGATACAAAACCACCAAAGATGTATGGTTGTGTTTAGTAGTGCTGAATAATCTTGGCATTCTCCGCGATGAAACATTTTATCGTATGAAATCCAACTTGAACCACAGTGCTTCACATAAGTTATGTTTATCGAAGTCACAAGGTATAACATCCCTAACTTACAGAATGTTTACATTTGATTATTGCTAAACCTTAGTGAAATTGTTATTGTTATTGAATTCAAAAGAACGCCACGTTTTGAATTTAGAACAAATAAAAAAAATAAACTGTTTGTAACGTAACTTCTAACCTAAAGACAAACAACAAACAGCGATTGCGAACAAAACTAAACGACAGCAGCTGAGCTGATGTATTTTGACAGTTCTCCAGCAACACGGTACCACAAAGCTCAAAATATGTACTGAAATAATGTTAAATGAAAAAACTAACAATTATTAAAATGTAATAATAATTTGACAATTATAGTTTATTTAAAGCATTAATTCATCAAAACGTTACCCTAAACATTTCATGACAATCCATCAAACCGTTAAAATGTAGATAGCGTCACACTACTTCGAATTCCAAACTGAGTATAATGATTCTCTAACGTTCATCCAACAAACATATAAGCTATAAAATATTAATCAGTGTTAAAAATAGCAACCTAATTAATATATCGTAGCCTATCGAACAATTTCATTTGGTTCTTTATTATGTTCCACTTATAAAAGTATACCCGAGCCGAGTAAGACCGAAACCATATTGGATTCGCCTGGGTAAATTAAATGTAAGTTAAACAAAAGTCAAAGCCTATTTTGGATTTAAAATTTGTATCACTTTACCCTTGTTTCTGAAAAAAACAAATGTGAATTCCAAACTCTAGAGGTAAATTTACATGAGGTTAGTTCAATGAAAATGATCATTTTCAATCGAAAAGTAGGCCTAGGATGAACTTGTGCCAAAAGGCACAATTATCCAGAGACAAAGTTTTACCTTACCGAACAATTTTATAAAATGTTTAATTTGGATAAGAATGAAGAAATCTAGTCAAAAATTGGATTAAAACAGTGGTGTATGGGCATCATAAACTATGCCTAGAAAATTAAAGTCGATAGATAATCCTTTAAGGTTTGTTTTGGACCTTACAAATATTAACCTCCAAAAAGGACCAAACTTATTGAGTTTGCCTTATTGAGTTTGAATAAACAAGTTCTGGTATGCAATTATCATTTTGTAGGAAAATAAATTTATATTAAACTTCAGTTTTCAATCTGACAAAAAGGAAATAGGCTAGTCCCAGAAAATGGTGAAAAGTAATGTGCCACATAAGTTTTAATAACATACCATCATAGTTAAAAGCACGATGTATAGGTAGCTATAGTTTGTTCTGTTTTCTGTTCTTACAAATGTTAATTATTGTAATATTGTAAAGTTGCATTGGTGATAGCCGCCAAATAAAAAACCAAAACATTAATTTTATTTGGTAACTTACCGTAAGTTTTATAAGCGAGATAATAATGTTTTTAACAAATTAAGACTTTCTACTGTTAATGAGTGGAAATTATAATGTAAATAATTACATATATTAGCGTATAATCACTTTAATAATTTTCTTGTTGACATCTTTACTTTCGGTTATACTTCTGTCGATTCTGTCGTCTGGAGTCTGGACTGGCCAAAGTCCCAGCGCTCAGCCTGCATTTCTTTACATAGAGTACGGTACCAATAAAGTTATTTATTATAATAGTATTTAAAATAATAATGTATCTTTTAATTAGTATAAAATAAAATATACATACAACTTTTAAAAGCTAATAAAATTTAAAACTTAGTTTTTGTGTTTCAAGTTACGAAAAGAAGTTTTTTCCTAGTCAACATGAACATGAATAACTACAGTTCTGTAGTGAATCTATGGCACTGTGACTTACGTTACTCTATAGTTGAAACATAGACGTTGGCTAAATATCAACGATTCAAGTACCACTAAAATGGCTCCCAATGTTAATCTTATGGGATAAAAAATAGATTTGTTTTAAAGATAATTTTATTATCACTTAACCAAATATTCCCAATAACGAACTTGACCGAGATTTCGTACTATAGAATCTATCTCTAAAGTTTGAAGTGGATCTGTAGAGGCGTTTTTGAGTTATTTATGTCACAGACACGCCAGTTCGAGTTGATTCTCTTACCACTGTAAGCAGTAAAGTTATGTATAAGGATTTCGTTTCACTCAATCCAACGAGAAAGACCTTCGAACGTATATTTAGTCTCGATTGAATTATCTCGAAAAGGAAAGTCGAGTCTTCATAACTGGTTATGATAACAATTATGCTTAAATTGTATAAATTACCTTATTCCGTCAATGATCCTATATATTAATATCGTCCTCAATATAAGCGAGCTTTATAACAAACCTTTATAAACCTATATAAACTCTATAAATACCCTCGAAACCGGTCGCTTATACTGGGGACGAACTTTTAGGATCATTGACCGAATAAGATATTTCAAACAATTTAAGCATTCAGAAAATGATCCTGGGCCACACAAAAGAAATGGAAATAGCAATAATATTTTTTAATATGTTTATTGATTAGTACCAGATTTATCTTCCAAGAGGAATCGCCACCCCACACGGAGACGGGAATTTTCTAGTCACACAAAACACGGTGAGCGTAAATAAGAGAAGAAATTGAGTTAATGAAATGAATCCAACTAACAAATAGAGGGGCTGTGCATGATGGAACATGGTTCTGGCCAACTGATCACTGCCTGACATTGTTTTCACGAAGCTTTTTACCTAAAATTTTTATAAAATGTAAATTTATGTGAAAAAGTATCACTCTGTATTCTTAATCGATGTTACAATGTTTTTCATTTAGTGGTAATTTTAAAGAAACATATTTATACAAAAATGGAAGTTTTCAGACGATTGTAACAATTTTCTGAGTTGTCCGTCAGTGTCCGAAAGAAAGTGGCTGGAGTGACCGATCGCGAACTCTGAACAGCGATGGAAGGGGAGCGGGACCGCGGGAGGGGGAGGGGGAGGGGGTGGCCGCAGAAATCAATGCGCCTCGAATGTCTCTTGTCTCCGCCAATTTGTAGCGACTCCTCCTATCCTCTCGCGGGGGTGAAAAGTGATAAACAAAAAATCAATTTTGATTAAATCTAACGGCAGAGCGCGTCGCCGGGGGAGGGGGTGTATTGTTGGTTGAGCATACAAGCGGGGCGTTTATAGTCCATAATATCTTCATCTAATCGTGAATAACCACTTCTACCCCTCCCGCCCTCGAAGAAAATAGGGTCGAGCCTTACTGCTATTACAGGGGAGCGTTTAAAATCGGAGCCTAATCCTCTTTTGTTATCTGCGGGCCCCGAGCTCCAAATGAAGGCATGATTTGGCGCATTCACATTTAAATATGCACAATGGCGAGGTATATAACGGGACAAGGACCTATCTGCTGCTCTCAGCCGCCGGATTATCCCCATTCTTCTTGTTATAATCACATTAGCCCCATTCATTCCGCCGACTCCGCTCCTTTGTTTGGGCGGACCCTGTTTAATTTGCCGTTCCTTTCCGCCTTTCCGCCCTGCCCCCCTTACCTGCCTGGCTTTCTGAAATATTGTGACTCGTAATTGACCCTCTGTTTAGACTTTGAATGGACAAATGTGATTTTAAAATGTTTTACTAAGGGACCGAAAATTGCTTGAAGAATTTAATTTTTCTAAAACCGTACTTAATTGTCTTTTATAAGGTGTCTTTTGTTGAATACTGCCTTTTTATTTATGAAGGGCGAATTCGCTTCACGATTCTGCATAAACGTGTTTTTTGTATAGGAGACGAATATCCTCCGCAGACTTTACTTATTAATTATTTTATGACTACAGAGAATTCCTAGACGATGAAAATTTGTATATTCTTAACTTTTCACCAGAGCTACCCGTCATAATGTCATGTTGACCCCAAATAAAAGGAGGATAAGGTTTTAATGGAATTTGCTTGGGCAGTGTTCGAAAAAAAATGCAGGACCATCTTATTATTACTCAAATGTACTAGATGGGACGTCCCATCACTTTGTTCATCTGATTTCAGTTTTAATATAATTAGTCCTCACTATCCTCTGTTCCACCGAGAATCCTCTTGTCAGTTACTTGTGTGGAGAGCTGAACCTGTTGTTTGAGTGCGTACACCGCGGTGAAAATAATGATATTTTATTGCTAGGAGTCGTATTTTAAACGATCATCTAAAATATAACATGTGAAATCTCCAACTTCATTATACATAATAAATATTGTTACCTTTAAGGCAACTGAATCAAAAACGTAAGGAATTTTTAAATATTTTTGTAAATGTGTAATCGTTAATAATATTACTGTATATTGATTTAAGATAGGGCGATAAAACTTTCAAACATGTTTCTATTAATTTCTCAATCTATCACACATCTTATTTATACTGTATATATAATTCTGTAAGCAACATTTTAAAGTCAAAATTGTGGGAGTTTGGCAAATCTCAGGATGGACGGGAGACGGCTCAAATTAAAGGTCTTGATCCCAGGGACTCGGGAAAACTATTACGGTATTTCTAAAAAGTTACCAGCAAACGACCAACATGAAAAAACATAAGAAAAGCATGGGGATTTAAAAACATCTGCTTTGTTTATATTAAAACATTTGACTAAGTATCTACTTTGTTAACGAAGTGACATGTGCTCATCTTTATTATGCAAAGAGTAAAGGAGATCGCACGCAGCACGCAGACATGAGGGAAGTGAATTTCCGCATTACAACTTAAAAAATCTAATAAGGGGTTTAAAACTGCACTGGTAACATTTTTTTGAAAATTGAAAAATTGGTATTTTTTGGGTGTTCTGATGCTCCTGGTTATATTTAAATTCACTATTAAGATGGCAGTAGTATGGTGGCTGTTTTTTGAGCAACATAATTACAAATAAATGAGTTTGTAAAAACAAAATAAAGTCAAATTAAACATAAATTGCAGACCTCAAAAAGTAAGCATCAAAAGTAGGATTCAAACCCGTGACCACATGATCTTGAAACATCTGACAACATATCCACTGGGCTACTGGGCTAAATTCATTCGATAGAACAAACACTTGGTTTGATTACATTTTCCAATCTCGTACAAACGATATTCGGGATACTGAACCTCCCGTGTAGGCGATAATGTGCTCACCTTGTTTTGTAACAGCTGATTTATATAGACCTCATGTGAGCAAATTAGTATCGCCTACACTACGAAATAAATCAGCTAGTGTTTATTTATATCAGCTGATACAAACATGTGGTATTAAAAGATAGTGTGCTTTCATTTAAACGGCTTTCCAAGACTGTATACATTTAAATGGTCCAAATACTCAAAATTACTCCTTCTCCGATGAATAGCGGCTAAACGGATGATCGGATCTTAAATCTGACGAAAAATCGTTAGTTTGAAATTAAAGTTTCTCCAATTTTTATTTTTATATTTAACATTTTTGCCATCTCTTACCGTTTCCGTAGAAAACGCGCTCAAAGTGGAAAAATTGAAAAAGTAGAATTTTCCCCGCCCCAAAAATGCCTCAAAACTCAAAAATGTTAACCTTTGGCAATTTTTCTGGCAGTTTCTCGTCAAGAGCTTTAATTCAAGTATGAGGGGGGTTGGATTACGGCAAGTGCCTCATAGTTTATGTCAGTGAATGAGTGAACCCGTCTAGCTTTATATAAGTAGAATATTGTTAGTGACCCCCCAAAACGTGTTCAGGGGGTCACGTTAGGAACTTATATGGTGGTCCCGGGCTTAAGTTTCATCGTGCGGGTCATGCTAATAGTTCACTTTTGCATAGGAAATTCACTAAAAATCAGATAAGGCAGATCATTGGAGCAAGGTTAAGGGCCCCTTCAAGCCACCAGTATTTATAAATTTGACTCTTTGACGAGCTTAAATCAAATTAAACGTCCTATATATTCATGTACCTACGGGAGGCGTAGTAGACAAAACATATTTGTTTTTTAAAATATTTTAAGACCTTTTTTAAGTATTTGGGTATGTGGTAAATGTATATTTGTAAAGTGTTTTTTTTAGTTTCTATTTCAGTTTATCTTTATGCTATACATGGAACTGCATATTTTATTGGATTAAATATACTTCATCCGTTTCATTTTATTGTATGAATGTGACTAAGAATGGTGATGTAAGGATCGACAGCCGCAAACTTTCATTATGAATATTTCTTCTCTGAGTTCATCAACTTGAATCTAGCTCATCATACACTTACTACTACATTCGTTGTACAACCAAAGATCAAAATAATTATAATTGTATAAAGTCAACGTCGTCCGTTGCCAAAGAAAACATATAAAACATAATATGTAATTTACACTGTATGATAAAAACATTGAATTATTGCAAGTAAGTGAACGATTGGTAGGAGGGGGTTCTTTCCCGATGTAAAATGATTCCGTATCCCCAGCGCCGCGTCTCCTCAGCGCCGAGCGGGCTACCTGGCATAATCTGACAGTTTTGACAGCCGAATTGGAATTCCCAAAAGCAACGAACCGTGGTAATGGCGAGCGCCCAACTGAGCATAGTAGTCATTAGCACTGGAATGACGCAAATTGTCCATACATTTCATTGCAGACACAATACGCCTCGAATTCTAAAGTAACATAATGAATTTAATTAAGCTTTCCGACTCTCGTACTTTTGAGATGCTCGCAGTTAATCTTGAATGACTATGTAGAGACACTTATATTACATTACTTGAATGATTTGGTTTAACCTTACAAATCAAGTCCAAAAAAGCGGCCTTCTGGCTGTGTTTTTTTTATTTAATCACTGTTATATAAACAAAATTATGCACAAAAACTTTTGAAAAACTAATACATTACACAACTTAAGTATAATAAAGGAGTTAAATTAACAAATACATTCATTAGATTATGCGATATATACAAAATAAAAATAGCATTTTAATTTTTCTGACACTGGCCCATGCAATATTGACACTGTTCTCATACCTAGGGAAATTGTATTTTTAGTTTAATACAAATATGACAAACATTTACTCCTTCACCGATTAATCTCATTGAGCCCAGCATTTTAAAAGAGAATATATTAATCCTCGTCACTTCTGCATCACTGAGCAGACCCTTTGATAATTTATGGCCTTGGCGGTGAGGAGACTCGGCGCTGAGGAGACTCGGCGCTGGGGGGACGCCACGATGTAGATTGACCCTGTGCGAAAAACGACTCACTTGTCCGGGGGCAATAAGATCGACCCTTGTTAAAAACCTTACCGCTGTGCGCAAAACGGGTAACCCCATCCCCCCATACGGTACCCCACGAATCAAAACTTTTGAAAAGCGATTTTGCCGTAAATGGTTCGGGAACAACACAGACAGACGCAGAACAAACACACTGTAGACTGTGAGCGACACAGTTCGTCATTGTGCCACCAGGTGTCGTCAGTCTCTGTGTTCTCAGCTGTGGTGACAAGCCGCTCACTCTTTCTTTCCGATAACAACTAAACTGCTCTCGGTACTTTTGTTAATGGATACCCAGATGACTCTCCCACTTCCTGCGTGCGACATCCACATCCGCTCAAACATTGTAGAAAGTTTTATTGATAAGGCACGATTCTTATTGAGGATTGAAATGAGAAATGTATATATGAGGTGAAAACTGGGCACGAGACAAAACTGGGCCGGTCATTGACCTCATGTCAGTTGTACAATTTAAAGAGGCAACTAAGTAACTTGCATGCAATAATTAAGTAATAATATGAAAGTTCCTTGCAATAACAGTATTTTTTTAACATACTTTATACAACGGAGACAAATTTTCAATGCTCTACCTGACGCTATTAAGATAGCTTCGGAGAGATGATTGAACACCTTCTAATTGAGAAATGTTTTGTAGAGTTAAGGATTTTGTTGATAATTTAGGAGATGTTTTAGTTTAAGAAGTTCAATTTAAGCTAATTTTATTAGGCCTATAAAACAGTGTATGAACTGCCACAATCATAATAAAGATGATTGATTCTGATTCTATATATATTTTAATTTTACGCCCTATTAACCTTTAGAAAGGTTTCTGATCAAATACCGTCAATATGTATCTACAAATCTCTTACTAGAACCTTACGGTTTATTCAAAAGTCTCTGGTACGGTACAACGTTTTATGGATTTGTTTACATTTAGTTTACATATTACATGTTAATTTGAATTGAATTGCTAGCAACACTATCATTTGGATAATGTTTGAGGTAACCCTTCTTGTACATCACAGAAGTACAGAGAGTACAGAGTTCAGGCTCGATAATAACGATTAGGATATGTTTAAAGTTTATTTTAATAATTAGTCGATTAATTCGTTCCTACAGCAATACCACAAGATCCCGTTGTAGTTGACATATAAAGAGGTTGATTTGGTACTCGCTTTAAGGGAACACTGTGATAAATAGACCTAATTAATCTTGAAAATAAAGTTAAATACCTTCCCGTCATCAATCCACTAGTTTAACTAGATTACTAGTTTCGGGACTAGTAGTACCATCCCATTATAGAATCGTCATACAAAAAGAAATTAGAACACTGTCATAATCTAGAAGTTTCAAAAGTTGTACAGCTAAAGTTTGTGATATTGTTAGTAAAACCATCTTTTCCAATTTAAATCTAAAGTCATAACAACATTTAGAAATTTTTCGATGAGGTGAGGTCCAATGAACAAACCTAACCTCTTATTCCTTCCATATTTTCCTTCAAGAAATTGATAGTTGGCTCAAATATTCTTTTGCTCTAGTGTGTTTAAATACATTTTTTCAAAGATTTGATCGTAAATATTAAAAATATGTTTCCATGTACCAAATCAGGGAAACCGAGAAACCCTTTAGAAACTTTTCACACGTAATCCCTCACAACCGATACAAACACACTCCTCAAACACAAACGGTTTCGATTTTCGCAATGAAGACTTCACTGAATCACTCCATAAACCGGTTATCTTGGGCGAACGGACGGACAATAACCGCGGACAAAGCGCGCTCTGGCGTCCCGTGTAAAAATGGCGATAAACGCGCTCACTTTGTCAGAACGGATTAACGCTCCATTCCGGATCGAACGGCTCCAAGCTCTCCGGCTTATCGGAGCGCCGCCCCCAAAAATCACACAGACAACGGCGATAACTGCACCCGTAAAAGCACCCTTGCACAAATAAATCTCGCCGTGAGGGGGTATTGCGGGAGGCTTCTTTCAAAGGAATAGTTCAACTGATTTCTACTTTTGAGTGAGAGGAGGTAGACAATTAATCTCCAGGTTCGACTATTAAGTGGGTGAGTGAGAAATCATTCAGCCCAGTGAATCATAGAAACGAATATGTCCTGATGAAGTTCAATGTGCTAATTGAGTTAAAAATTATCTAGAGTTATTCATACTGATTTCTAACCAATAAATGCAGAATATCCATATAACTTTCATTAGCAAGTAGTCTCCACTTATCGACATACGGTTTACCCTAATCAACATACGGTGGACCTAATCAACATACAGTTTACCGATTCTAGGACATGGACGTGCGTATTACCTGCTGCTAGTGAATGTCATACATAATTTTCGCCAGGGAAGGACACGGACGAAGTTACCTTCTTCAAGGTCCGGTCCACCAGGTTAGGAGCGTTCAGAAACAGGATTTGTCAATAGAATGATTATGTGTACACAAAGTCAAGGACATATTTTTATGACCAAGATTTATTCACAAAATAATATCTATGACTAAATTATTCCTGGTTATTAAAAAGAATAATATTTTCACTTTAATTACATCCAAACAGTACAATTTAGTACAATTTCACTCAACACTTTGAAAATGAAAATGTATTGGTTTTAAGGCTCCGGTCTGCCCCTTCCGCGCTAGGAAAGGGTTTGCAGGACTACTCTTTACAGCTCCTTCATAAACCCTTTAATTAAAGTGGAAGTGAAATCATAATATTAAATTGGAAAATATTATCTACAAATGCATTTTTCTACTTCATTGATTTATTTAACTGAGATGCATTTACAATCAAGCCCTTTTAAATGTATAAAGATGAGCTTTTTCAAACTACAAAAACTTAAGAATGAAACATTATTTTGAAATTATAAAAAAGAGCATTAGTAGAACTAACTTTCCCTATCATATCCCGTTTATATTATATTGATAACATAATTATCATAGCCACAAACTGTAATCCTCCGCACTGCTCCATTTCCCTATCTTAACGATGTATTTTTACGCGGCGGCGCAGATTTTTCTCTAGGGTAGACCGGAGCGTAAAGGGATTTTAATTCCGCTCAATAATAGAACCTTACACCCTCCAGATCTTTTAGTAGGGTGGCCATATGTCCCGGTTTGGCCGGACAGTCCCGGTTCAGACCGCTTTTGAGGGCGTCCCGTCGGCTTCCGAAAATTCCCTACAATGTTCCGGTTTCGTGCAAAAATTAAAAAAATAAATATTTTCACTAACAAAGATAATAATTTACCAATAGTTTCATCTAATTTATAAAAGCTTGAAACAAACTGTAGTACTGTTTTAAAAAGTGCACGAATAAAAATTCAGGTTATTCAGGTTATAGGTAATAGGTTTTATGATACGTGGGAGTAATAAATATAAAAGATTTCTGTTCTTCAACCAAGCCACCATTGTTTGTTAGTTTAAGTAGGTATTAAGAACAAGAAGTTTTTATGATTTAGGCCTAAATGTTTTTAACCGTGTGAGTAATAAAAATGAAGATCTTAATTTTTACTTTCTCCCCCTATACATAGTATATGGAGAAAGTATTGTTTTCGTAAAAATTTTCGAATTTGAGTTGTCAGTGGAAATATTCGTTTTGGTGCTCCCTGAACCCAAAAAAGTGGTTTTTACGTGATGTCTGTCTGTGTGTGTGTGTGTGTGTCCGTGTGTGTGTGTGTGTGTGTGTCTGTGTGGATGTGTACAGAGCTAGAGCCCTAACCTATGGGCCGATTTTTATGAAATTTGGCGTGTAGGTACTAATCCACGATATCTCCAGGCGTTTTTTTCATTTTTTTGAATTTTTGATTTTTAAGGGTAATTATCCCCCAAAAACCGCCAAAAAACATGAAAAATCCAAATTTCTCAAAAACGGCTCTAACGATTTTGATTAAACTTTCGTGGTTTGTAGAACTTTAGGTTTCCAACAAAATGACACCACCCGCATTTCTGGAAAAATGCGGGTTCAGAAATTACAGGACTTAAAACATCAAAAATTCAGTTTTTTGGATTTTTCATAAAAAATCATAAATGTTAAAAAAGATTACTATTCACCATTAAAAAGAGCTCAAAAAACTAAATAAATTAGTATTTTAAATTACTATTCTACGATTGCTAGTTGCGGAGAAAATTGAAATTTTCATTTAGCGGTAAACACAGTACGTTGTCCAATGTTATTCTTATGGGGAATACAAAAATAACTATTTCTCTCTTATTTACTGATCAATTTCATTTGATATGCAGGTCAAGTTAGCATTGACCAACAGATGATGTTCGAAATGTGTTGCTATTTAACCCTGGGGGGGGCAAGGGGGCATTTCCCCTCTCAAAACTACTGTGTGTAGCAACGGACTCTATAGTGCCTCCAAAAAAGCAATTTGGGTGGATATTTCTGAAAACAACTATTTTAGACAATTTTCTGTACATTTATCTATACTTCATATTCTATATTTAGTAAATAACAAATATTTTTGTCATTAAAGTTTGGCTAAAAGGGAGAAAGTATGTGTCAGTTTCCTGATACCGTTTATTATTTTACAAACCCGTCTCTATGAAATAAGGCTAAAGGTTTTCGGACTTCACTGGGGACCCCCCCCCCCCCCCGGGTACTACGATGTCCCAGTCTAGGACAAAACATTTATGGCCACCCTATCTTTTAGGGCTATGAATTTATATACCTTGGAACCTTACCTATTCATCAACTGGTTTAGTAAAACAAATTATTTTCCTAGTTTATTTATCCTGTTTAAAACATTATTGCTGTATTCAAGAAAAAAATTATAAACATTAAAATAAAGAATTAAAAAATTGTCGTTTGAAAACGCTGCATAAAAATGGTCTAGCTCATAATGGTTCAATTATTTCAAATTTTCATTTAAAATTAAAGATACGAAAACATAATAAACGGTATCAGGAAACTGACACATACTTTCTCCCTTTTAGCCAAACTTTAATGACAAAAATATTTGTTATTTACTAAATATAGAATATGAAGTATAGATAAATGTACAGAAAATTGTCTAAAATAGTTGTTTTCAGAAATATCCACCCAAATTGCTTTTTTGGAGGCACTATAGAGTCCGTTGCTACACACAGTAGTTTTGAGAGGGGAAATGCCCCCTTGCCCCCCACAGGGTTAAATAGCAACACATTTCGAACATCATCTGTTGGTCAATGCTAACTTGACCTGCATATCAAATGAAATTGATCAGTGAATAAGAGAGAAATAGTTATTTTTGTATTCCCCATAAGAATAACATTGGACAACGTACTGTGTTTACCGCTAAATGAAAATTTCAATTTTCTCCGCAACTAGCAATCGTAGAATAGTAATTTAAAATACTAATTTATTTAGTTTTTTGAGCTCTTTTTAATGGTGAATAGTAATCTTTTTTAACATTTATGATTTTTTATGAAAAATCCAAAAAACTGAATTTTTGATGTTTTAAGTCCTGTAATTTCTGAACCCGCATTTTTCCAGAAATGCGGGTGGTGTCATTTTGTTGGAAACCTAAAGTTCTACAAACCACGAAAGTTTAATCAAAATCGTTAGAGCCGTTTTTGAGAAATTTGGATTTTTCATGTTTTTTGGCGGTTTTTGGGGGATAATTACCCTTAAAAATCAAAAATTCAAAAAAATGAAAAAAACGCCTGGAGATATCGTGGATTAGTACCTACACGCCAAATTTCATAAAAATCGGCCCATAGGTTAGGGCTCTAGCTCTGTACACATCCACACAGACACACACACACACACACACACACGGACACACACACACACACACACAGACAGACATCACGTAAAAACCACTTTTTTGGGTTCAGGGAGCACCAAAACGAATATTTCCACTGACAACTCAAATTCGAAAATTTTTACGAAAACAATACTTTCTCCATATACTATGTATAGGGGGAGAAAGTAAAAAATGAAAATAACACTTTACAATGTAAAGTATTGATAAATAGAGAGATTTAAAAGACCCGGCCTGTGACCAAGTACTTCCTAAACGGCTTAGCAAAAATAAAAAATTCCTATTTCAATTTGGCAATATACCTTTTAAAAATCACTCATAATCCCTAGACACTAAAGAAAGCTAGACGGGTACAAAGGGCACAAAAGGTCATTTAATAATAATTTCGAAAGGGCTGCCGGGCCGGGGCCCACTCGCCCTGGGTATTGTAGCGGAATAAAACACAACAATGGTAAAAATGCGCGGCAATCTGCAGCTGATTGTGCGCATTCAGAGTCTCATTACCGTCAGAATGGAGCGGATTAACACCAATTTGAGTGTGAATTCAGCTTTGTGCCGGGACCTGCCCTCCTGGCATTCAGCCGCTGAGCTGGTGGCCGTTCACTCTCCATTGATAGTTGTTGACTGACGTAGGCTTACTATATAGATTTACATATATCGCTTTACATTACGGATGATCGATGTCTTTAGAATATAAACATTTGTAGGTATATTGCTTTATACTTACAATATTCATATTTTAGATACCTTATAGTTTACGCACACAATAGACGGTTTATATATCCTACGATCTAGAATTTTACAATAGCCGAGCTATGGATATCAATCGGCTTGAACATCGTTGTAAGTTAGTCAAATAACAATAAAAAGGTTATTTCAGTTATAATAAATTAATAAATTATTTATAAATGCAATATACTGTTTATAAGTTTCTAAACTCATTTAATAAGAAACTAGGCCATTCGTAGCCCTTATTAACAATGTAAACAATTTTATTTAACCTTAAGTCTAATAGCTGACATTATTCAATCTGATGATTGTTGTAGTTTTAATTTTAGCCAAGCAACGGACTTCCTTTAATTTTGAGGAAGATATTTCTTCTTTGTTACTAGGTTCACATACGTCTATAAATCCTTGGCTATCATTATGATGTCTATTTAGGTTAGGTAGAGAAAAATCAAGAATTGTTCATTGATATTTTATTTAAACTTTGTGGAAAATAATAATAAGGATGTTTATTGCTTAGTGACAAACATAATAGTCTTCACGCATAAATCACAGGAATTTATATCCATCTACTCAAGTAATGGGACAACAGGTTAATCTAATGTCTACACTTGTTATCCGTATGTATACAACACAACTTATCATTTACACTGCATATTTTGTTTTCTAGTTCTTCAAATGAAGGCAACCCACGATTCAAAATGAAAGTCAAAAGCGCAATACAGAACAATGTAGTTGAGATCTAACCGTAGTGAAGTGGAAAACAAATGTAAATTTTGTTTGTCGATTGTTTTATTTCCTGCATGGCTTGTTGTCGTTCTTATAGTCTCTATAATTGTATTTATTTATACATTTCTTATTGTTATATATATATATTTGTTGTTTTTATTACATTTTTATTTTTATGTTATGCTATTGTTTTGTAATGATAGCTTGTTAGATCTATATTTGTGTTGATAAATATGTAGATATACTGTTGACAAAGTTACCTGTTATACAATTAAATGTCTTTGCATATTGAAGTACATAATGAGTGAAGTGCAGTGAATTATTACATGAGTAGCCTTCCACAAGTAAACAAGGAAATTTCGTTAAATAATCTACAGTAATGACTTTGGACTGCCTGATAACCATATTGCCTGTAAATTCTTTCCATAACAATTTCCACACGAGCTTTGTAAGCTCTTGAAATGTGAATGAAAAATGTAATTGTTTTCAAATAAAGAGTTTGCCTATTGTCTATTGTCTATTGAATGCAGCTTAATTCTTAATTCTTATCACTTGTCCACAGGTCACACTAATTAAACTAAACTGATAATGAAAACTAGACAGTTATTTTTAAAATAACAGCTAGGTTCTTAAGGAAAAACTATGAATTTTGTTACAAAGACTTTTTACCTTTTCTTAAAAGCTTTAATTAAATATCTTTTGCAAAATATAACTTGAGCTTTTTTTAAACACTTACTGACCCTAAACCTTATCAAAAACAATAATTAATTAAATTTATAATAAAGAGGTTATTACTAAATACTTAAGTTAATTAGTACACCTAGTATAATCTTCAAAACTTCATTGTTCAAAATTGACTAAACACTTATTTAATTTTTCAGGCTTTTTACATTATTGGTCCTAAAAAAACAAAATATTTCTTTAAAAACTCCCTTTATTAAAGGCCTATCAAAAACATGCTTTCCTTCCTCGCCGTTGGTAATGTCTTGAATAAGTGACTTATAGAGGTAATATTCTTAAATTTCTGCAAACTGACCAAGATGAACCCGGTTTAAATGTAATTATGTGAATAAATTGGTTTGGATTAACTTTCGATGGCAAGATTGCCCCGAATTTCAAACATTCTTAAGTCTCGAATGTACATTGTACGCGAAACCTGTAATGTGCGCAAAAGTCCCTTAAATAATTTATTATAAAATAAAATTTGGGAATATTTTTACCAAGCTCTGACAGTAATTTTGTCGGGTTAGATTTCCATGACAGTTGTTCACCTAAAGTTACACCGAGGTATTCTTTAAACCCAAATAATTTACCCAAATAATAATAAATAATTCTTCTACCTAAATAATAATATTATTTACATAAACATGATTAACAATGTATCTGAATTTGCAAACATTAATATTATGGGGAAATATCAAAACCAGGAAGGTAGGCCTGAGTCCCAGCTACCCCTTCCTGGCGGGGTTCAGCCATTTTGGGAATCATTCCGGCATTTACCTAATAAGGGAAGAAACCAGATTAAAAACCAGTAACACAGCCTGTAGTTTTGTGGAATTTCATTGCTTCTTTTAGTGAAAATCCCTTTTAGTCGAAATTGATTAATTTAGTCTGTTCCCTATCATTCGATAGTTATAAAACCATCAATGGATACCCCTCAGGTCTTTCTGAAATGTTCACCCATATTGTTACCCAATAATGTGCTAGTATTCTAGCGCAATGTCCTCGGAAAAAACTAAGTTACTATTGATTTGATTACATAATAAATAGTTAATGCACATAATAATCAGACTTGCAAAGATATAACTGAACCGTATACCCCTTTATTAGTGAATTTCCTTTGGAAAGTGAACTATTAGCATGACCCGCACGGTGAAACTTAAGCCCGGGACCACCATAGAAGTTACTAACGTGACCCCCTGAACACGTTTTGGGGGGTCGTTCAAAATTTTATATATATATATATATATATGTGTTTGCACTCTAGCGGTCACATTTTTTGTCCGATTTACTTCAAATTTGGTAGGGACAATTATTTCTGCAATCAGTTTGACAAGATCGTTGGGCAAAACAATCGGAAAACTCTAAACCCCTTTAAAAGGGTTTGATGTTTGGGGATTAATATTTCAAAATTTGAGTTTTTGGGCCCTAAAAGGGTCAGAAATGCCCCGTATGTAAAATTAATGCATTTAAAAAAGATGGGAATTAGTGAGGCAAAAGTTTTAAGCCCTCTCTAGTTATTCTAGCATATATATTTACCGAGTTATTAAAGAAAATGTGTATCGACTAAACACAGTACGTTGTCTTATGGGGGTTTTACACTAGAAAAGCCTGTTATTCCTTTGTTATAGTACTTTTATCATCCCCAGAAACCTCAAGCCTACTTTCAAGCCTGTCTGGACCTTCTCCTAACATTATAATGCACAAAATTGTATTCCCAGCTTTGCAGGTAAATGAAACCAGGAGCATCATATCAGCCAAAAAATCACTGTTTTCAGATTTCAATAAAAATTGGAATAAATGAATGTTTTTACACTGATTTGGAGTTTTAAAAGTTGTTATGTGGAAATTCACTTCCCTCACGTCAGCGTGCTGCGTGCGAACTCGTTTATTGTGTTAGCGTCACTTAAATAAATTTGAAATTTACTTTCTGCTCACACCCGATAGATAACTTCTTGTTCAATTAAAACATTTTCCCGTATGCCAGCGAGTTCCAATTTGACCATCAAAATGTCATGATGGACAAGATCGAACTACTTCGAAAACTCTTCAAAAACCCTGAAGTTGTTTCAATATATTTTCTTTAATTTTCTTATAAATCTGTCTCAAATAAAATTAAATGTCTGACTCTGTACTTCTACCCTTAATCTAAACTGACTACAGTTAAAGAATTTATTTTTTGTTTACTTCAAAAGTATATTTTTCTTACCCTCTCCATGATCTCGATGTATAGTAATCACAAGAAAGAGACTGGCGTTTAGTGCTGAACCATTGTTCTTTCTCCTTCATTATAGAAATATTCAATAATAAATTACTTCTAATTTGTAGGGAACACTTCAGTAGTCCATTAAAAAAACTTAAATCAAAAGTTTCTGCCAAAACAATTGAAATTACTGGCTCTAAAGGTTTTATCAGCTGGATCGTCAGGGAATCAGAACCAGAAGGCCTTTTTAAGCATTAATTTACTGCTTATTTCATTACATTTTACAGAATTAAAGAAAATGTATTGTTAAATATTATTTATACGTTTTGATATACTGTATTGGAAACATGATTTGGTAAATCAGATACTAGGTCCAGTGGAGCAGCAACAAAGTAATCATTGAAAATATTTACAGTTTGATTGTGAATCATTTATGGATTGACGTCCTTATCAAAGATTCCTTTGATACTGTCCTTATTTTTCCCTTCAGATAAGCTAGTTATCACCCTACATTGTTTTGAATTATTTTCCCACGCAAGTTAAATATAATAAAATTTCTATAATACTTATTTTCAACTCTAATTATATCTTCTTGAATCTTGGTTTTAAAAGTACTATAAAGCATTCCTACTAGTCTTAAATCGTACTGCCTCATTTTTGGTTTTTTCGCATGTTTATTTTTAGTAGAAGTTCCAAGTTTTATGATCCGTGAACTCTTAGTTTTGAATTTTTTCAATTTCTCATGTAACACTTTTGATTTCCGTATTTTTATTTACAGCTTCAAATTTTATCGTAAAAAAACTTGCTAAAGCTATATAATCAGCAAGGCTTAACTGATTCGTAACGACATAAAAACAATTTTTCCCTGTGGATTAATAATGTTACCGAGCCATGACATTTCTTTTGTGTAAGACAATATTAAATCATAATATATACAACTTATATCTTCAGTACATCAAAATGTATAAATATAAAGCAATCAATTTTACTGTCTCTTGTAATTTGTAATAATAACAACATACTAAAGAAATTAAACTGTGGTCTGTTATATTATCGACATGGAACACGGCGCACTTTAATATCCCAGAATTTCACAAACATTTGGTCCAAACACTTCTTGAGTCTGAGGCCTGCACACACTGTAGCGGTGTGAGCGGTGGTGGTAGCGGCGCGATTTTTAACTCCCCTATCCCCCATCATCGCCTCGGCGACATCGCTGGGGGTTCACACTATAGCGGTCCTGCACCGCAGCGGTGACAGCAGACTGCAGTCATTTCTCATTTGTGAGTGTACACTGTGCAGTCGACAAGTGCGGCGTGTTGTCACGTTGTTAGTTATATCGTCGAAATATGTATTCTTCAGACGACGGTGAAGAAATGTTGATATGGTTTGCTGGTAGCCGAAGAATAAGATCGCAAACGTATGGACAAGGTGCATGACATCAACAAACGACAGTTAGAGCATGGTGAATACCACCGAATATTTTTGCCTAAATTGGGAAAAGGCGAGACTCTA
This sequence comes from Allygus modestus, assembly GCA_963675035.1. Lineage (NCBI taxonomy): Eukaryota > Metazoa > Arthropoda > Insecta > Hemiptera > Cicadellidae > Allygus > Allygus modestus. The sequence goes on along the minus strand of OY776112.1, from coordinate 73,804,317 downwards.
TTTTCAGAATGACAATGCCATGATTTGACAAACTACATAAGCTAATTAGTGATTTAACCCTCAGTGGTTTAGTGGTCAATATTGAATTGCTCAATGCTCAATTTGGCGATTTTGCAGACCTTTTGGAAAATGTTGATGAACTCTAATTATTAAGTAAATATATTCGTTTTTGTTTGGAAAGAATAGAAGAATGTGAAAATACAAAAAAAAACAATATTAGGAAGAGAATATTTAAAAAAAGATTACAAAAGAAAAGATTTAACCATTTTCAAAATGGAAATTCGAAAGTAAAGGTTCAGCATATTTATAAAAAAGGTTGTTATGGACAATTCATTATTTAAATTGTGCAGGAATCTCGATTCCTTAGTACAATTGTATATAAACCCTAAAAAATATTGTATGTTATATTAATGTATATTATATTAATGATCTAGAAATATATTTTAAAAAATACTAATTTTACACAGTTTGTTGTAATTGTGTACAAATGCTGTAAAAAGAAATATAATAGTAAGCCTTACATACTTTAACGTTACAAATAGCAAATAAAAAATATTATAATGTGCAGGGGGAATGTTTTGAAGCTAGGCTCGTCGTACCGCTGTCACCGCTGGGCGGTGGAATGGAACATGCTGCATCTCGGCGGTGCGGTGGCGCGGGCGGTATACCGCTACCGCTGCTCGCACCCCTCCAGTGTGAACGCTCGCATTTACTTCCATGGTACTAAATCACCACGCGAATATCGCAACGTTACCGCTCAGGTGTGTGCACCCCTTTTTATTCTGGTATATTGGTCAACAAAGTAACTAAACCATGGTTTGAGAATAATGTAAAGCAGCTTGTTGACTCAGGTTTATCACTCATAATGTATATGGTAATATTTTAAATGCCGTTAAATGAGATAAAATAAAAATCTGTTTATTTCATCATAACCATAAACAATATATACATTTAAAACAACATGTAACATGAAACATGAATGTAACATGAAAAATAGTTTCCCACATGGGCTGCTACCGGTGCGGTGTGTGGGGAAACGAGCCCAATCGGTCCGAAGATTTGACTGGGCACTCAACAAAGTTTCACTTATCCACGTAACAAAAATGACTGGAAACACAATATATTTGAGATTTAAGAATTATAACAAATATATTAAAAAACAACTCATATAATAAATATAGTAAATAACATAAACATAATATAGGGTTTTTAATGGATGCCTACGCATACAAAGAATGGGATGGAATTTATACTTGTTCTACAATTTGATTTTTGTAACAGGTTTCAAAAGGTTATCTAAATCATCCAACAAAATATTCTCTTAAAAACATACAATCTTTAAACTCATATTGCACTAAAAAAATAATCAATTTAAAATCTAGAATTATTACATCTTCAGTTTTAAATTTAACAGAGTTATCTCGAAACTTAACACAGTTATTAATACAAGTAACTGCTCCTCTCTAGATGCATTGTTAAAATCAAAATCTGCTTAATAAGTCGTGATTTTAAATAAGTGTTTATCGTCTTGAAAAATCCATAATAGACCAAACCATCAAATCAATTCATTTTCCTCAAGAGACAGCTGAACACATTCTTACTCTAGAGCTGGAATGAGTCAATGATTTGTCATACACTTCTGATATTTAAGTGCAAAAACAAGAATAAAATTCCGCTAGGTAAAACTATCATCTAAAGTTTCCAAAATATGTCAACTACTACTTTTCAGTAAGTTTTGTGTTAAAACGAGTTGTAATTACATTTATAGACGTCATTACGATGATAATAATAATGTGAGTTACAGTTTTCAAAATCACCTAATTTTCGATTTCCTTACATTTCTCAACATTTTCCTTCTCACGCAAATGTCACCACCTTCCGTGCACCGCACAAATGAGTATAGCTTGTGCCTTGCCATTTTTTTTCTGTTGGATAATAGGAGTTTATTTTCTTGTGATAATTATTTCAAAGTTTTATGATATTTTTTAAAGGCACCAACTCAATTCCTTTTAAAACAATAAATTAAACAAAACTGAAAAAAAACTTATGTCAAAATGTATTTTTACATTACACATATTGTCGTAGAATATCGACCAAATTGAACTATTGCTTGCGTTTCAAGTCACAAACTTCTCAAGTATTCGCATTACTTAGTCGAAAAACAATTCCGAAAACAAACAAGAACGAAACATTCCTTTCGTGGGACAAAGAATTTCAATTGATGAAAAATATTCCTTTTACAACTCTTTTATTTGGTGGACTGGAACATAAGTAATACAGCCAACTAATAAATGATACTTGCATAAAGAGCTGTGTGATATAAAGGGAATGCAAACTATCCAGCCATTGACAGTGTCTATTGTTCACACAAGTGCACCTGTTTGCCCAATCTTTCTACAGTACTTCTTTCTCTTGTCACATCGATTGTTGTCTGTCATCGTAATTAGAGCTATTGTTCGATGTGTGTTGTGGATGTGGGGTGGGTTCAGGATCCAATAAAATATTAAAACAGTAACAAATATAAAATACATGGTAAAAAGGCAAAGCATAGTATTATTAATTTTTAAACTTACTTCAAGCAAAACAGCAACAATTGCCACCTGCCTGCCAACTGGATTGTCTGTCAAACGTAATGTCTTTGATTGTAATCAATTAACGCATTCGCTGCGGGTGTCCCGAAATCGGGACACAAGCAAAGCAAAGCTGTTAACGTGACAAAAATCTAAGGTAGGGCCTCATTAATAACCGTTTTAAAACTTTTATAACTATGGTAAAACTTTATTTAATGTAAAACTTTTGGCGGACTGCTGAACCATCCATTCGAGTAATTATTATATATTTAAATGCATCTTAATGATTATGGTGTATGTAACGGATTTCGATATAGGCTATACATTTTAACTATATGTAAAAATCAACGAAATTCTTCGTTAGTTTGAAATACAAAATACGTACATTCTTTGATGAAGATTGATAAGATTGATAAGTTAACTGTCCATTTAAAACCGTCTACTAAATCATTACAGCTTTTGGTTTAATGTTAAATGAAACGACACTTTCAAGTTCCAACATTGACTGATGCTGCAGAGCAGCGCGGGTTCTCTAGTCTAAGATCAAATTTAAAATTTAAATAAGTAAAACTTTGAAGCTATTTTAATATGTTCCACTAAAGTCTTTAGGTTTACTAACATATATAATGAAATAATATGATCAACTGCAAAACATCTTAAAAATACGAGTTTATTAATTTTAGATTATGAAAAAATATTCCTTTTATTCACTTTGTAGACTTGTTCGATCTCAGCGAAACTTGGCGAAGCGGCTCGCAATTTGGCTAATTAATGTTATATCCAGTATTACCAATAGCTGCTTGTTTTCTCCTGAGTGTAGCAGTTCTTCAGCAACTTGGAGGTCTTTGGAGGCTGGCCAGTTAAAGACAACCGATCCGATAGCCACAAGAGGGCCTAATTGTAACCAACGCGGCGCCAAGTATCAATCATCGCCTATCTTCAATGCCTTCATTATCTTCTTTCTCGCTCCTTCATTCTTCTCCGATCATCCTTTATACTCACACAATTATGTGTGCACTTCAAACAGTGAACTCACTTCCACGCGGCGCCCATTGAAAAGACAAAGTCATTTGTGTACTTCATCAATACTGTTTCTAGATATACGGATTGTACTTACGTATGAGTTCTCAGTCAAAAACGTTGTTTTGCAGATGATATTCATTGGTAAGGTTGTTTCTTGTCTATCATACCAATTTCATAATGCCCAAACGACAATTATTCTCGATCCTAATATTTTGTTTGTAATATTAAAATTGTGTTTGGTGATTACAAATGTTAACATATGTGTTATTTTATTGGGTTTTAAAAGTGAAAAAAATTGCTTTAAACTGTAAGCCGTGAGACGAAACTGTTTTTTTAATTATTTTTAATACCTGTTTCATTCTACTGTATTCAGTAAACACATTTAAAACATTAGTACAGTACCTCTCACACGTTGGAACTACTATGTGATACATTTTAATACTGTCCTAATGGTAGCCCGTATCAAAGGTATCTAAATACTTGTAGACCTTAGATGCACTTATTTTTCTAAAATAGCTACAAAATCAACATTTTTATGAAGTAATTAATTTAATAATTTAAAACTATTTCTAAACTCTTATAAAGTTAGCATATTATATAGGGATTTTGTTATATACTTTCAACCATCCGATACCTAAGAGGTTCTAACTTTAACTCTATAGGTTCGTTCTATAGATTATCGAAAGGAAGTTACTACGGAGCGGCCGCGTGGCAGCCGAACATTCTACTTCATAACCTCGTGGAAACGTAAAACATATGGCGAGAAATTGTATTCAAAATTATACAATTATTATTGTGACAAATGTTATTTACATAGTCAGTTAAATACGTTTATATCAAATTTTCAAATATTTGTTATCGTATTTCAATGAGTTTATGTTGATAGATATATTTAAAAAAACATGAATTACAGTTTAACATGTCTCAATTCGTGTTTTAAAAAAAATATAACTATCAATATAAAATCATCGGAATAAGATAGAAAATATTTTATAAATGTGCTATAAACGTGTATAAGTGACTATTTACCTAACATTTATTGGAAATTTCTAACCACATGTGTTTTATGTTTCCACAAGGTTATGAAATGTAATGTTTGGTCGCCGCGTGGCCGTTCCGCCAGTCACTTTCTTTCGGTAATCAGTATATAAATTTCAAAAATGTTCCTTGTAAATTCAGACGAGAGCCAGTAACACGAGAAACATTCTCTCATTAGTTTAATGTTAAGGAGTGTTTGTTTGTAATATGCACGTAAAATCAGATTCCGTTGACAGAAATAGCAGTATTTTTTATTTACAGGGGTAATAGTTTAATAATTATTGTACTCGACCGGTTAAAACCTTGTTTTTTATGTCGCGGTTGAAGAGAGAGGAGACTCCACGATTAATTGGAACTAAAGTATATTAATGTATTACACCTCCTTAAAAAATATAAGCAGATACCAAATTGGATTATGTTTATTACTCAGAGAAATAATCATCTTGTATTCCCCCTGTTATTTAAAATCGCGCAGCCCCCCCACCACCGGAAATATGAACTAGACGCGTGAGGAAATCGGATGTTGTAAGCAAAAAGGATGGAGAGTGTCGATGGTTATTGTTCGGAGAACCAGCGGTATGAGAGAATGACAATACCTGGGATTGAACCAGATGCCGTCCGCGGCGCCGCGTCAAAGGCGTTATCAGGTGATAAGGATGACGTCAGTTCCGCCCAACGACCAACGACCAACGACAACGACCGAAGGGGTCGTTGCGATCGGTCTGAATAGGATGGAATCGAATGGGGAGTCGGAATGAAGATAAGCCGATGTTTCCAGTATTGTTTGTATTTAAATTGATTTCTAGATTGGAAAAATATACTTAATGGGCTATTTTGGAGTTTGGTGGATTGTAGCCAGTCTAAAATGTAATAAATAAATAAAACAGACGACTGAATATACTATATAGTCATTAATGCAGAATTCAATCGCAATCGGACAATTAGTGTGATCTATAGGTTACAATATGGGGAGGTGGGGAAACCACTCTGCGAAACCTATTGATTGTGTAAAACAGGGCTTCTTTCAAATAAGGTTTTCATGAAAGTAATACAATGGAGAACACGTTATAGCTTATAACAAATCACAAAACGAGTGATTAGTGAACATTTTTTTATTTCATGAAATAATCAAGTGGTATATCAAGTAAACAGACAAATTTAAACAGGTTAACATAGACTTTGACGTTCGCAATTCCCTATAGTAAAATAGCTAACTATAGTTAAGGGAGCCATTATCAGAACTAGAAAATTTTAATCCATTCTATGAATTTTCTCAATTTTAAAAATACACAGATCACACGGAGCCACATAACAACAAATAATTTAAAATAGTTCACCGTCCGACTCGTCGGAACGTTCTAGGGCGTCAGAAAACCAACCAGTTCAGTGACAAATACGGGGAACTGCATTTAAATGTTTTCTTTTTAAGTGACTCCTGGTTCTCGTCGTATTTTTAAAATTGACTACATTCATAGAATGGATTTACGTTCTTTATCTTTGAGAATGTCTCCCAGTGAGCCGAAACTATAGTTAAAAATTGGTGTGTAAGGGATAGCGGATGTCAAGGTATGTTAACCTGTTTATATTGATAACCGATACCGGAAAGTATAACATGAATAATAAGAAAAAGCCTTAGTACATCATGTTTCGTTGCTAATTTCTTGAATCACTCATTTATGATACTAATAATACTATTATACGAATGATAACAATTAAAAAAAATGTAATATTATACTAGAGGCTTGTATGGACCACAGTGTTGGAATTTGTTTAATATTACATGTTAATATGTAGAAGTATATACTTAAGCCACATATGCAAATGTAATCAAAGCAGAAGTTTAATAGACCATGCATTTCGTATGATGGGGACAGTCGTTCCTTATTTCTGGCTGGCATGCGAGTTTTTTTTAAGGGCTACTTTCGCTCAGCCTCTTGGGCCTTTGGCTTTAACCTTTGATTTCAGACTCCTCACATTGATCCTGATATACCAAAATAATTTCGCTTTAAAAACTTATCTTACGGAATAGATTACTACAAAATATATTCACACTTCTGTAAGGATATGTCTTAATGGACAGCTACTATATACTGTAGTAAGCAAAGGGTTGAATGGAACGTTACCGCCATTTCTGTTCATTCTCTGGATATTGACAAATCCAACCACGAAACTATAAATGAAAAGTATCGATCAGCTTGATACAATCTTGCAATAAAAACTAAACTTATCTCTTGTCTAATAACACAAGCAAGGATGGGTCGAGGTGTGTTTAACTTCCCTTCACGCCTTTGTTTACTAGCTGGGCATCAAGAAATCTCCGTACAGTACATTGCACTTACATACACGGTAAATGTACGTGGAAGATGGTATAAAAAACAATCGTTAGACCATCTCGTCGGTTACTATAAGACCGACTTGATTTCATCCTGTTTCATCTCTATGCAACTGATGTTTAAGTTTAGTTAACTTTAAAATATAATCGATAGAATAATTATGGTAGTAAATAATTGAAGTCCAGTAATTTATTGTACTTTGGAAATGTGGCTTCGATTTAGAACAAACAAAAACAATCAATATAATATTACGATATACAATAATACATTATTCTCTGGGTACAGCTAGTTGAGTGTTCAGTTTTCGTGTCATTGCCTTTCTAAGAGGACACACTTGTCTAATGTCTATTTCATCCGAAATGAATATCCGTTTTTATAGTCTTTTCACAATTCGCATTCTCGTCGAACCTGTGTTTACCTTGAAAAAATCTAAAACAATGGGTTCTAAGTAAAACCATTATTGAACATTATTGAATAGACGCCAGTGGTAAATAATACATTCATGTTAACCCATTTTTAACCTTTTAACCTTCAATGTTTAAAATTACAATTTTTTTAAAATGATTATGGTAAATATATTTTACTTATTATAATTCTTTTTAAATATTGTATTTAGTTTAAAAAAATTTAAAACTTATTTCAATGCAAAATCAAATCAAAATAGCGTTTATTTACAGAGTCATTAAAACATATTAACAGATCTTTCATTAAAACAAAAACAACAATCATCACTACATTAAAATATATTTAAAAATATGTACACAATTAACTGATTGTTAAGTAAATTAAGGATGTTAATCCTAATATAAAATAAAGTAAACGCATTTCAAAGTTACAGTTAATTACCTAGGAAATAAACCTATGGGTAGACTACCTGTACGTAGGCTTAGCAGCTGCAATCAACCTGTGAAGATTATAATTAGGAAATCTTATAGAAACGATTTTAAATCAAATGTTTTTGAAACAATAATTTAATTTAACATTATGTTACCGGTACATGTATCATTTTTTTAAATTAGTTGTGTTTCATTGGTAACGGACGTTTTGATAATATTTTCTATGAATTTGCAATAGTAAAGAAATTTCCCGCAAGCAGGCGGTAAGGAGTGGTGGAGCGGTGAGGGTACAAAGGTTGTGAAGTGGTGAAAGTAGGGGCAGTTCGGCGACTCCAAGCTCAACTCGTTGACGGTACGCTTTTTAAATTTTTCGACTGATGGGGAATCAGAAATTCGGTATCATTAAATCGAGATGCTAAATGTAAGAGGTACATTAGCAAATAAGCTTAGAACGTTGAAAATATGAATCAGCAGAGCCTTAATAAATAATTGTCTTACATTAACTAATGATACTTAATAATTTTTCTGTGGTGAAACGAATAGGTTTATTAAAACAGACTTTTACTGTTAGTTTTTGAAGAATAAACAGTGGCTTTGACTGATGTAATCTATCCGAACCATACGATTATGCCAAATGAAAGTAATGACTGTACAAGCGTAGTGTGCTAATTTAATCTCTTCGGCCTTTAGTCTAAAGGAAAATTATTCTTTCGTAATTTAGGTGCTATGAATTGAATATGCGTGGCTAGTCAACTTCATATAATTATAAAAAATAATAATAAATAAATAATTGTAGAAATATCTAAGAAGATGCATATAGAATCATGCACAGAAGATGCCAAACGATTCGTGAACAAATAACTGTTTTACAATTAGAAACTTATATAAAGACATTATTTTTTAACATTATTTTCATTCAAATGTCATGAATTATGAAACATTATCTAGTTAACATAATCAAAAATTAGTATGCTTGGTTTCAAATCAAATGATCGTATTCTTGTCTCTACAATTAACTGTCGAACACATTAAAACCATCAGCGAGGTTAATATATCTACAGGTCTCGGCTGAGGTAAAAATGAAACCTAAATGATGTCCGCCACTTACATCAGGTAACCTAGTCACTAGTTACATGACAGTCAGCTGACAAACATCTAACTTGTGAAGGGAGGATTTGATTGATTACAATGTTGGTCGCCCAGGGAGCAGAGTTGTCAGCAGAGGGGAGAATCCAGGTAGACCATTGATCCATGGATACACTTTTTTAGAAGAGACGAGACCTCTAGATATATTAACCTCGTCGATTAAAACTATTTATCATTAGGTTATGTTTCACATGTAGACCTATTAAAAGATTATTTGAATGTTTACTTGTGACAACGATTTTTTTCTTACTGACTGGTGAATACGTATTTCGGCTTTTTAAGTTATCGCCAGCCAGAGATCCCGAAAATAATGTAATGCTACATTTTTGTGTGTTTGATATGGCTTGGTATTTTTAAGCTAGGTAATCTGTAAATATTAAGCATAATTTCGAAATCTCATTCTCATTATATTATATTATATAATACATATTTCATTGCGTAAGGACGAATAAGAAAAAATAGGTAAACTTCTGTATTATCGCACGTTTTGAAAGCTATCGTTTACGTCATAGAATGTTGAAACTTGAACACTCATGTAAATTAGATGGACCCATAAAGCCCGATTTCGATTTTTCGCCTTTAATTTTCCTCAAGCATGATCTTAAAATGCAAAAACCATTCAAAATTGTAAAATGAACTAATGATCAGTTGTGATTACTGTGAGATTTAAGCTTATGTGTTGTTTCCGTGTTAACGTGTAGTCATACTTTCCTATTTATTTTCCTCTGCATGTAAACGATAAATAGAATATCCTCTTATACAAAAGGCAAATAAGTGATGCGAGCAGTTTTGCCCTTCTTGGTTAGATCCCTGCCCGAGACATTGATACAGTACATGTTTTAGCTTGGTGCGGTACATATATACTTTTGAAATTAACTGAGGATGCAGGTTTGCTGCGAGTGGGGTTTTAAAGATATCTAAGCGTCGGAGTTGGTTGAAGATCGTTTAATACTCTGTGTGTTACCCTGTAGCGGCCAATACTCCTTGCTCCACGTGTGACTAACGTTGCACAGCTGTTTCTTTAGTAGAGGTGTCGTCGCCAATTAATTGCTCATTGTTACTCAACAATCGCTTTGTTTCGATTGTTCCTCACTAAACAAACTATCGCTGTTTTTTCTCAGTCATTTTTCAATTCGTTATTTCAGTTGACATTTTTGTTAACTGTAAATGAACAAATGTATGTCCCATCGCGACGTTTTTTTTAATACCACACGGTTTTTAGTTCAATGGTTTATTAAAGCAATTGTCTTTGTGTGAATTCGAATGCTATTGTTAACGATTGTGGGTTAACATTTTTAATTATTGTTTCTTGGTATTTTTTGTGAATGCGACAACCCACTCACATGTTTTTAAATTTGGTATGTCCCCCAAAATATCTTAATTTAAATTATTAAAGCAGCTTTCGTTATCGTAGACAATTTAGAGCTTGAAAAATTAACTGTAAAGTCGTTTATATTAATTACCTCCTTGATTGAGTTATAGCTATAAAAAGGTTACACACCTTGCCGTCGTCAAACCACTAGTAGTCCGACATAACTAGTTTCATGACCGTCGTTCCATTATCTCATTCTGTATCAAATAATGTTATTCCTTTATTGGAATAAGTCTTAATTACCATAATATTAATTTATGGTTAAGGCTATATTAAATTAGCAGAGTATATACTTATCGTCTTAATAGGGTATAATAAACGGTATCAGGAAACTTACACATACTTTCTCCCTTTTAGACCAACTTTAATGAATAAATTACTTTTTATTTACTAAATATAGAATATAAATTGCGGTCGAATGTACAGAAAGTCTTCTAAATAAGTTGATTTCAAAAATATCCACCCAAGTTCCTTTAACGGAGGCACTACAGAATCCTTTGCTACACACACACAGTGGTTATAAAAGGGGAAATGCCCCCTCATCCCCCCATTGTTAAATGGCAACATATTTAGAATATCCTCTGTTGGTCAATGCTAACTTGACCTGCTTATCAAGTTTTAACGAAATTGATCAGTAAATAAGAGAGAAATAGTAATTTTTGTATTCCCATGAGAATAACATTGGACTTACTGCGTTTACTGCAGTAAAATTTAAATTTTCTCCGCAACCAGTAATCGTAAAATAATAATTCAAAATACTAAATTATTTAGTTTTTTAGATCTTTTTAATGTTGATATATAATATTTTTTAACATTTGTGTTTTTTTTATGAAAAATAAAAACTGAACTTTGGATGTTTTAAGACTTGTAATTTCTGGACCCGATTTTTTGCAGAAATGCGGGTGGTGTCATTTTGTTGGAAACCTAAATTTCTACAAACCGCTAAAGTTTAATAAAAATCGTTAGATCAGATTTTGAGAAATTTGGGTTTTTCATGATTTTTGGCGGTTTTGCGGGGATAATTACCCTTAAAAATCAAAAATTAAAAAATTAAGAAAAAAACGCCTGGAGATGGTTGTGGATTACCTAAAACGGCACAATTATTAGTTATTCGCGTACTCGTGTTACTGACTGATAATGTTACTTACTGATAATGTTACTCGCGGACACGTGTTACTGACTGATAATGTTGCTTGCGGACCGTTTACTTTCGCACCTGATGGAATTCGAGGAATAAAATATCAATAAAGAAAGATGAAACAGTGCTAAATGCGGACAGGTCACTGTAGATGTTTATTATCAGTTAATTGAACAGGGTACCTGGATTTTTCCGTTGCACAAAATCCATTGCCCGTCAGAATATATTATTGGTATGTATCAAATTATCGATATGGATAAATAAAGAAGCAAACCGTAAGGTTTGAATTGTTTTAAATTTCTAATTCGTGACGGATTTACATTTGACACACAAGATCTAAGTCGCAGTTTAAATATAGTTAAGTTATGCCATTTATAGCACACAACTTTAAGTTGTACATTTCATATTTTTACTCTGTATTTGAACCAATTCAAACTATTTGGGCATCATAGCACTTATTTAGTGTTATTTACTGATAGATTGAAATATTACGACCGCGTGAGTTTTAAAGTAATACTGTTCCAAGTCATGTCATATCCGCTCAGGAGACGTGACAGTGATTGGTTTTCAGTTTGGCACCTGCATTTAAAAAATGATCTGCCCACTTTATGTTCATGACTATCATACTAACTCTGACCCATAGAGCAATGCAAAGATTTGTAGTATTACACTTTAATTCGGCCCCAATTTACCCTTGCATCAAAGTTAAGGTCTAATAATAAATACAATGACGATACATCAATATCTAGCGTTTGTTTATTTTCTTCATGTTTTGATGTGATATTCAGAATTTTTAAGTTGATTAGAAAGATCGCTTACAAACAGGTTATAAAGAATAATAGCAATCCTGCATTATGGTTGTTAAGTTGTTGTTTCAGGGGTCAAAATGGTCATCTGGTCTTAAACCGATTTTTAAACCGATAAACAATTTTATCGGCAACACACACGCGATTAACAGATGATTAATAGGTCCGTTGTAACCCGAATTAAGTAATGAGTACCTTACAGTTTTAGGTACGTTATAAGTGACCTATCGATATATCGGTTGTACTCGGTTCCCCGCACATCTCCACTCCAGAATCAAGACTCCAGACCTACCTCAACCTCTTCGCCTCGTCGATGAACGGCCGCTTCTCCATCTCCGTCAACAGCTTCCACTCCGCCCCCAGCCTCTTGGAGATCTCCGAGTTGTGCATCTTCGGGTTCTCCTGCGCCATCTTCCTCCGCTGCCCCCGCGACCAGACCATGAACGCGTTCATGGGCCGCTTAATGTGCGGGTGCTGGTCCAGAGCGGCGGTCATGGAAGTCATATCGCGATCATGCCCGGCACGCTGCACATTCACGACTGAGTGCGACAGACCACGCGGTGCCGAGTGGAGGGGGGAGGCCACGCCCCTCGCGTCTCATTGGCCCTCGCAACAAGTGGCTTGTGGTGGAGGTAATTACCCGGGAGAAACAATCCCGGTTTAATGGGTGTCTCGGGATTCGCCGCCACGGATTGGCTTGGTGTTTCCTTGTTTCCTTTGCGGCCGCTGTTGGATTTGTGGGAACGGATTTGAGGATTTCGTATGTCTTGGGCAACAACGTGTTTGGATTATATTCGAACAAGAATGTGTACAAGATTTTGAAGACATACAACTAAATTCATAAATTGCAGAACCCTATACTGAAATAATTAACGCAATCTGTATCAATGTCATGTGTCCATTTTGTTACGTCATTTGCAATATACAAGCGTAAAGAGATTTTTTATTTCGGGGACGCAAATTTATATATGATTTGGTTGAATAAAATCTTTATAATGTTACAAAATGTATTCGGACTAAAACAAATACAAATATGTACTTGAGAAAAAATATGACCTACTATTTTTACTGGATACAATTTAGGATGTAATATCATAATAGTTTGGTTGAATTATACAATTTTCAAAGAAAACTAAGAGATTAAAATTGTATTTAGATTAAATTTCCTTCTAATTTAATGTAGAACATTAAATTGAATCTGCTGACATTAAATAAACTGCTCGTTTCGCGCCTGGATTCGTAAAGACGCAATGTAAACGCTGTACTTATATTGCCTACCTGTTATGCAAAGGCGTTAAACGATGGGATATATTCCAGCAACTCAATTTAGACAATATGGACACTTATTAGATAGTAAAAACACTGTTCTAAATTACACTAACGATTACACATCCGTAAACTTCTAAGTATTTGTCATACATTACGATTTTATCCTGAAATACTGTATATGCGCTTTAGATTTAAATAAGGTTGTTAAATTAATAAAATATATGCATTACGGTGGATGTGGAAAAACTGTTGCCTATTCGTCTCGGTGTTAAAATAGGGAAAAAAGCGTTCCAGAGATCTAGATGATTATTTTAAGTAATTATTTTAAATTATATAAATTGAATTAAAAATAAGAATCTGAATCATACTCTTACAATACTTTATTATTTAAAAATATTGTTTCTTAGTTGAATTGTTGTATGAACAAGCTGACTGCACTTACACATCACGTGGAATATATTGAGTTGTGGCTTGCTCCACTGCCGGAGTGACTGAGATAACCAGCTGGGCTACTGAACATGGAATACTGATGAACAGCTATTTTATTTGCATAACAACAATACTGTATTACGATTAAATGCCTTTGATGATTGATATGATGAAAACAACAGATGACAGATTTAGACCGATGTCTAAATCGCGCTCTACTTCAACTGTTTGAACTGAAAACAGAACCTACAGCTCAAAATATTCTGCGTCAAGTGTAAAAAGGCTTTTATCAATAGAACACTTCAAATAAAGGAAATAAAAACTGTAAAAATGAGAAGAGTCCCGCTACAGTTTATACTATGAAACTATGAAGCCAAGTTTCACCTTTGGCTACTGTAAAGCGTAACCCTTCAAAACCTTGAATTGCGTGGTGCAGGGTTATCCCATAATGCTGAAAAAATATGGATATACAATTATAGCTGGAGAGAAATTATCTATAAAAGATACAACTTTTTTTAAATTAAATCTTTTCCTACTTTGTCAATAAAGAACAACGCAAATCCTGTTGGACTTGCGCCTTCACTTTTAAAGACGCAATGTGAACTCTGTACTTAAATTGCCTACCATGCAACTAAATGAAGGGGATAGTTTTGATACAATATAGAGAAGGCCTTTTTGAATAATTGTGTTGCTCCTTTTAGTCAAAATTACTTTGTAATTCTCTTACAGGGCAGCAACCAATTATGTTCAACACCCTAATATCCTCCCCTGGTCTAAGATTAAAGTTAAATTAATATTTAACTGCCGCTTATTGAAATGGGACTGATTTTATAGCGCATCATGTCTCTCATTGGGAGAACAAATCTTACGTCCACAAAAAATGTTAATCAGGAGTTCTTGTATTTATGAATTCCGCTTAAATCCCTTGTTCAATATTATTTTATAAGTTTTACCCTAATATAGTTATTCAAGTCTCAGTCTCAGTGTCTCAGTATATGGATTATATAAAACGCACTAAATAATTTGTAAAACTATATGTCTATTATGGCATTTTTCAGTTTCAATACATTAAACCCACTGTATAATATAGAAAACAAATGCAAAATACTACAAATATGCAAACTATTTGTAGTAGTTTGCATTTGTTTTCTAAATTATACAGTGGGTTTAATGTATTGAAACTGAAAAATGCCATAATAGACATATAGTTTTACAAATTATTTAGTGCGTTATATATAATCTATATACTCTTGGTTAACATTGTGTTTAATTTTATATTTCAATTTCCAGGAAACTAAATAAATAAACATTATATAATCATCAATTAAAACAAACGTTTTAAATTGGATATTCAAGTCACAAAAATATGTACCAATGAAAGTGTATACAAGATTAGGTGACAAGTTACCATTTAATCAATCTAAAAATCATAAGTATATAGATCTATATTAATTAATTATTAATAAACACTTATGCAAGGGAATTATTTTCATTGAGCTATTTTTTTTATGGAAAGCAATCATAATTGGAAAGGGGGATGTATTTATTCTTTCACTTAATCTTCCTTTTTGCGAAAGACCCTTAAAATAGTTCTTGAATAAGGCCTGGAAGGTGTCTACGAGATTCAACTGAAGGAGGTTTACATTATTGGTTCAGATATTTAAGAAAGTTGATCAGGATATTATTAAATTGGACAATCAAGAGAGTATGATTCAGGAAGTATGAATTATGAAGTATACTTAACTTCATACTTATAAGTATGAAAGTATGAAATATTATTAACTCAGAAGTATGATTCAGGGTTGATGGTATTGTCATACTTGCTTAAATTATGCTCCTCGGCATTGATAGTTCCTTTGGACAAATATAAGTTGGTGTAGAAAACGTTAAAGTTATTTGGAAAGTTCGCTTATCTCAGTTGCCTTTCGGATTTCCAGTTGCCTCAGGAGATTTTCAAGGGTAAATACCTGCTTAAGTTCAAATTCAAGTTGTAAAGTAAATCAATGACGTCGGGAAGTCCGTTGAGGAAGGACGGGAGATAAACATTGGTCATATGGGAGAAGCAAGTAGAAACTCCAAGTATTTCGTGACACAATGAGAAAGAAAAGAGTGGCTGGCTAAAGGCGGTCCCACACTTCTCGCGAACACGCCCGAACATTCGGCCGAACTCCGAATGTTCGTAGTGTTCGCGAGAAGTGTGGGACCGCCTTGAGAGCTGTTGGCTAAACGTTGTTAGGTCTGCGAAGAAGGCCTCAACCCAGCCTATTGGCGGACATGGAATGTACATGGAATTTCTACTGATTATCAATAAAGCTTATAAGCCATTGATAAGTTTTGATACTCAATGTATGACTAATAATGAAGTGCATTATCTACTAACTCCTAAAGACCTTGAACAACGAACTAGGTTATCAAGACTGATATATTTATTTGATCATAACTTCTCAAATAGTAAAATGTACAATTAGAGACGTTTCCAATGTACGGCTATGTTGTAAAAATTGAATTTTTTTAGTTTAATGTGTAAAAATGTAAAAATATTTTAGAAAAGACAATTTTTTAATTGTCTATGCTTTGATGATGTGGAAAAAATACTTCGGGGAAAATTTTTTGAAATATTACAATTTAAATGTTTTAGGTAATTATAGTTTTTAGGGTTATTTTGGGTTGTTATTCAACTTTATATACTACTGTTCAACACTAAACGACCAAAATAAATAAACAATTGAAAACTATAAACGGATGTCCCGGCGAGTTTCATTCAAAACAACTTTATAGAATGATCGAGGTTATACAGATGATTTATTGGGTGATTCTCACTGGTACATTTTTAAACGTACTTTTGGCACCATCTTACAGTGAAGTTCGCTCGAACATAAAACATGTATGTTTAATATATGTGGTTAAACTATAACTGAAAAACAGGTGTTTCAATGAGGGAGCTGTGCATGCGAACTTTTAATCGTTTTTACACCACCCCTTGCATGGTGGAATTTAACCTGCAACATCGAGTATCAACTATAATGGTTAATTAAGGTCATCATTGGACTTGTGATTAGAAAGACTGATGTGATATTATCTATCAAAGAGCGCGATAAATAATACTTTCGTGAAAAATTGTTCATCGCACATGAGTACAACGATTAGAAAGTGATAATGAAAATAGTTTTACTATTGAAACGGTAATCAAATAAGTGGCTTTCAGAAATGTTAAAAATGTTTTAACAAACAGTACAAACTATTATGTGGGCCGAGGACCGAGTGGTTTGACCACTGAGCGGATTACTATGGTGTCGCAGTTTGTACAGTGGTTATGAAAACAGATAAAGAAGTGTTCACCAATTATTGTCAAATTGTTCATATCGTGGTTCAGTATGATAAAAGATTGGTACGTTTCCTATAACACAATATTTTGAATGCCGGTGCAAAAAATAGTGTAATTTGACGAATTACGCTATTGCCAATTCTTCATACTATGTGGGGTTGTGATTATCTATCGTCACTTATGTTTCATTGAGCACACCGTTACAAGATTTATGGCCTCGGTGCTCAGAATACTACACTGTACAAAATATTACAAAATCCAATGTTCCCATACTGGAAGTCACGCATAGGTTGAGGCGCGGGTCTGCGATGGGGGGAGGGGAGGGATTTACTCCCTTCCATCGTAAACCGCGCCACATATCTTGGTCGTATAACGCGAGAAGCGCTCTCTATTATCTTAGGGCATAAAAACCGCGAACTTCATTTCCGCCAATAGTAGAGGCGGGTCGTAAACAGCACGTGTGAACACCGGTGTAGCTACAGGGTATCCCACGGAACGTACTCAACCACTGTAACGTGCAATCATGAACGTTCCTTACTTGGGAATAAGGCTTCGGGTAATAGTTAAACGTTTGAAAATACTCCAATAACAGGTAGCTTCATTATGGGAAAGTGTTGCACGTAAGTGATAAAACATGAGTGTACACTAGTCACTACACTTTTACAGGAAAATAGCTAGTTGCATGTATGGAGGGATAAGTAGTTGCTCTACCATATTCGTACTTTTAAATACTTTTTACTTTCTCCCCTTAAACATAGTATATGGAGAAAACATTTTTTCGTCAAGATTTTCGAATTTCAGTTGTTAGTGAAAATATTCGTTTTGGTGCTCCCTGAACCTAAAAAAGGATTTTTACATGATGTCTGTCTGTCTGACTGGATGTGTACAGAGCCCCTAACCAATGGCCCGATTTTTATGAAATTTTGTATGTAGGTACGAATCCACGATATATCCAGGTGATTTTTAAATTTTAAATTTTTAAGGGTAATTATCCCCCAAAAACCGCCAAAAAACATGAAAAATCAAAATTTCTGAAATACGATTTTAATTAAACTTTAGTCGTTTGTAGAACTTTAGTTTTCCAACAAAATGACACCATCCGCATTTCTGTAAAATTCGGGTTCAGAAATAACAGGACTTAAAACATAAAGAATTCAGTTTTTTAGATTTTTCATAAAAAAATAAATATAAAATACCCCCGTTGCAGCAAACCTGCGTACTCAGCTAATGTCCAATGCATTCATATGTTTCTCACTACCACATAAAGCCACTTACCAAGTTTCATAAAAATACATAAATAAATAAGTGATTTATATCACTTTACTTATTCTCCATAAGAATAACATTAGGGCTGAGTATGCAGGTTTGCTGCAACAAAGAATACAAAATACATGTTTTTTTGCAATTATTAATATAACTCAACCAGGTGGAGCTACATGTTAAGTTTTATTAATATATGTTCATAATTAAGGGAAATATAAAACTTTACTTATTCCCCATACGAATAACATTAGGGCTGAGTACGCAGGTTTGCTGCAACATGGAACACAATTTGTGTTTTTGAGCAATAATTAATATAACTCAACCAGGTGAAGCTACATACTAAGTTCTATTAATTTATGTTTATAATTAAGGGAGATGTAAAACTTTACTTATTCTCCATAAGAATAACATTAGGGCTGAGTATGCAGGTTTGCTGCTAAGGGGATAATCAACAAAAAATCAATTATTTGTGCAAATATCAATATACCAACACTACGTGAAGCCACATACCAAATTTCATCAATAAACATTCATAAATAACCGAGATATCAAATTTTATTTATTCTCCATAAGGATAACATTGGACAACGTACTGTGTTTAGCACTTTGAATATCTATGTAACGGTTGGATGTAGAATCACAGTTTAAACACCAAAATGATATTTTTGTAGAGCTGAATTGATTGGTAAAAGCAAATGTAAAGTTTACATTAAAATGAACTGTGGAAAAGCCAAAAACCTTTTTCCCATAAGAACATGGGAGATTTTATGAGCAGGTTTTTTGGATTTTCTCCGCAACCACTTAACCTAGGTTAATAATTTAAAATACTATATTATTTGTTTTTTAAGCTCTATAAAATTCTTAAAAACAAAATTGAGTGTTTTACAAATTTTATGGTGAAAAGTGCAAAAAACTGATTTTTGGAAAATTTAAAACCCCCATAAAACCCCATTCCCATGGTCCGATTTTTCTGGTTTTCGAACTTAAAGTCATGAATGTCACTTTACACATTTGAGCCAAATTTCATCGAAATCGGACTTTTTTACTCAAGTTATCGTGTTAACGGACACACACACACACACACACACACACACACACACACACACACACACACACACACACACACACACACACACACACACACACACACACACACACACACACACACATTTATATATATATATATATACATACATATATATATAAATTTGAACGAATAGTGTTTTTGACATCTGGGGACATCAAAACAAAAAGTTATCATGGTCTCGGGCTTAAGTCTTACCATGAGACCTACAGTAATAGCTTCTTCCCTATAGGGGAAATTCGCTAAAATATTACTATTCATCAATAAAAAGAGCTCAAAAACTAAATAATT
Organism: Allygus modestus; assembly: GCA_963675035.1. Classification (NCBI taxonomy): domain Eukaryota; kingdom Metazoa; phylum Arthropoda; class Insecta; order Hemiptera; family Cicadellidae; genus Allygus; species Allygus modestus. Next base: position 73,784,394 of record OY776112.1, on the reverse strand, counting down.
TAGTATTTTGAATTACTATTCTATGATTGCTGGTTGCGGAGAAAATTTAAATTTTCTATTTGCGGTAACGCAGTACGTTGTCCAATGTTATTCTTATGGGGAATACAACAATTACTATTTCTCTCTTATTTACTGATCAATTTCGTTCAAACTTGATGTGCTTGTCAAGTTAACATTGACCAATAGAGGAAATTCGAAATATGTTGCCCCTTAATAACCCTGGAGGGGGGATAGGGGGCATTTCCTCTCTTAAAACTACGTTTGTATCAATGGATTATATAGTGGCTCCAGAACAGGGATTTGGGTAGATGTTTTTGAAAACAACTTGTTTGCAAGATTTTCTGTACATTCGACCGTGCTTTTTATTCTATATTTAGTAAATACAAAGTAATTTATTAATTAAAGTTGGGCTAAAAGGGAGAAAGTGTGTGAATGTTTCCTGATACCGTTGATTATGTCATGTCCCAATCAACAGCCGCTTGGATATTTCAAGATAAACAATTATCATAGTTTATTGATTTAGTTTCAATGCTGCCTGAAAAATAATTGTTATTACTAGACTATATAGAGCTTGTTGATAACTTTTACAACTACTTTACTTTATAAAAAAGTTATGTTTCATTCGGGTACTACTAGCTTTAGATTTATTTTACTGTTTTGTGTTAGTAATATACAACGTTAAAAAGTAGGGCTTATATCAAAAAAATAAATTATGAATTTAGAAAATCGTATGTGACATTGGAAATTTACAAAATCTTTACATATTAGTGTTTTTTTTGTTTTTTGTTTTTTTTGGCAGGCCTTATATCTCCCTTAGTACTTCATCAAAACCAATAATTAAAGTATAATTCTGAAAATTGCGTTCACCCGCTGAATTTTAAAACTATACAAACAAGAAAAAAACCACAAAACCAAACAAATTTAATTTAATCGATTCTCACTAATTTATTTGTCAATGTGCTGGCAACACAAATAAATGTTACAAATACAAACACAAGTTTAACTAATTCAAAATAGGTGTTGCAATGCGCATGGGCAGTTCTAGTAAACCTTTGTCATTCTATACTTATTTATAAGTTACCAATATGACATAAATATTTGCATGAAATACTACCGCAACAAACACATGTATAATCATTCCTCAGTAGGGAATAAATAATGTTTTAAATATGCCTTACTTATGAATATTTTTGACGAAGCTTTGCACGTGGCTTCAATTTGTTACATGTGAATAACAATCCCAGTTTTTGTTGTCTCCGTTGCGATTACATCGAAAGGAAAACTCAGCCTGTTTATCTGTTGGAAAAACCTGGCAACATTGAGCTTCTGGTAAATATATTTTAGTTAAAGATTTAATTTTCTTATTTCATTGAAAAATCACTGAGTAAGTACGTATTAGTATTTATTCTTAAAATAGCAAAAGAGTTGTTATTAAATGACATTTATTTTGACATTACTTATCGCGTCTAGCGTTGAAAACTAAATTTCAAGAACAACGTGTGAAAATAGTACAAGTGAAAGGTAAAGTCGAAATACTTATTTAATAGATGTAGCAAAATGAAATTCATGCAACTTGGGAGCCAAGAGTTGAAGAAAAATGTACGTTTTAGAATACATTCCCTTTGAAAATACACGGTGCTTCACATAGGTGATCCTTCAGCATCCACTTAGAATAGGCGGTGTTACCATCCAGCATGGAAATAATCCGTGGGGCATGAACCTTATTAATCCTTATAGCTCTAGTATTAGCTATAGTAATTAGCTATGTTGAACCATATTATTGGCAACACAAATTATTTCTGGCGGTACCACCAATTCCATAATAAAAAGAGAGGGTAGGGTTCTAAATTATTAAGTAAGGGTCTGGAGTGAGCGAGGCGATGGCCGCCGTACATGCACCCTCCTAATAGCTCGCTTCTGCAGGACCAAATATATTTTTGCTATGGTAATTCCACCCCAAACCACAATTCCATGAGCCAATACTCTGTGGAAATATACATAATAAACCTTCACCAAGACTTCAATTTGCTCTAATCTCTGATCTGGAGCCTACGAATTAGACAATAGATGTTAATTATATATCTAAATCATACAGTCAGAAACTATTCGATACGGCTATCGAGTGTCACCAATCAGATGTATTTATTAGAATTGCAAATCAGATGATAAACGTCATCTGCAAAGAGCCACACGTCTTCACTGTAACGCCGCCTCCATACTTTGGCGGAGTAAGACGAAACAAGGTGGACAAGACGAGTGTGTGGATGAGTAGTTCGCCTCCACTCGTGATATTCCAGCTCATTATTTACATTGAAAAATAAGTCGCCGAGACGCTGTCTCGTGTGTCAAACCGAAACGCTCTGCCAGAGTGTAGTGCCGGCCTTAAACTGCGGGGTAACGTCAACAACATACAATAGAAGAACAGGGGTAAAAGATTTGCGCCTTGCGTGACACCTGTTTATGGGAGGAGAAAGAGGTGAGACTTACGGTCAGCTATAAGTCCGTAGAACTTGTCTAATGTTTCATTGAGATAATTGACAGGAAAAGACTGGTAGCCAGATGGTGGCAGTTGATGGGTAGATGCACTGGAATTTCTCGCCCGGTTGTAAGTAAGTGCTTAGTAAACGTGCGTCGTCAACAATTGATGATAATTCAATTACCTTTATGGAAATGTCCTCGGGAACACTTGGGAATTCATCTCCTCCAGTTGGTAAGCCTGTTTACGAAGAATATGTACTTGATGCGTTTTCTTCTGGCAGATCAATAGGCAGAGAAAGGCTCAATTTTTAGACACTTCAAAGCCCAGACTTAACCTCTTGTCATTTTCTTTTAAGGACATGTACACAATGTTTTCAATGTTGAAAGGATCGGTGACGTCAACGAATAATATGAGCCGTTATACGTTAGTCAGTACCTGTATGTTATTTATAACTGGAATACCTCGGGGCGAGAAGTGAAATACAGTATACAGTCGTTTTGATTGTGATGGAAAGCAAATGCGCTCATATTTATTAGGACTACAACAAACTTTAATATTTCTTTTATAATAAGTGTATCCACAATAAATTGTTTTTCATAGTTCACCTTTAAATATTTCTTAAAACCAGGGAGTTAATTTTCAAACACCCAGTATTACAAAAATGCACTAAGGGCATGACTAAACCTTTAAAGCTTTAAGGGTCAAGGTTGGTTGTTAATCTTAAAATAAATTTGACATCGAGAGTAGTGTTGAAGGGTGTGCTTGTTAGATGCTCCTAAAAATGATTAAAAATTGCTTACAAGTTGTAAACTACTTTGCGTTTTTTGTTTGTTTATTCCATTGTGACATTCGCCGAGGATTATTATATTGTATACTTTATACAGAGAAAACATCGATTAAGGGTATAATTGTTCCGAGTTTTAATTATAAAAGTGATAAAACAAAATATTGAAAAATCCACCAAATAAACTGAAAACCTTTTAGAAAGCTTTAAAAGAATAAAACAACATACTGTTATTTCAAGTCTTCTCTTCGAAATTTACAGGTAACTTTGTGTTTACTTTCTTTCATTTGCTCCCTTTACATTTTTCGTTTAAAAAAAATCATCTGGATTGTAACTGTAATAAATTGTCAATGAAAACATCTTTATTCTAAAACCGTATAGTACCCACCTTCCCCCAGTACAGTCAAGCGGGGGTTGAGTAAGCGAGGGTGCGATGTATTAGTACGGCTCGACACGCGCAAGTGAGTCAATTTCCTGCCCCTCCCCACCCCCAAGTGACACCCCGTGATTTGTGCTCAACCTAAACAGATTTCCGAGACAACCAAAGTGATCTGCGATCCCACCTCGACGCCGGGTTAATCGCTCATCTCGTTACATTAGTGTAATTAATTCCCAACCAAAGTGTTTTACTGATTTTTAATCAGTAACTCAACAATTTAATGCACCAATGGGGCGAACGAGAAGGTTTAAAAAAGTTGTAGAATAAATTTCTAAAAGGATGCCATAGTTACGAAATATGTTATTTAGCCGATTATACCTCTTCATAGTATAAGTTAATTAATTGTTGATTTGTTTTTACAGTTCCATCGTGTTATTTCGTACAGGTCAGGTGACGGTAAGTGCAGTATAACAAAAGCCTGTTTCTAAACATGACAACAATTCACAAACTCAATTTACAATAGAAATAATATGCAGTATAAAATTACAAAATAAAAACCGTGTTAGCCAATCCTTAGAAAAAGTTTAAAAGTGTTAAAATAAAATTTCTAAAATATCAGTTTTGGCGAATTTTTTAAGTGCAAAAGTATCAAAAAAATATCAAAAATGTTCATTGGGTTTGTTCTTTAATTTAACAATGCCGGATAATTCGCAGGGTACCAAATTGATTAATACGTAAAAAATAAGTAAAAAGGCGGATTTTTTCGTGATTGTAGTTCCTGTTAATTTTATATACTCCTATATTAAGCTAGTCCACAACAAAATTAATTGAGGTGCTAATCCTAATCTTATTTACTTATTTAATACGATAGGGGTTTTTTTGTGACTGGAACTCCTCCTACATTTTTCAACCGATTTTGATATTTTTGGTTTCGTTGGATAGCTATTGATCTGAAGTTGTTTGTGCCCAAACTTCATAAAGAACGGACCTAAGAGAAGGGCCCTAGCCGCCCTTAAAGTTCGTAATGTTTCCATAAGATTAACATTAAAAAATTACTGTTTTGAGTTGTATGATCAAACAGCTGAATAGAGCAAGAACACATCATGTTCACTACTGGGAAGGTAACACAATACTGGAAAGGTAACGGAATATGTACATAATTTGTATTATGAAAGTTAGCATTAATCATATAGTCAGTTTATAATGTTTATCCCAGAGTGAAGCACATGAAACTTCATGTTAAATAGTAATTATTATTTTCTTGGCTGAATTATTTTAAGAAAATCTCATTTTAATTTCTAATAATACGAATAATTTTTAAAACATTGTCATTTTTAATATTTAATCAAACTTATAGCACAGTTTAGGTGATTTTCAAGGAAGTATTAGCGAATTTCCCCTTTAGGGAAGAAGCTATTACCGTAAGTCTCATGGTAAGACTTAAGCCCGAGACCATGATAACTTTTCATTTTGAGGTCCCCAGATGCCAAAAACACCATTCGTTCAAATTTTTATATATGTATATATATATGTGAAATTTGTATTCGATTCACTGCTAAGGGCTACTATTATATTATTTTATAGTTTTTATTTTATTAATTTTTAATATATATATATATATATATATATATATATATATATATATGTGTGTCCGTAAGCACGATAACTCTCGTAAAAAGGGTCCGATCTTAATGAAATTTGGTACAAATGTGTAAAGTACCATTTATTTGAACAAGTTCGAAAACCAGATGAATCGCACCATCCGAAGGGGGGTTTTTGGGGGGTTTTGTACCCCAAAAATGTGTTTTTTGGGGTTTTCATATGTAATTTTAATTTAAATCAAATTTTAATTTATACCATTGAATTCAGCTTAAAAAAACAAACAATTTGGTGTTTTGATCATTGCTCTACGTCAATTGGTTACCGAGATATTGAAAGTGTTAAACACAGTACGTTGTCTAATGATATTCTTATGGAGAAAAAGAAAAATTGTATATCTCGCTTATTTATGAACATAAACTGGCGAAATTTGGTATATGGCTTAATCTGGTTGTGGTTTATTGTTGTTTGCACAAAAAACAATTTTTCGCCTATGGTTCCTGTAGCAGCAAACCTAGGTACTTGTTCCCCATGTTATTCTTATGGAAAATACTTAAAATGTTATATACCGCTTATTTATGAATGTATATGGATGAAACTTGGTATGTGACTTCACTAAGATGAGTTCTATTGATATTTGCATAAAAAACCATTATATTGTGTGCCTTGTTGCAGCAAACCTGCGTACTCATCCCCAATATTATTCTTATGGAGAATAATTAATAGTTTTAAATATCGCTTGGTTGGGAATACATTTCTTATGAATCCTGTTAAGTGTTTTAATGTGTTATGTTATATATTCATTGGAAATTCGCCGAGTATGCAGGTTTGCTGCAACTTTGATCACATGACCTTTCTTTATTACCGTTGATTTCCCTTTATTTTCCCGCTGGTAAACATATTGTTACCATGAAAACTAAAATTAGGTTAATTCCTGACAATTTTTAACCATCCACATGTTGAATGCCAGCAGGGCGGAGCCCAAACATATTTTCAGTATGGGGTCTGTAGATCATATTTTCATGTATCCATCTTCCTGCCAAAATTTAGCTGCATTGGTACCCGTTGCGACTTTGTTCACGTGACCTTTCTTTTACCGTTGATTTCCGTTTATTTTCCCGCTGGAAAAATTATTGTTACCATGGAAACTAAAATTGAATTAATACCCTACGAGGTTATAACTCTCGTAATTTTTAAGAATGAACATGTTGAATGCCAGTAGGGTGGAGCCCACACATGTTTTCAGTATGGGTCTGTAGGTAATATTCTCATGTACCTATCTTCCTGCCGAACTTTAGCTCCATCATTCCAGAATCATACATTTGTTAATAAACGTAACTTACGTGTAAATTCCAGTGGGTTCGAGCCCTATAGAACTTTCGGAACGGGAGAATGACATGGTTTGAGTGGAATTTCAGGATCATCTGTTCAGTAATTGGTTGTGATAGTTAACATGAGAATAATAAAGGCCAGTGGGGTGGAGCCCTAAATAATGTTTTGATCAGAAGTTTGGCCTATTTCTGGTTTGAGTATATTAGCTACCTTCCACCTGAACTACAAATCCATAAGTCCAGTAGTGGGTGCGAGGTGATAAGCTTGAATTTAAAAGCAAGATGGGTGTAACCCTCTATGAGTTTTAGAAAATAAGTAGCACAACATTTGATTCTAAAGTATTTTATAATTTATCAGTTCAGTTATTGGGTGATAGTTAACACCCAACCAGTTTAGTAGTTGGGTTGGGGTTGATAGTTAACATGGGAATAATAAAGGTCTGCGGTGCGGAGCATTAACAGTAAATTGATCGGTAGTAGGCCTATTCTGATTTGAGTTCATTAGCCATCTTTCTACCGAACTTCAGCCCTATCAGTCCTGTAGTAGGTGCGAGATGGTAAAGACAACTTCAAATGCCAGTGTGTTGGGATCTCAAAGGATCTTTTGATTGAGGGAATGTCTACTTTGATTCTGGTGTATTATTTATTTCCCTGCCAAATTCTAGCTCCATTGTTTCAGTCATGGTGTAATTACTAACTTGGATATACTACAGGCCAGTGGGGCGAAATCCTAAACTAAAATATTACCAGAGGTAGGTCTATGTCTGCCTTGAGCTATCAGCTATATTTCTACTGAATTTTAGTTTCGTCAGTCAAGTAGTAGGTGCAAGATGGTTGGAATAAATATTTTGAATGTCAAGAGGGCAGAGCCCCAAAACAGTTCCGGAACGGGGGGATGCAAATTATTTCGAAATACATAAGCCTAAGGAACAGAAGATATCGGGAAGCCATCGATCAAGAAAAAAATTATTTTAAATGGGTAGAATAAAACAAATCAACATAAAGGATTCGTAATTCGCAGGTTTTGATTGTATGTTAGAATTAAGGGAATAAAATTTGATTAGTATAAAAACACCAAACCAAGCTTCAAGCAGATCTTTATCAGAATGTGTCAATCAGATGTAACAAGTTGATAATCAGAATGAACGACTTGGAAGACAATAAATGATCCAATCCTTATTTTCAGAGAATCCATCAAATGTGAACCAAAATTGGCATGCCACGAATTTTGTGCAGAATTTGAGTACACCTTCCTTATTTATAATGGGATTTTACCCAAACTGTGTTAGAATGGACAAAACACAGAACTTAGAGAGTTAGCACCTAAGAGTATTTCCAGCAAAGCAAAATAACAAATATCAAGTAGACAAATTAAAAAAAGTTTTAGAAAATAATGAGTTATCATATATTTGGAGAAGATTTGGTACATTTATACACAACCGGAATTCCAAAAACCTGAGTATCCGCACACCCATCTATTAATATAATAGCCTGAGACAAGAAGGACTGAATTAGCGATACAGATGATAATATTGATAATATTCATACTCATCAAAGCAAAATATTGCTCGATTTCGAGCAACGGGTTTACTAGTATAAAGGATAAAGTCCTAAGGATACTAGTATACTATCCTAGTATACTAGGATAAAGGTGAAACTTTGGATATATGTTCGGATGTATGTATATTTGAAGTTCCATCACGCATAAACTACTGGACCGATTAAGCTAACATTTTGCATGAACATAGCTTACATATCACATTAACATATATACTTGATAAGTCCACATCCAGTCTTAGTTCTCCACTCCACGGGTCCTTTAATTTCCAATGCAAACCTTATGGGAGGATATCATTTATAAAATTACCAGCTGTAGTTGTTTGTCCTATAGGGTAAAGGGTTAGGGGGTTTGTGGGTTTTGGCCATATGGTAAAACTAAACAAATATTTGATAGTCCTGGTCAGCTTAATATTTTTGATGTATTTTAATTTTTCAAGAGCGAAGCCGTGGGTAACAGCTAGTATTGAATATTTTGGAATTTGATTTAACAGTTATTATTTGTATTCTCTGAAGTGATTTGCTAACTGGTTTCACTAGGCAACTAATTTTAAGAGACGATTTTAATTAAAATGTTGTGGTTCAGGCTTCAGGTCTCCAACAAAATTAGATGAGTTCTCTCATTGGCCTGATGATGACTGGTGTGACTGGTCGAAATCGATAGCCTAGTACCATCTTTTATATATGTTTACCGTCTGTATGTGAGTCAGTATAAGTGTAAATATATCTTAAGTGTTGTAAGACGTCTTTTATTACATCCCGTAACAAAATTACACCACTTGAAGATCTGGGAAAATTTAGTTTTACAAATTATATGACTTACAAATTAAAAAATTCAGTTTTTTTTAAGTGAGTCTGAAGTCAATGATTTAGGATCTAGAAATACTTCACAACATCCTGACCAGCGTCGTTATTTCCACACTACCCACAAACCTTTGACGGGAATACTTTGGAGGGAAGACTTTGCTTTAACTTGAAAAATATCGCTTTTGGGCATCAGAAATCAATTTACAAAGTCCTCAAGAACAGGAACAGTAAAATGTTTCCGCTAAACCCAGGTAATAATTTCAATTTTTAACACTAGGCTTTATGGAGTTTTAAGACTTAAAAAAAATAATCATAATAGCTGATAAAAACAACTATTATCTAAAACAGAAGGTCAAATCTTTGTACATATGTTTTCGACGAAACCGAATCTAAACCGTGCCATCGATATGACATATGACTCAGTGTAGGGGACGGGACGGTGAGAGAAGAAAAATGAGCCCAAGATCAAGGTGGGTTTTTAATGTCAAATATTTGTTATACCTGTACTCCATTTACAAATTAGATATTTAAAAATTGGGATAGTAGAGTTTCAAATCAAAATAAAATAATTATAACAGTGGAGAACAGATTGCGCGTGGACTGGCAAATTACACTTACTCATAGTAAAGTGTTAACAACTGATTTCTTCTTTCGAGCGTAATGGGCGGTCGGTCCGCGGCAATCGTGATAAATATGAGATTTTCCCCCTGAGCAAAGCTCGCCCCCCATGTGTACTGCTTTATTTAAAAGTGTATTACACAGCACTTAAGTTAGGAAATGTAATCAGTATAACATGTAACAAGTTAAATTTGAGTGAAACTCTTCGTAGTAGAGGCAAAATATAATTATTGTAGATTGGAAAGTCATTCCAACCTGCAATAATTTTGCTGGGTTAAATTGTTTCCTTGACTACGCTCTGAAATAATATTCATAGATCAAGAGGATTTTTTTATTTTTCTTGTTGATTGTAATGTCAAAACACATTGATTAGAGGAATAGAGGGATTTCCTTTATTTTTGTATTACGTTTTATTAAAACAAGTCAGTACGTTGGAATCCATTGGTTATGTGTCAAACGAATGACTACTTTTTTTCTTAATTATAACTGTAAGAATGCCCAAAGAACCTGATCAAAGCCACAACTATAAAATAAATAGTTCAATAATAGAATCCAAACAATAAGTGTTATTTAATATATTATTGCGGTAATTTTCTATCTCTGTTTGTTGTTTGTTTTACTAAAATGTCCACAATAATTTCTTAAATAACATAAACTCATCATCACCAACAATGAGTTTTAAACAAACAAACAATACATATATAATCTGTGCCTTTAGAGAAGTTTTTAAGATATGTTTGTGAACCTTTTGAGAAAGTCTAATAAGTAAATAAAATAAATAATTTTATTTAGGAGGTCGCGGTATCCTCCTCTAGACACCAATTCAGGGGGTTCAATGATTATTTCGCTTTACGGTGGCCACATAAACTGTGATGGAATCGCATGTAAGGTATCACATGAAAATATCCCCGACGCAGCAAACCTGTGAACTCATCGAATTTAAAATGCAACCCAACTACCACATAACCATAAGACCCATAAGACACTTTCACTGGGTCCGATATTTCTGGTTTCTAAATTGAATTCATGAATGTCACTTGACAAATTTGTGCCAAATTTTCTCGTAATCCCAATTTTTCTATATTTCGTATGTACACATAATAGCCTTAGATGCAAATACACTTAGGTAATTGTAAAAGACGGAAAGATTAGCTTCAACTTTATTACTTTAAATTCTGCTTGAAGTCCGCTGTTACCCTAATGATACTTTGCCCAACAGGATGGTGTTAAATCCATACACGGTGTATCTATAGTGTTTTGTATGTCATCCTGCAGCTGCAGGCCTCTGCAACGGTAATTTTGTTTACTTGACGAATGATCACGTGGCGATATAGATATTCTTATCCTAGAATACACCGTAAGTAACGAAATGTCCAATTACGGTGAAGTGCCAGAGGGTCCATCATGTAAAGGAGTATCAACAGGTCCAACATAGGTGTGATCGGATCCAAGCAATCTATCTTTTCTAAATGTTTATTTTGTCCAGCACCGTACAGAGTGGAAAGTGCCCGAACTCTACGCTCCCCCCCCCCCCCCCCCGAAGGAAGGGGTTGAATGAATGGTGGGGGTTACCGTGTCCTGAACCTTTGTTTCAGCAATCAGCGACCATTGATGCTGAATGGTTCGTCAGCATCGCTTTGTGCTGACGATTACCCGAGCCCTTTCAAGACTACCACCTATTACCATACAGTCCCACTTTGTCCATCTTAATACATAGGAATACGTTTTCGTAAGTACGTTTGCCTTTGGAATTATTTGCAACAACTGATGCATATTCATAGTTAGACAATACTGAAACGCACGATCTACCAGGGATTTTGGTCAGAAATACAAGATTGTTGAATTTAAACAGGACAATTTTTTTAATTTTTGGAAATGATTAATTTACCACAGTTTGATTTTATTTTTGTGTGTTCAAATTCAATAAAGTATATTTCCACCAAAACAATGGTAACATAAAACAGCCAAATGTGTGTATGGTTGTTAAATTTCATTGACTTCATGGTTATTTCACCTCAGTATTGAGGTTTCCTTAATGTTTTCAATAATACACACAAACAATTACATCATGTTAGACTCATTAATAAATAACCAGCGGAAGTACAACATTTAATAAATTATTTATCTTTTAAAAGAAAATTACAAGATTATATAATTGAAAATGGATTTTATGGTGTTGATTTCTGAAGTCATGAATAATTGTACGTACATACCATTCTCAAAATGTGTAAAATGCCGAAAGGTTAATAAAGAAACTTGAATCTTTTAAACGTATATACATAGGATTGTTGTCTACGATAGGTATCCATTTTAAGACACACAGTTGTTCAACAGTCTGCTATGCGAAAGGGTTAATCGTAATACGACAAGAATCTTTACGAAGATGGAGTGAATGAAGTTTCGGAAATTGATTCTTGTCTGCTGCTTACCGCCCGCCAAACCTTAACACCAGATGGAGACTGATTTATTCAATCGCGACAAGCAATCGAACGATCATTTATTTTGCTTGTATCAATTTATAGAGAATTGGTCTTAAATTAAATCTAATTTGTATAAATTTGTAACCAAAAGTATACTCTTACATGAATTTGACATGCAAATTTTATAAATATTAGGGATAACGAGTTGTACGAGACAATAGATTACGCTATAGGCAATAGTACGTTCACTTATACTGTACTATGTTAATTTTACTATGTAATATGTTAATTTTAAATTAATTTATAACCAATATTACGGCTCCTTATTGAAAAAATATAATATGTATTAATATTAATTTTATAATTTTGTATATGCACTTGTTAGAGAACATTTAAGTTTATTATTTTTTGGAATTAAATTCTTAAAAATGTTAAATTTCTTAATTATATTTCTTATTTATATTTTAGTGAAACATTGTTTCATGAGAAGCAATCATATACTACATTTGTTCACTGATAAATAAATACACAAATGATAACAACACTTGTAATACAAATTAGACATATGCACTAATGTGTCTTATGTCAAAATTATTATGAGTCAAACAAATTATTTAGTTTGAGAGAATTGTTGTTTTATAAAATTGCTAATTAACGACTAATTTTAAAACAAAAAAATTCAGGAACTTTGGTATTACCTCGTTATATAACTTTGGCATACATAGTTCAAACCGAAAGGTAATATAAGCTTAGATTCAACAGTTACATAGAGATAGAAAACTCTCATAATGTTTATATTTAATACTTGCTGGTCGTTTAGCTTACTAAATAAAACAATGGACCTAATGGACAGTTTAAATTTGAACCTATAGTTAACGTCCAATTAATAGGCACTGAAATTTATTGGTTTGTCATTGATAATCATATACCAAAGTTGAACCTGAAACACAATTGCAAATGTTTGCGCGAACCAAATTTTACGAGAGGTATTTGTATGTTACACGATAACCGTCAAGGTAATCTTCCATAGTTTTAATGTCCAAGTAAATTATTTTTCTAGACTTCACAATCACAATCTCAATTTGTGAGTTGTTTTAAAGTTGAACGCAATCAAACAATTCAAGGCAAACAGATTTTTGATCGTCAGTACATTAAAGGCGCATAACATTTAGATGAAGTAATTTCAGGTCCTGCTAGTTGACATTTTCATAACTTGGGAAAATAAGATTTTTTTCTAAATATAATAAAAATACACCTTACATCGTTTTGAGTAAACGACTATGGTTCCCACTTAAGACACTGTAAAAATTGGATATCTTCGCAAATAACACTACTTAAAACCAAGAAATAAGAAATATAATGGAAAATGAAAAAGTAAACAAACAGTAAGCAATATGCTGTGACATTGGAAACCGATATTTCTAATCAGGTCAGTAAAGAATTTTATAGGTCACAGGCAAAATAATGGGAATCACGTCACTCAGGCGGGAGGCGTTCACGAAACAGCTGATCCTTACTGAACAGCTGATCATTCCACCACTCAGCTGATCTTTCAAACAGCTGATTGTAGTTGATTATGCGCGACGTGATGGCCGGTTTTATTTCACCGCCACATTAACAAGTGTTCGTTAGACGAGAACGCAAGCACGACTAATGCCGCATATTGTGCCGCGATAAGACCTCCCATTCTTGCTATCAAGGTAATATATCATTGTAATGGTTGTCTCTCGTATTTATATTTCGAAAGCTACGAGTTATGTTTGAATGTACTTCTGTGCAAGTTGTAATTGCGATAAGAGTTTTCAAAGTTTTCAATCTTGAGTAACAGTCTGAATTGTTGTAGTCGTATAAACATTTGTTGATCACCGTATTTAATTATTGTGTTTCCAAGTTTACTTTTTAATTTCTCAAGTACAAAAGTAAACTTTAATTCAAGCTTTTATAATTACTTACTATTTATTAGCATGGAGTTTCACGAAATTCGAACTACTGTACATCAGTCCAATCATCAGAATGAATTGTAGGCTTGATGATAATTATCATGAAAATAGGTTTCGGATATGGTTTCGGTTTCGGATTGCGGAGTTGTGATCTTGGATCTTGTCAAAGATTCCACTAGAAAAACAGCAACATTGTATTTTACGCGCTAGAATTATAATAGACATTATGAGCGTGGACAGTTCAATAACAACAAAAATTGCAGACGAGTTTGTCAGTGCCCGCTCACAAATTCTATTGCTGTGTTTATTCTTGTCCCGTATCAGCTTCCTCGTCAACAACCTCATTTTATTCAAAGCTGATGATGTTTAACTGATTCGAAATTGGCTTGCTCGCTATTATCATACAAGGCTGGCGAAAAGTGTGGAGACCTTTTTGTCAGCCTTTTAGTAATTATATCAATAAGAATATACGTATAGATTTTGCAAGACCTGAGTATAATGCATTTCACTTTTGCCATGTGAGAAAATTAACTGAATTAGCTTGGTTTAGCTAATGTTTTTGGAAGCTTGCATAAGAATAGGATTTTGTTTTATCGTGTATTGCCTAAGATAGACATTTTTGGAAATCTGTAATATTAGTTCAATCAATCCAGAAAAATTCAAATATGCAAAATAAATAATATTATAAAATGTATTAATGGGACCATAAATAAAAAAGTTCACTGTAAAAAAAACTTTATATATTTATATGTCACCAAGGAAGTACTGTTTAACTGTTTAAATTTATACCATACAGTAGATTACACCATAATATTTATTTACATAGCGTAAATATCGGAATGTTGAATTTTTACACCATCACAGTTGTACATATTTTAACAACATTTTCAAGCTACAATGACAGTGGAGGTCACGGTATTGAAGCCTCCGATAGCGAGAGTAACCTAATTCTATAATTATCAACTGAACCGCTGAAACAAATTAAATTATTTCTATATATAAACTTGAATAAGCTAGTACTATTTAGTCTAACATTAATTTTGAATTTGGAACATTGAATAATTGTCAAGTAATTTCAACTTTAAATATAAATTAGAAGCACATCGCTTGTTGCTTTTGAGGTTAAATTAAATCAAACTATT